>VFFE01007706.1:914974-1029431 GCA_008921705.1 Burhinus oedicnemus
ATAAAAAAATAAAATTTTAAAAAAAAAAAAAAAAAAAGAAAAACCAACAATAAAAAAACCACAGCAGTTTTATGCATCTTCAAAACAATATAAAAAACCCAAACAAGATTAGACCTGATTTCAAAGCCCACTGTATTCAAGAGAGCTTTTTCCCCTTAATTCAGGCTCTTCATGACAGATTTTAACACAGGGTTTTGTACTATAGAACTGGTACAGTATGTACAGATATTTAACTAGTTTCTCTCTCCCCATTTGCCAAAAACAAGCCTCCCTTTAAACTAGCAACATTCAGTTGCATTTTAACATTTAATTGCTCCTATTATTTCTTGCAACCTTTTTGCCTTTTTGGGATGTTTGAATTTAACCGCTACTACACGATCACATTTGCATTCCTCCTTACCTTGCTTCAAGCAAAGCTGCCATATTGAGTCCAATGAATTGCAAGCAGGACAGTTTTAACTGTTCAGCATTATACATTGCTGAGAACTCCAACAGCTCAGCAGCATTCTTTAAAGTAACTGCAAAGAAGAAAACCAACAAACTGAATTGGATAACGTGCTGCAATATCATGCAGCAGTTTTTAAGACATTGCACGGCATACACTAGTTATTGAAACATATTGCATACTTCTCCATTCCTAGAAAAAACACTCATGCTCAAATGGCCATGAACTAGGGCAACCTCCACATAACCTTGTAGCAGCTTGAATGCAATGGCTGCTTCACAGAAATAGAAAGGCCCTACCTACAAACATACCCGTTTCAATATATTGAAACTTAGCAGCCCAAAACAAAGGGGAAAAAGAAAGTTAAAAATAGCAAGTTTCATATACAGCATAAACAGTTCTTAAAGCTCCAAATCTTGCTTTAGCAGGGAGAATGAAAAAAAAGTGGGGTAAAGGGGTACAGGGCAGAGGAGAGAGAGAGAGAGAAACAGAAGTCACTAAGAAATGCCAAGCAAAAATTGTATGCTGACTTCTTGTATTAAGCTAAGCAACAAACACTTAGTGTTTTCTAGAAGAGACAGGCTGTCTTAGACATATAGAAACAGCACTGTGTCAAACAACAGAAGAACTAGTAGGACTAAGCACAAGGACAGAAATAGAAACAATCAGAGAATTCATTTTACCATGTTTTAAAGGCAAGAAGTTTGAATTCAGTGAAATAAAGGGTTTATAAAAGTTTGGTTTATTTGTTGTAGTGGTTTGGGGTGAGGTTTTTTTTCCTTTTGCCTTTTTTTTTTTTTTTTTTTTTTTTTTTTTTTTTTTTTAATGAGGCTTGTTTGGCTGATTAGGTTTTGGTGGGTTTTTTTGGTGTCATTTTTTTTGAGATATGAATTGGATTAATTTAGTTTCCAAAACAAAGCACACAAAGGTGCTCCTTCAGCACAAGATAAGTTCAAACAGTGATGCCCAAACACCTCTATAGAATCATAGAATCATTTAGGTTGGAAAAGACCTTTACGATCATCTAGTCTATGTATTGGAGTTTTCAAAAAATCAGTATTTGAATTCTGTGATTTAGAGCTCAGGTTTGTTCAAGTTATGTACAACATGCGAGCCCTCTCCCACAAGCAGTGCCACAGCAAGTGCAAGGTAACTGCAGGTTAGCTTAACCTCACTCCATTCCACTTAAAGCTTGTTTTACAAAGTACAAACAGATATACTTCAGTACAATTTTAACACTTAAAATTACCAAAAACTCCAATTGCATGTTTGCCTCTCAAGCCTCTTGCAGAAGCAAGATGCTCACATTTTTAAACAACAGATCTTTAATGCTTTTTAAAGTGTTTAAATTGTAAAATAATATGCAATTCCAGTCCTGAAGCAACTTCTAACCAGTAATTTTTATCAGGGAAATCTGGTAATATGCATTACTGTTTCCATAGGTGAAAACAGCAAATTATCAGCCAGCAACTTAGAATCTTAAACACTGAGCACAACCTTAAGCATGAACCATCTATCGTGAGGTCAAAAGGAAAACTGCTTCCTTTGAACTCTTGCAAAAGCAGGAAACATCTGCATCTGAAAATATACTTTGAAATAGCATATAACAACTAAAAAAAAAAGGTATCTAGATTAAAAAAACTATTAAAATATTAATTTAAAATTCTGATTTGTCATCTGCTAGCCAAGGTTTGAAATCATACTTTTCTTTGTTATTTTGTGACTTTTTACTTTGATAGATTTCAAATTCAGAGAAAAAACTGTAAACCAAATTCTACAGAATGAGTTATGCAGTAAGCACAGAAATTAACAAGAAGGGAAAATTATAGACATAAATGCCAAAACCAATCAAATACTCTTATCATTAGATGACAACTTTTAGACCACACTGTCCTAATGCAATGACAGACCTGTTAAAACCTGTAGAATAATCTGACAAAGATCTTGACTTTACAAAGAACTGAAGCCAACAATTAAGCTTATACATGGACAAATGGTTTTATTGCCTATGTTCTGCTCTATGTTCACCCTTCTCAGGTCTCAGTTACAACCACCACCAGACCCAGGTAGATCCTCATATGTTCCCACATAGGTCTTCTGAATTCAACCCTAGGTAGGTGCAAGGGCATACTGGTGCGTATCCTCTTACATCACCATGCTGCTCTTACTAAATAAAAAATAAGCCCACTCTACAGATCTATTGGGCTGACCTAAAATTTTCCCCAATCTTTTTATCGTTTCCCAGCAGTAAAATCATAAACCAACTGCATTTTATGGTCTGGCACGTGGTAGAGTGGGGACAAAGGAAAGCTGTAAGCCTCAAAGTATAGTTTGTTTTCTGCAGAGAGGAAATGATGCCTTTTTTTTGCTTTGCTTTTCTCATCTGTTTCCAGGAAACACACAGGCCATTAGAGGATACATGGATGTAAACAGAATACAGCAACTTAAACAGAAATCACCTCTTTGTGTTAACCTGTCATCATCCATATGAGCAATGAAATTACATGTATCAAGGTCACAGTAATCTCTTTAAAAGGACAAACTCTTTTAGAGCTGAAAGGAAAAACATGTTTAAGGATGTTCTTGAATAACGAAATATTGAATGTGACTATGAAAAAACAAGTGGTCTGTCTACTCATATACAGTATGATTTTTTTTTTTTCCGGTGCGAGCTGTGATAAAGGCTGGTGAAAAGCTGTTTTTGTTGAGATTTCAACTACAGATCACAAACTTGCGTAAACTTGCTCTACAAATGAAGTACATTGCACTAGTGAAGTGTGTGTATTTGTCTTCAAGTGTTAATAGATTTTTTTTCTGCTGCTCAGTACGCCCTCTGTTCAGCTAAAAGAGCTGTGCTTGGGCCACTTAAAAGCAATCCAGCTGTACTGTGGTTTACTAGATAGTGAAATAAATAGTCACCTGGACCTATAAAAATGATGATGCTTTTCCTCTCAACCATTCTCTTCCTTTCTCATATGGCAATTGTGCTTTTTTGGTGTTCTGTTATAGAACACATGCTTGCCATACATTATTAGTAAGTATTTTTGATGATATCTGAAGCAAAAGTACTGCAGACCACTTCATGACCCTTGTTTAATTTCCAGTCCTGCATTCCTCCACTGAAACTTCTGATGACTCCAGAAGGCAAGAGCCCTCCCAGCTCCATTCTTCATAAGCAGACCGCCACAGATTTAAAAAGTTATGTCCAGCAGAAAAAAAGCTTCTGCCAGACACAGTCTGCTTTTTCACATTACTAAACTTTGCTGAACCATAAGGACAATCACCGCCTGTCCCATTTCCCTTACACTTCATTCCTCTGTGATTCTGTCCTGCCCAATGTGCTGCAGAGTTGTCTGCCTCAAAGCAAAGGAGGCCCATCCTTTACAACAAGGAGAGCAGGCAGTGATATTTAAAGCTGTCTTCTCTTAAGAACAAAATTGGGAAAATCTAATGCTATGCGGACTGGTTACTAAGGTTATGAGACCTTCCTACTCCTCTATCTTAATTAGTTATTACAGCTATCCTTTAAATACAGCATTGTAACTCATGTAACCATTCCTGACAGTGACAGTAAATTTTTCCTTTACTTCTACTGTAGAACAAGAAAATAATTTCCTTAACTTCATGAAGTGACGTTCCTCTCATTTACGTTGGTTTAAATGAAGACACAGATGACATCCCGAGGTAGCCTATTAGGGCTATATTACATATCGTTGTTCCTACTAAAGTCTTGGCAAAAGTGGTCCAGCTTCTTGGAAGTTGTATCAAAATCTTGCCTTTTTAATCTCTCTTTTTAAGACTCTCAGCAGTATTTTTACACCATTTTCTTCTTTGTCATTTCAATACAATTTGAATTTTTACTTAACTGTTATTTTTGCATATTAAGGAACTCCTGCTGGATTTCAGAAAACTAAACAGAGCTGTTTCCTCTAAAACCAAAAGATGTCCTACAGCACATATAGCACTTATAAAACATTAATCAGTCCCTAAAAATCCTCAGTAAAGGCCCAATACAGATTTTGTAAATATGCAGCCATTTCACTCCTCTTCTGTTGTTTTTTCAAAAAAAAAAAAAAAATCTCAGTATACACTACACAGAGTTTGATTAATTCTTTGGCCGCTTAGTTCCAAAAAGCCCTTACTGCTGCTTTATTATGTAAACCTCCTACTCCTCTGTCTTTTAGCCTTTGTTGTTGCAGCATTATTGGGATCATATAAACAGGCCTGAGACCTGCTGCTAAATAATTGAAATTCATTTCATTTTTAGAATGGATTCTCCCTTGGAACATTTTCTGTAATGATGTTCTACTCCTGAAATAAATTTCCATTTCCGTTCACTGGAGTGCTTTTCCTGAAGACACCAAGAAAAAAAAAAGGAACTAAAATGGGTAAGAATGACACTGAGGAGATATAATTAGCTAAAACTCTTTTACCAAAAAAATTGATACGTTACATCAGCAGTTTTATCACCATGGCAATGAACACTAAAGCTATATTTTTGAAGGTTTTTATATGCAGAAAATATGCATAAGGGAGGCCTTATGTTCCCCCCCCCCCAAACAGCAGAACATATTAAAAGTTAATCTTCTTTTTACAACTGATCATGATTTCTTCGCACAACTGTGATAAATTTAATCAAATGACCTATGTAAAGGCAGGCAATTTGCTGCTGTTCAGTGTTGGAGCTACACTCAAACAGCACAGGCAAAAACCACCCTGTCTAGAACATGATATAAATGGACACAATTTAAAATAGAGCTTTATTGCAAAGCTAATATCGTCTGAAAGAAAACATGGTAAGACGACAGAGATGGAAGAAGTGAAACAGTTTTGATGCAAGATTTATACCTAACTCTTGTAAGAATATAATCTCAGTGCTGGAAGAACTGGTTTCCACTAGAAATGAAGCAACAAAGCTGGCGCACACATTGCCTATAAAAACTGCAGAAGCTCAGCCTATTGCAGTCTATAAACCGGGAGAGACAAAAAGAACGGTTGTCCCCTCATGGACACCTCGTGCTTAGCCACACCAGTATCACTTTTTTGTCTGTCCCTTCTCCTAGCACTGCCACAGTTCCCACCTGATGTGGCTGCTGATGCTGAGGTCCTAGCCATTCGCAAAACTGATACAGGCCAGTGCAACTGTCTGTGACACTGATGATTTGCGGATGATTGGACAGCTTCTGTCTTAAAACACTCAAAAGATCTGTTAAACTTCATCCAAACAACCATAGGTTCCATCTTCACTTATAAGACTAACCTTTTCATTCAACAAATTAAAACTTCCGACAGCAAAACACTGAACACACTGAAATGGGAGGGTGTGAGTGGTTCAGCTGCGTTCACTGAGACTACTCATGTAACTAAAATTAAGCAACTGTTTTTTTGGTCCAGGTCCTAGGCAAATTGACTCCATTGTACTTTGATACCAAGTTCCAGAAGCAAATGCTAAACTCTGCATAGCAAACACATTTTCATGGCAGACTGCATTGTCCCACTGCTTCACAGTAAAAGACTAAACAGAAGAATCGACCTGCTTATCTATATAGTTACATTTATAACCTTTAAGGAGGAGAGCTGCTACTCAACTAGCTCACTGCACACATTGTTAATCTGGGCAGGTGACAGACTGTGATTTACTAAAGCAAATAGTCACGAGACAGTTATCAGATTCAAAGTCCGAGACAGACCTTCTGATTCTGGCCTAATCTACAACACTCTGGAGAATGACGGTGATAAAGACAAAACAAAAATGTTATCATACAATGGGATTCAGGTACCTGGCAACATATTGTGAACAGGCGTGGCAATGTTAATATCCTGGAGGTGTTTCAGTGTCTCAGTGTGGAACAGGCGAAGCGTAGATCCAGATGCGAAGGCAATCCAGATTCCTACTCCAGCAACAGCCATGTGAGAGATTACCATCCCTTCCTCTTGATGTGCTTCAAAATGGCTCTGTAAGAAAAACAAGGACTCTGTGGGGAGATGCAATTGAACAACATTCACATCATCAGACACTTTTAAGATTCAGCTGGACAGGGTGCTGGGCCATCTTGTCTAGACTGTGCTTTTGCCAAGAAAGGTTGGACCAGATGATCTTTGAGGTCCCTTCCAACCTGGTATTCTATGATTCTATGAACATCATTCAACCTTCCTCATCAGCTCTTCAGTGTAGGCACTGTATCTTTGTCCTCCGTGTCAAGGACAAAGCTAGCTTCATAGAATGGTTTAGGTTGGAAGGGACCTTCAAGATCATCTAGTTCCAACCCCCCTGCCATGGGCAAGGACACCTCCCACTACACCTGGTTGCTCAAAGCCTCATCCAACCTGGCCTTGAACACCTCCAGGGACGGGGCCCTCCACAGCTTCCCTGGGCAACCTGTTCCAGTGCCTCATCATCCTCAGAGTGAAAAATTTCTTCCTAATATCTATTCTAAATCTACCCTCTTCCAGTCTGAAGCCATTACCCCTCATCCTATCACTGCATGCCCTTGTAAAAAGTTCCTTTCCAGCTTTCTTGTAGACCCCCTTTAAGTACTGGAAGGCTGCTATAAGGTCTCCCTGGAGCCTTCTCTTCTCCAGGCTGAACAACCCCAACTCTCTCTTCCTCTGCTTTGCTCAGGTTATGTTCTGACTGCTGTGTAAGATGTGTTAATTTTCCCGTCACCTTTTTTTGAAAATACATCATCATTAGTATGGAAGGATTCTCAGCTCTTGTTCTAGCTAATGATAGAATAACTTCACAGTAGCTTAGATATTGTATTTATTGAAAATATTGCATGGTAGGTGCTGGCAAGCTCGCAATAGCTGAGACTTCAAAGGATTTTGTATTTGTTTATGGGTACTCCTTTGGGAAAACTATCACAGATGAGGTTCCTGTGAGTGCGCAGATTTTTGCTTAATATGTTATACTTTTATCTACAGCAGAACTCCTCTTTAAACAATTAAAAAAGAAAATATTTTTTTCTTCTGCTCTGCTGGGGGATCTTTCCAGAACAAGGATAACAGAATCAAGGAAAAAAGTCATCTTTAGAAAGTAGAGTGTTTATGAATATAAATACACAATTGTTTGCTCAACTACGTACACAGCAATGTGAACCCTAATACTGTGGCTTGCTTTTTGACTCAGACACTTTTGTTTCACAAGTATTAGCTATTTTGTTTTCCTGTCCTTCAAAATATTGATGCTTCTCATTAGAAAGGCCGAAATCCTCCTAATGTAATGCAAGTACTTTCAGGATAGACCTTTTTCCTCAATCTAGTGCCTTCACAGTTACAATTTCTGCATGGCTCCAGGACGGCTGAAACCTCTCTACATGCTCCTGTTAACACGTAAGCTAAAGCTGTCGTAAAGTTCTTTAATCATTAATAAGTAGGGATTTTTTTCTAGTTTTGTCTTGTAAGTAAACTGTCTCCGAAGTTAAACACAGCCTTTTAATGTTGTGCCAGCTATTATCAAATACAGAGAGCTATTCTGATAAAGATAAAACTTCCTTGGCTAAATAAATAACAAACTGTTCCTTGGATACAAATATGTCTCTAGAGGGATATGGAAGTAAATATCTGCTCAAATATTCACACTACGTATTATATACTCTTAATTATATTTGCAGATAAAATGCAAAAGTACCATTTCCTCCTTGTAAAAGCACACTTAAATTTTCCATGCATTACAATGAAGAGTTACATTTTTATCATTTTGTAGCAAAATCTAAATTACATGTCTCTCAGGCTAAGCTCTTAGCCTAAGACAGTTATGTTTTGAATATATTAGGGTTATAGATATATTGTTCAAATTCTCCATATAAATTCAACAACCAGGCTAAGATCAGAGATAAAGAACAGAAGTTTTAGCTTTCACAAAGTGAAACTTTTGACATTATACTTCGTAGGCACTTAATTTTCTTTTCATAATTTATTACTCTATAAATTAGTACTTTCCACTGAGAAACTGGCTGTTTAAAAGTAAGAGGAATATTTTTTTTTCCCCTTTTCATTTTTTAACACTAATCTTCAAATGTTCAGTTTTTAGTAAATGCTCTCTTCAGCTATTAGGCAGTGCTTCAGTGTTTGAGCGTTACTGTTACTACCTTTTGACTCTTTGAATAACAACACTGCAGAATGGAAGGTAAGCACCTCTGGCAGGCATGTTTACATTCACTATTTTCCTCAAGTAACCTCCATTCATTCTTTACCAAATGATACACACCATTTGAAAACCATACAGTTTATTCAACAGAAGAATTCACCCATGAACAACATCTTTCAAAGCCAGAAACAGCTCTTATGACTAAATTTCCTGATATTCTCATCGTGCATGTTTCATTGCAAAAAGGATTTTAAAATAGTAACTTCTGTTTACAGACTCATCCATCCCTACACTGATGAGCAACTGACTTTTGAAAACTTCTCAGGGACAGATCCAAGGCTGCTGAAGTGAACCTGACCAGCAACTCGCACTGCTTGGAATTAGAAGAAAAATGAAGCTGATTGTAAAAAATGAATTTTCTCCGCAGTGGTCTGACTGCAGCTGACAATTCTGTTGGTGCCACTGTAAACAACTTGCACATGCATTTTTGTAACATTCCATTTTTGCCAGCCAACTCATTACACTCCCACTTAGTGTGTCCTGACATTCATACAGCTGTCCACTGAAACACGTAGACACATTTAAAGAAAAACTGTAATATTGTCAACACCACAAGAAGCATGTAGAAAGAACTATTCTTCTCATTCAATGGGTCTTCTAACACAGAGCAGGAATGTACCCAAACCTGTGCATTCTTTCACAAATGCTAAGTTCTTTGTATAAAGCTTTGACCTCTGTTTCAATTACATGTCTACCTGAAAACCAATAGCTGGCCTTTTTCTTCATTTTTTTTTTATTCTCATAGCAAAAAATACAGATACAGAGGGACAAAAATGTCTTATTCCCTCTGTTATTAAAAACAACTAAAATTGAACTTCATTTTACTTCTCTCTTTTAGTTTTCATACCTACATTCCTTTCTATTCAAAGCCCAGCTTTTTTTCCCCCTCAGGCTCTCTTGTTCAAACTCTATAGCAACAGGAGAGCTGCAGAAGACTTTCTGGATGCCACAGCCTGCCTGCCCAGCAGCGCAGCCCGACACAGCTCACTATTGTTCCAGCAGCGCCGGGCATAGCTGGAGTCTGCCTTTTGAGGGGGTGCCCACTTGCACCAAACAGCTGCGCCAAGAACTGAACCACGATTTCTCAAGCTTCATGAGAGATGCATAATGGGTATCATTGTCCACAAGGTAAAACAAATGACTTTTACTACTGTAAAGAAGTTACAGTACTCGGGCAACATACACTCACGTATAAGGATTTTCATTTGTTTTCTTTACTCAACTGAACATTTCAGCTTACTCTACTTGAATTGTTAAAATCGGAGTAACTCATGTCTAGTTAGCCAAGTTTTAAAAACAAGATGAAACAAACCAGGATGGAATGCCATTCAGTTGCTGACTTTATTCTGTTAAATACTCTGGCATTTTTTGTTATTTTTAAACAAACACAGACTGCCCTTGCAGAGCCTAAGGGTCTATATGCACATAGACCATTACAGGATGAAGGTCTATACTCAACAGCAATACAACTGTCAGACCTAGGGTCAAGACTAAGGATAAATTTCTTCCTCACAAAAAAAGTATCAGAGTATGTAATTAATATATAACAGCAACTGATGCATTTCTCGCATGTCCCTTGCCAAGGAGCTTGAGGCACTGTGCCAGTTTGGGCCACTGTGCCAATAAAAGATCTTTCCTAAAACATTCTATTACAGTAACATATCATTAAAAAAAGTGAATTGTGAGTCTAATCATATCAGAGGGGAAAAAAAGCTGGAAAAGTGAATAACATCCAAACCCAATACATAGGATGCCAAACCTGCTCATTTACTAATAGTTATTAAAAAAAAAAAAGCTTAAATAAGAATCTTAGAAAAGCAAGGAGGCATGGAATGAGATTGTTTCCAAGGATAATGTACTTTGCACTTAGCAAATGCACAGACAGTTCAATATGAGGTACCTATGAAGCAGATAGTACCTCACAACGATTAAGTGAAATGGTCCTGAATATGCTCATGGGCTTGCATAAATACGGCCCTAAAAACCAGTCATGTGCCTTTATAGATAATGTATATGACACAGAACATATTATATGTATGCATGATAGTAGAAAGCAATGAACAAATAAGCAGCTGTAATTTTAAGTATATGGAGATATAAAGGAGTTCAGCAAAGAGGGAAGAATAACAGTTGAGCCCTCTGCAACACCTGGATTCCTGTTGATAGAGCAAAAATGGGTATTATGCAAAAAATCTTGAGTCAAATCATTACGACTAACTCTCAACATGAGAGGGCACGGAGGGAGAACAAACATTTCCTTGCTGCTGTTTCTCTTCATACAGCAAAGCTTCTGCTCTGCACAGTAAGGAAAAGGTAGCTTCGATGTAGTCAGCTGCTGATATTGTTAAAATATTCACTATAGACAAAGTCTAAATTGCCTTAGGTATAATATAATATTGAAACAATACTGCCAATGAACATGGTATGCACATCATAGCAAATCACTTTTGGAAATACAAACCCAGGAAGTTATCAAAGCAAGTCAGGTAACTGAGCAATAGCGAAAACATTAGGGAGCTATTTAGTCTGGTGAGATGATGGAAACAACATCAGTACTTGCGTGTGTCTTCAGACCAGTAAAGAGGCAACAGAAAATCATCATTTGTTCACAGTTCTATGAAGATGACCTGCTATGGTATGGATATTCGCGTGGAATAAAAAAGATAACCCTCAGCCAGTCATACAAAAAATCATCACGTTCTTGAATGAAATTATCTGTGTCGAGGAAACATTATTCAACCATTCATATGCACCACTTCTAGTTGCAGCATTTCTTGTATGTTGTTTGCTCCAGCATTCACTGCCTATATATTAATTATAGCTATAGAAGTCAGTGGATCTATAATAATCTCAGCTCTGAATACAAGGATGGGTTAGTTTACAAAGCACTCTGGAAATGAAAAGAAACCTCTTGCAATGCTTTTGGAGGAAAACTTGCAGTAACAGCTAAAAATGAAACTACCATGTCTGAGAGATACTGATAGAATATTTGTTATTTTATCTCTCTGAACTTCTGTTTTCAATACTGCAATCCATTATGCTATGCTATATTTTGATAGAGTTTATATTTTCTTTAATCCTCAAAGCTTGTTTAACTCTGTTTTTGTTCTCCTGTGCCAAAACAGCACAGCACAGCCCAAACTGCAGCCATACCACCTGATCTAGAAAGAGCTTTGTAATAGAATTAGGCCAGAATTGCCAAACTTATTTGCAGAGATCTGGCTGTATGTAACCAACCTCACACAGGAACAACCTGACTGTGATCTCTTACCCTTGCATGAATTTCTTGGTGAGAATCAGACAGATTCATCATTGAAGTCTGTAGGACAGTAACCAGGTGTCCCAGAGGCTACCCTGCCCCGCAATGAAGCTCATGAAAGTCCATTTCAAGCACCTATCCGAATCACTCTTCCAAAATCTTTCCCTCATCGTACCATTCAAACTATCAACAAAACAAGCCTTAAAGAAAAATAAAGTAGGAAAATATATGATCTGAGCATCTACTTGGATGAAACAAATCACCCAGAAAGCACAGATAAAGGCAGAAGAAATTAGGACGTTAGCTATTTCCCTGCAAACCCATGACAATGACTCACAGAATCAATTGTACCAAATAGACGATTGTTGAGAGAAAACACGATCATCAATGAAACAAAAAAGCAGCAACAAAGCACACAAAGAAGGAGGCTGTGAGCTCATCACAACTCCTGTTTGAAAGAACCTCTTGGCTGTAAACATCATGCAACTCAGTGTAACTGTATTGTAGGTTGAAGGAGAGGCTTAATTCCTGACATTTCATCAACTCTGAACTTTCGACCACTACGACATTCTTTTGGTGGAGGCTGCAATTTTGACAGAAATGAGGGCTTAACGCTTTCTGGAAAATGTGGTCACAAATATGAACTTGAATCCTTAACACTGTTCTCTCCTTCCAGAAAAGCTGGCTTTTGTATGACTACTCATTGGAAAGTGTCCTTACGCAAAGCCACTGAGAAGCAAAACTCTGCAGAAATATATTATGAAATCATTACAAGCTACAAGTAACATCTAACTGTGCAGAGGCAGTCTCTTAATTAAACTTTCTTCTGGAATTAACAGGCAATTCCCATAGGCACCCACTTCTTTGCTGCCTTCCCTCAGACCTCATTTTTAAGCAAACCCCTTGCCCTATGAGTTCCAAGCACCTTATGGAAACCTGGGGGGAAATGGAAGAAACCCAGGTCTAACGAGACATCAGCATAGAACATCACAGCAGAATTTCAAACTGTGGAGAGGGGGATTTAACAGAACTGAAACCAAATTTCATTAAAAGCTTCCTGAATTGTGAATTTTCTTAAACAGATTTTACCGTTTAAAATTGCACCACTTATACCCTGTAGCATAGTATGTGGGTGATGCTTTTAAAAGCCTTTACCTCTATGGAATGTGTCACAGTGCTGATGATAAAAATTTGTCCACCACATGCAGCCCAAATGGCCTCTTCCATCACAAGTAGACTTCTGACAGGCAGAACTCCCAGTTTAACTATTTTCTGGGGTTCTGTGTTCCACGTCCCATCTTCAATAAAAAAGAAGAAGAAAGGTTATACACCACAAAATGGTAATCTTTTTTTTAAAACAGTTTTGAAAACACTACCTCTCAAGCCTACTGCTCGAATCTCTGCAAGTTGCCACTTCAAGCTACACTGTGATTTATGTATGTTTAATTTTAGCTTCCAGGGTAAGTTTGTAAGGGTAATACAACATTAAGGGGAAAAACCCAAACCAAACACTCATATATTTGTTAACTGAACAAATTTTATCTGGAGTAATTGATAAACAAGAAATATCACATTGCTGTTCTGATACAACTGCTTTCCTTTCCAGACAAAATACAATCAGAAAGCCATGGCCAATACAATTTTCTCCAATTCAAAAGGAGCTCACAGCTGTCCTGTTTCAAGATGAATCGACTTCCAACTAGGACAGAATCATCTTTCATGTGAAAAGTACTCAGCAAGATTTTTACTGTAGGTTCGAATGAGCTCAGATGACTCTCTAAGAGCACACTGATGCAATGGACTTCCTGTTACTAGATGCTTCATTTAAGAAGGATTTAAAAAAAAAATTAAAACTTAATTTTGTGCCTATCTTCACTTTTCCTATTTTTTCCCCCCAACTTAAATCCACAGTGTTTTCTGTGGATTGCATTTAGCAGATCCAAATTACATTATGCATGTCTATGTGGCACAATCAATTATTCAGAGACCTTCTGATAAAAACTGCATGCCGCCACTTACCGCTCTGGTCACACTCACTTGCCATCTCTTTGAAACAAGGATTAGCAGATTATTTCTCTCCAAATTGAAGAGCTAGCAACATGAGCTTCTTGAAATAGTTGTAGCTGTGTCTTTTATACATACAATTTGACAGACTAAATATGTCAATAATCTTTTTAATACTTTTATATTAGTTTATTTCTATTGTAAGTGCTCATTGAACATAAAGTCTCAAAGACCGCATTTCTATCCATTATGCTTAAGTAATAATATCAAAATCTGTTAAAGTATCTGGTTTTACGTTGAGATAAAATATGTCAAAAAGGCCCCAGTTCCTCACTCTAAAGCATTCTGCCTGCATAAGTGGCAGAAAAGTTGTCTACTTCACAGACACCAGTTTCAACTCAGTAACTGCTTACATTTTGATTAATGAGACCAAGGTAAACACATCTTTAGGCAAGCACTTAAGTACAACTTTTCTTCCTCCCCCCCCCAATAACAAGTGCATCTTTTATTATCTGCTTAGGTAAAGGGGTATGAAATTTCCTGCTTCACAATAACAGCAGCAACAACAATAATGAGAAGCCTCAGCTCTGGAGTACTTCTCATTGCTTCTGCCATCTGCATGATACAACCTTCACTGAGTCATCCTCAGGATGTGGCTCTCTTCCGAAAGCATCTTTGTAAAAATGACATTTAGTTTCAGGCTGTCAAAACAATTTTCATTATTTTAGTTTGCAAGTGAGAAGAGTGTTTCTAGTTATTAGTCTGCAAACTCTCACAGTGATTTCAATGTCAAAGTTCTTCGTGACTCATGTGTATCATTAGTAAGAAAGAAACTTCTGGAAAAGTTTTCATTTGCTAGCAACCACATGCTCCTCAAATTAAATTCTGAAGTGAAGGCTGGCCATACCCTATGAATGTTTTAACCACTGCAGGCAGTTCAGCACAAAGCCTTCAGAGATCAGAGCTGCGCATGTCTGTGTATCCTGACTTCCACTGCGTAAATTACGCTGTCTGCAGAAGTGGTAGCAGCATCCAGTATGTAGCATCCTCCTGTTTCCTTTTTTAGGGATAAACCCAGTATCATTCTAGTATATTCCCTTCTGAAGGATAAAGACTGTGAATCTGGGCAAAGAGCAGGTATGCTGAGCAAGAAGCTATCTTTTCTTCTGTAATTATATTTTCACACTGAACAACACATTAATGTACAGACATACACTGAATTCAACAGCTCTTTCTCGTAAATACATTCAAGCTATACATTGATCTATACATAAAGCATAGCTGATACTTAAGTGATGGGTGAATGGGGATTTTCAGGATCTCAACTGTGGACTCGGTTTTAAATTTTGCTTAAATTTCATTTCAAGCATCTAAGGTGGTTTTTTTTTTTAATCTGGATCCTTATGCTCTCAACTTCCATGCAGCTCCTCAGATGGCTAAGTATTAAGTTGTGTTATTAATTTTGATCAAGTCTTACTTAAAATTATTATCTAGCATTTGTAATAGCTTTTGAGTGAGAAGAAAAATCAGTACAGGTGTCAGGTGGATGTCGATTGCAAAATAAAAATTCTAAGACAACTTACTGCAAGGTAAGAAGGCGAGTTCAATATTACCACTGTTATGAATGCTACCAGTGTTATGAATATTTGATTTAACAAATATGTATTTCAAAACTCAGTTCTCACAAAACTATTTTCTGTTGGTGCTGTTAGCACAGCATTTAACAAAACCCAGTTAGCTTGAAGAGTTCAGTGGGATTGGACATGTGAAAAAGGTGAGATAGAGACCTGAAGTCCTTCATGTTACCATGATTACATGTGAAGAAACTGCAACCCCACTTGATACATCGGTCCAGGAAAAATCCAAAGCTCTTCCCAGATACCCTAGCCACATGATAAGGCTATTCTGTAGTACCTTTTTATTTCTTCCTGCAAACATTGCTGTCTTCCAGATCAGACAGCATCTGAGACAGATGAAGGGAAAAAAGGGCAGGGGGAGATTCTCTCAGCTAGTAATTAGGGCAGCATTTAAACGATGGGTCAGCTGTGTTCTGGTCTCTGCCTCAGTGAATGCTTAATTAATTATACAAAGTGGAACAGCACCAGGAGGAGAAATTAAGCACTGTGCATCTCTCTCCTCTCATTTTGTGGCAGCCAGGGAAATCTCTTGAGAGTTGGAAGCATGGGTACAAATCCTCTCAAGCGAGGCAAGGGATTAAGCCTGGTAATCCAACATACTTCTGTGAATGCTTTAACCACAGGCTGCTGGCTAAAAGCAAGATCACAACTTCATTTTGCTGACCAAGAATTTTATTGCCCATCGTCAAAATTACTTAGCATGGCTATGTCTAGTTCACAAGTTGTTTCAAGACTATCAAAATCACACTTTTAAGAAAAGAGAACACACTCTCTGCATCTCTCTCCAGTTCTCAGCAGACCCTATTCAATACCTGCCTGCACAGACTTCACGTTTGATGTTGGCTATTTCATGCTGTCTGATCCAAAATTTGTGCTTTAAAATCTAAGTGAAAAGAAGTATTATCTCTACTCTACTTGTCTAAACACCTGCAGATTCAAGACATACCTATGTAAGCAGGTCCAACAACTGGCACTATGCACATATTTAAAATTAGGCACAGTACTTGCAAAAGATATGGAACGGCTTCATTTGATGTTATAAATCTTTGGTTAGTTATTGATTTAATAAATTGGGTTTTTTCCTAAGAAAAAAGAAAAGAAGCAATAAAGAGTAGCTGAGATAAAACTTTTGCCAACAAAATCTCAAGACTTACAGTAGGATAAAGCCAGTGCAAGGAGCCCAGTGAACTATTTTCTAAAAAGCAGGAATTGAGCAAAAGAAAAATAAGCCATGGAGATGTATATAATGCGGCTCCCAGAGACCTTGCTGAAGAATACCTACAGGAGTGCCCACAGAAGTGTGGCTTGTCTTAAAATTCTGTTCAATTGATGCCTTGTTTCTGTTCTCTAAATAAGCATTGTTTTAGTTTTAGGAAGATTTTCTGGCCATCATTATCTCTAGAATGCTGAAAAGCCACAGACAATAAACTCGTCTTCTACCTGTAATAGATACTGAATGAGATGCAATATGCAGTACGTACATCCTATAACCAGAGGTTAGTCTGTATGTGGAAAAATCTATTATCTGCATCCGGAGCAAATACAAGATCGAAGCCTGACACCTGTGGCAACAGGAAGGAAACTGGGAGAAGAGACAGGGGTTTTCCTTCTGCTTTGTGAGAAAAGTCCATACATGTATTAACAACACAAAGATTACTGTATTTGCAAGTTCTAGTTGACTCAGATCTTAAACTGACCACATCAAAACAAGTATGAGACTCTTACTATAGATACACCAAATGCCTGGTACACAAGATACGACAGTCTCTGGCAGTCTCTAGAACATTACTGTAATAGAATATAGGCATCTATACAAATTGCAGGTACAGCTATTTGCAGGAATGAGATGCGTCTACAAAATCTGAGAACGGGGTCAAATATAAGAACAAATCTAGGGGCTCCTAGAAATAAGATGTCATAACTGCTCATATTTGCATATTAGATGAATATTTAAAATACGAGAACACAGTTTTTAAGTACTATTGTGTCTATGCACCAATAGATCTGTGTTATGCCACTATTTGTAATACTGTCTATAAGTTATATTTCTCCAATAGTTATGTGCCATAGTTTATACCCCAGTGTTGAACAGTCTATTGCAATGCTTGTATCAGGCTGTTTTGCTGCATCAAAGTAAAAAAAGTTCATAAAATATTTCTAAGACTTTAATGTATAAAGAAATTATTTCCATTAGTGCATTTTGTTATTAGTCTCGTGACTTCTATGAATTTTAGAAAATCAGTTCTCCTTCTATTCACTCAAATTTAATCAGATAGGAAAAGTTTTAAAACAATGTTCACTTTATAGGACAATGTTGGCTATTTTATCTTTCTGTGGTTTGTTTCCTTAAAACCCAACACAGAAAAGTAATATTATTTTAGAAAAAATTTATAAAAATAAGTTGCCACATTTATAAATAATTTATTAATATTTAGTATTTTTTACAATTACAATTTGTTGGTGCTCTCAAGTCTTCATCTGGGATAACCTAATAAAATACAGTTTATCTCCTCAGAAAGTCTATTTAAAGTCTGTAGTAGTTTTCCCTTCCTCTACGTTTTCAGTCAAGCTGAACTGAACATGTTTTTTTGTTGGTACCTTCCTCTCTTGCTTAGCAGCACTATTGATGATTTCAACAGGGCTGCCAACACAGCCCTGGGAACAGCGGTTGTTGGTTAATTTGTGCGGTGGAGCACAAACATTTTTTCCATCACATGGTACATAAACCAGCACTGTTGAGGAGTAAGACGGTAGCTACAGAAGTAACAAGTTTAGCATATTTCTTATCACCTGGAAATAAGCTGAGAGACTCAGGTCTGCTCTTCTAAACAATGTCCTGTGCTACACATGCATATAGTCATTTTTTCCTACACAAGCAAAAAATTCTTCATGCTAAATAGCTGACAGAGCTCTACTCAAAATTATTGAGAGGGATGGTGCTGGAAGTCCCAGCATGAGATATGTAAATAAGACTGATAGCAATGTCAACATATTTCTGGTAACAAGTATTAGGTGATATTGCTAACAGTGATGACACAGTCAAGACAACAGTATTTACTTCTTTTTCAGTATCACTGCTCTAGTCCTCTCCCTAACAGCTTAATACCATTCCTTACTTTTCATAGCAATACCTCTCACCATGTCTACTTCAAGTAGTGATCACATGCCAGAACCACACTCTTCAAACACACTGGAGCAGTGCGTGGATCCACCCAACCTCTGAAGTTTGACATCAGTGCTTTACATTCCAAGTATTCCTCCTTTCCTGCATTTGTCAAAGTACACAATTGCCTTGCCAAATTGATCAAGGTATCTTGCTAATGAACTGACCTGCTACCCCTTCACTGTTGTAATTCTTTCCCCTTACTCTTATACTTCCTTTCAGTTTTGCTCCTTTTCCTTGATATTAATCCTCTGAAAATAATCACTGATTAGTGTCGTGAGGCCTCTTTGGACAGGCAAGTCATCAAAACTCTTGACCAACTTCAGAGCTACTTAAGTTTTTACCCGTGAAGTCTCTCTGAAGACCGTAAATTTCTGTTCTGTGCATGGCCAGAATCACCTGAGCTGTTCTCGTTTCACATTCAATTGTAATCCTCAAAAGATGACCTTTTCCTTCCTTTTGTAAACCTCAAGGTCAGAACCTAGCAGCGTACACCTATGGGAACAGGCTCTGCAAAAATCTACTAGAACATACAGCTTTTATTAAAACACGCTTCCTCTTATGGGTGTGTGGGTTCAGTTCTCTCTATGGCAAAAGAATATTCATATCAGTATCTTTGGGCTTCCAGAAAAGACCTTTAGCCACCCAGGCGAGGGCCGCTTGGAGTGGTATGGCAGCATTCCCAATCCCTTCTTCATGTTAAAGCTGAGCCACTCGTGACAAAAAAAAAAAGAGTTAAAGACTGGGTGAGAGGCAACAGAGCAAAGGTTTATGTATTAAATAATCATTTCAGCTGAGAGCCTAGTGCCTTAGCTGTTAGGATACTATACAAGAAAGTACATGTCCTATTTCTAATATCCTGTTAAAAAAAAAAAAGGCATGATTCATCCTCAGTGTAAGAAACTGATCATAGGTGCGAGCTCTGCACTGTGAATCACAAGTGGCACTTCTCTAGCTCAGCGGCACCTGGAAGTAGGATGACATTAAGAAATGCCTTGTTTCAATTTCTTAGTGGTTTGTTTGGACATTTCCCTACTCACAGAGTCACAGAATGGTTGAGGTTGGAAGGGACCTCCGGAGGTCATCTGGTCCAATCTGCCTGCTCAAGCAGGGCCACCTAGAGCCCATTGCCCAGGACCATGTCTAGATAGCTTTTGAGTATTTTCAAGGATGGAGGCTACACAACTTTTCTGGGCACCCTGTGCTGGTGCTTGGTCACCCTCACAGCAAAAAGTGTTCCCTGATGTTCAGGGGGAACCTCCTGTGTTTCAGTTTGTGCCCATTGCCTCTGGTCCTGTCACTGGGCACCACTGAAAAAAGCCTGGGCCTGTCTTCTTTCCACCCTCCCTTCAGGTATTTAAAGACATTGATGAGATCCCCCTTGAATCTTCTCTTCCCTAGGCTGAACAGTCCCAGCTCTCTCAGCCTTTCCTCACAGCAGAGATGCTCCATTCCCTTCATCATCTGAATGGCCCTGTGCTGGACTCCAGCATGTCCATGTCTCTCATACTGAGGAGCCCAGAAACTGGACCCAGCACTCCAGGTGTGGCCTCACCAGTGCTGAGCAGAGGGGAAGGATCACTGAGCATGCCAAGCACTGTGAATTTAATTCTTGGGGTCAGTGTGCCAGCACTCACTATGGGTGCTGTACACACAAGTGAGAGGCTACACATACGAATCGTGCTGAAAAGATAGGCATTGCAATTAAAGCAGCATATCTTGTTTGTGAATCTATTCTCTCATCTTAACCATGCTCTTTCTGAAACTACTAATATATTAATTCTTCTACTTTTTGCCACAGCCATTCTGAATTTTTATTTTCTTTTTCCTGTTTCTCTCCAAACTCTTTACAGGACTCATGGAAAGGAAACGTACATCAATGTCTAGAAGAAAGGAAGTAGCTGGAACTGACTACAGTATATCAGAAACAATACACCTATATTATATAAAGATTGTGATTTCCCTTTCCTAAGATGCTTTTGTGAATGGAAGTCAAACGCGCTGACCTTTTTTGCTATTACATCACTCAGAAAACACATCTGCTGGGCTGTCTGAAATCATCACAAAGGGGTTTTGTTATGTTTTTTAAATAAAGACAATACAATGTACTTTTTCCTTAACCTCATCTAGAAGTGTTTTGCCTGGAAAATATTACTAATAACTTGGCCTGAGGC
The DNA here is from genome assembly GCA_008921705.1 of Burhinus oedicnemus. NCBI lineage: Eukaryota > Metazoa > Chordata > Aves > Charadriiformes > Burhinidae > Burhinus > Burhinus oedicnemus. Next base: position 935,806 of record VFFE01007706.1, read on the forward strand.
AAACACTAAATACACAGTATTTCACACTGATAACTGCAAAAGTTAATAGCACCGTATACAAGTTCCCAACACACGTGGTGTCAAAGTTTACAATCTGTATCGCTACTATTCCTATCTATAACAGAATTTAATGCATTAGCTGTTTCATGGTTCCCCAAACTAGTCTTCTCACCCATATAAAATTAACAATTATTAAGGATAATTATTAGGGCTCCTGTTTTTAGGATTAACTTATTAGCCGACCTACATCCTAGTCTTTCTGTGACATTTTCACAGATCACTATGTTAGCTCACATTTAAGAACCGAGTAGATTTTATGATATCAGCGCCCCATTGACTTTGCTTTTAATTTATGTTCAAATACATTCAAGCTCAAGTACTTTTTAACTCGTAAGTGAAAACGCACGGATACAGAAGTGTTTCTGTAAAACCTGACTACTCTCCATACAGGAAATCTCACTGTGCACCCTCAACTCCACCACTAGCACACTATGTGTTTCTCGGTTTACTATACAAACTTCTTAGTTTCCATTTTAAATTACTTCAAGACAAGACTTTCTGCAGCCAGAGAGCATTCTGAATACTGTTGATCTGACAAAGTTCTCTTGTGAAGAAAGCCAGAAAAGAGTACTTGCTGTTTCTAAACAAGCTGAATATTTACGTGCATTGAGCCATCTGAAAACAACATGAGAAATTAGAGCTGAACACTGAATGCCGGAAGTCGTTGGTCTTTGACTACATGCATAAAGGCATCAAGCTTCAGTGACTGAACTGATCCACTACACTTTCTGCCCATAGAGGAAGAAACAAGGATCCCAGCTCTAATAGAGACTGCAATGTGGATTTTCATCCTAGAAGAAAGATTACCTCTTTTTCATTCATGGAGTCCCACAACAGGCTGCACAACCATTTTACCTGTGCATCCCATAGCATTTGTCCTTCTCAGGCTTCAAATCAAGATGCCTTGTAATGCAGTGACCATATTCCATGTTCACTTTTAAATCTTTCCTTAATTTCCTTCATGCCGATAGACCAAAACCCAAGTTAAAGTGCATGGCTGGAAAGTAACCCCCGCTGCAGAATAGACTGCGACCCTGATGAACTGCACAAAGCTCTTCGGAGGCTGCATTCCCCCTCCCTCTCGTTTCACCACTGGGATTCCTTTGTTTGGTAAAATAGGTCAGTGCTCATAAAAACACCCCTCCAGGGCTGACTGCCTCACATGACCACAGCAGCCAACTATAAGGAATACGAACACCAACATAGGAGCAGCTGATTTGCACAACTTTCATGAGGCGTAGAGAACTGAAATAACACCCACAGATCAAACTGTAAGGGAAAGGACTACAAGATGGGTCAGAAAAAAAAAAAGTGTATTTTCCATCTCAGAGCTTCAGCGATCCTGAAATAGACCGCAACAGGCTCTGTATCTAGCTGCACAGAACTGGTGTCTTCAGATAAGATAAACGGGGGACACTACAATCCTTGTCAATACAACATAACCTCCAGCTCTTAACGTAATTCAGTCTGGTTAACAGCTCTGCCCCATCCCTAATATCCTCTGCAGATACACAACCCGTGCATCCTTTCTTACCTATACTGCCAAGGATGCCCCTTGTGTTTTTGAAGTGGTCTTTTCTGGAAGAAGTTGAGTGACAGCAATTGCAGTCTTAAACAGCTTAAATACACCAATCCCTTTCAGAGAAGATGACAGATTGGCTTTACTACCACATCCAGGTATATATGGAAACTGAACCATCAAAAATGATGTTATGAGACTAGGATCAAGGCCTCACTCCTGTTCCTCCAAAACAAAGAAAAATTTGCTATTCTGTGGTGAAAGAAAAATTTTTTAAAGGGAACTGAAATCTAATGTCTGGCTTCAGATCAGAGAGGACAGCTCAACAGGAAACCCACTGGGTTGAAGATGAAAAGTGGTGAAAGGAAATCTCTTTCACAACACTTTTTTTTTCTTTTTCAAGCAACAAAGAATCTGAAAAAAAATTTCATCCTGCACCCTTCCCAAACTAAGTCTTTATATGATCTAACACTGCACATATGATTCGTTCCAAGATTCAAGATACTGAGCTTGGCTCCTCAGTTACAGGCTAGCAGGGTTTAGTAGCCAAGGTACAGTGCCACACAAATGCAACTGCACTATTTACTGTGCCCACCTCATTAGAAAACTATGACAACCATTGTTATGCAGCTCACACTAATAAGGTACGCCAGACCTCTGCTGGCTCTGCACTTTGCAAGGTTAGGTGTCTCTGTGCTAATATCTCACTTAAAAATTCAGGTTTCAAACTCTGAGTAAAGCCTCACTGATTTACTAAATTAAACTAGTAAATTACTAAATTTACTATACATGTATGCAATACTGCAGGAAACTTAGTGAGATGTCCTGGAAGTACACAGAGAAGCACATGAACCAGCTCTGGAGAAGACAGTTCAGGTTCAGAAGTATTACCTGGGATTCTCCTTTACTCAAATTATTTTAGTCAATTACTTAGCTAGATACAAAACAACCAACTCTGATGCTAATGGAAAAAGGAGTCCTACTGTGAAATACATGATCCGCACACATAGGAAAGATGACTTGCATCTGCACAGCAAAAATGGAGTTGTTGTTTCAAATGAGATATACAGGAATCTCTATCAATAGGAAATTTTTGTCTTTCATAAACACCAATACTGTGTGGTTGTGTGGAATTATCATTGTGCTGGGTAAAATACAGTATTCTGCCTGTTATCACATAAACTTCTGGACTCTTGTAATGCTGAAGACCGAAGGGTTTAAGCTAAGGGGCACAGATCAGTTTTCATATGTATTGTATGGTAAAAGTGGAAACAGCATCAAAGTATCTACTATCCTTCAAACAGAGAAAACAGTGTGAAAAGTTTTTTCAGAAGTACTGAAAAGTGTAGTAACCTTATTTCAGCAGTTTTACAGAGAATTTTCGGAAAACGTAATAGTGGAAAATTACTTCTGCCAAAATATACCAACATGCAAGTTCCTCAGGATGTTATCAAATGATATCACTACATTACCTTCTGCTTTTGTGTAGATTGAGATGTTTCCATTTACCAAGCCAGCAAACAAGTACTGAGACATGTATGTTAAGCTCATAACAGTTGATTTTTCAGGAGCGAAGAAGTGCTGAAGTCGAATTTTCTTTGAGCCTTGGCAACTTTTGTAAACAGAAATGCTATAAAAAGAAGCAAGAAAAAATAAGCCTGTAAAATTATGTTTTATTTAGTTCTTATTAGAATATGCACAGAAGAGGTTTAGAACAAAATATTGAAGGGGAAAAAAGATTTTCTCCTTCCATTCATAGGAAGACAATTATGGAAAGGAGTATCTTGACGCTCCAAAATGTCTACGTAGACAATTTGCAATTACTTAACATTGACATATGACAACACTTTTCATATTGTCTTGTCTGGAGAAACATTTATTCAACAAAGAGACACAATAAAAATTCTGCTCAAAGACCTTATTATGAGTTTGTCCAAACCTTTCTATTAGTTTAAAAAAAATAAATAAATGGATTAAATATTACCTGGAGAACTAGGGAAAACAGAAGAAAAACTCATTGCCAGACATCAATTACACTTAAAATTCCTAGTATTGCTATTAACATGGGTATGTTAGGAATATTGAATAATTAAATTTTGAATTAATGACACTTCACAAGCAAAGATAATCAGTGCAATTAGATGTTGGAATTTCTGGACACATAGCATTTTCCATGGACAATTTTCTTCTCCTTCATTTATACTGGTTAGAAACCCCTTCAAAAATCACATGCAGTCGCATACTTATGCCCTCACTAGCTATAACAAGATCTGTTTGCTTTCTGACCTATAAGTTTAGAAAATGTAGCTTTGTTCTTCAATATAAATCAAGTAAGGTCAGTAAGGTCATCAGATGACTCAGTAAGGCCATCAGTTCAAACAGAGCAAAATAATTCATGTCAATAGTAAACAGCAATATTATTTATTCGCATGACGAATCCTGCACAATATCACAGTGCAGAAGGTTCACGGGCTCCTCATTCAACACTGTCATTCTGTCATTTTCCAATACCTAAAGATTATGTTGTAACATTACAAAAGTAATATATATATTTTTTCATACATGATGTATGATGAATTAATCCTCTTTCATCAAAGATATGCATAATTTTAATTTCAAATACTACACAGTATATTTTAATATTATGTGGAGTGTTTTTATTCTTGATTTAGGAAGAAACGGTAAGTTGAGGTCACTGGATATTCATGGATACTTTTTTAAAGAGAGAACATTTTCTTGGAAGTATCTCACACAATTTTGCTATAGCACAGTAAACCTAATGAATAAATCATACACAGTACACTAAAAATGAGAATCACCTTCCTTCTTCCATGCCAAGGCAAATAGTAGGCACATTAGAAGTTTTTGCAAGAACATTTTCAGAGTCGAGAACCTTATTTTGCTCTTTCAGTTTCTCCTCCTCTGGTATGTAGACCATGCAGAGAATCCGTGATTCCACATTGAAGCACTCAATAACCTTGGGGCCGGAGCTTTGAAATGAGACTATTGCAATCTGGCCCATCTGATTAGTACAGCTGCCAATCTGAATGGGAAAGAGGAAAAAAAAAAATAAAATAAAAGGACCAAGGCTGATAGCTGTCTCCAGGAAGATCAGCATTAACAAGGAGGAATGACTGGAAAGTTAATTGAAGAGCACATCTCAAGTTATATGCATGAACATGAGTTTTCATGCATTAAGACATAAACAAGAAAATAAATCAGCACCAATACAAGAGATTTCAAAACATAGACACAAAATTCCCTTGTATACTCACAAAACGAGTTCGCTCTCTTTTGAGAGGAACATTATGGCCTATTGTGACATCCAACTCATATATATATACACATAGTGTAACGCAATTACAGTAAGTACCTAGGTAATATATTGTTTTAATAACTGGTGTTCTAAGTTATCTCAGATTCTTTAAAATAAATAATATAGCTAAAAGCCTATCTTTTGCACAGTAACAGGTCTACAAATAAATGCTCTGTCCCAACAGAAAGAGGGATTATTAATATACTCCCTTTTGTAAACTTGCTGATACAGGTTCCTAAACTGCTCCCTATTCCAGAACTAAATGTCATCAATATGTCCACAAATATGTACATTTTTAGGGATCTGGGAAGAGTAAAAAAAACAGTCTGCCCAAGCAGTAGTAAGTGCTTTTATACAGTAACTCTTTATATAAAATGAAAAAAACATAGCAAATTGGAAAAAAGGATATTTTGTGGCAGTAGAAAGATTTTATTGGCATATATTTGTGATGACTGTTTACGAACAGCGAAGACAAAAAGAATTTATACGGGTCATCTTGAAAAACAGCACTGACAAAAGCTATTCCTAACTTCCACATTTAATTCACAAGGGTTTCCTTAAAATTTCAGTATTGTAGTAACAAGAAAAGCTAGTGAAATCATGAGCATCTTTTTAAAAAAGTACTGGTTATCTCACTTTTTCTGCTGGACTATCTGCATATTTGAGGTCACAACAATATGCCAGAATAGTTCTTTTGTTGGTTTGTTTGGGGTTTTTTTTCCCCCCTATATACAGACTTAAACAGATCATTTACAGCTAAAACATTTTTAAAATATGGAAACAGACAATAGGACAGTGTGAGCTCATACGGGTTTTAGCAGCCCCCATTATAAATTAGCACATAACTCGCTGCTGAGTGTGCTCAGCACTTTGGAATTCTTGCTGCGTTGCACTAACAAATCACACACACATAAGTGACACTCTACAGAGAACAGCAAAATCACATGGAGAAAATTACTAGCTATCCTTTATAGAAGTCCATCTTAAAAAACCAAAACAAACAAACCCCCCAAAATTTATTTCAGATCCATATGTTGCTGAGAGTCACAAAAAACAATGCAAAGAAATAGGAGACAACCCCCTTTCTAGCTTTTAAAGATTACACTTACCCAAAGAAAACCATGTTCCATGGTGCAGGAATCTGACTCCATTTCACCAGGGAGGTACGGTTCAGGATTATAAGCAGCACATTCGATCTTCAAAGGAAAAGATAGCAGTTACCACATTAAAAAGATACGCCTCTCTGTCCAATTTAGTCTGTAATTAACTAAAGTATTTAAGGATATCAAAGAATCACAGAAGGCAAGAAGTCAGTTTAGTCCATCCAACTTCCCATGGGCAGCGTCAGCTGCACGTGTGTTGCTCCTGACACATTCTTTATCTACTCTTACAGACATTAAAAGCCAAAGACTACAAATTCTTTACATGATCTGCTCAAATGCTCCATGACCTTTATGTTTTTCCAAATACCCAACCGAACCTCATCCTTGCTGTAATTGTTAGCCTGTTACTTCTCATCTCAGCCACCAGGTACTTCCTCCCCTTCCAGAGCACCCTTTTACATATAAGGCCGATATATGTTGTGCCCCTGACTGAGTCTCCTCTTTATTAGGCTAAATTAATATTATCAATTAAATTTGAAAATCTGTAAAATAATTGATTTTTTTTAAATTCTTGTTTTTAAAATTCTTGATTATTATCACTTTTCAAACTGGCATCTCTCCAGCAGATGTATCAGCTCCATATATTTGAGAGCGCAGAACTTTATCACCTGAACACACTACTCTAGCAGAGCTGTTAGCAGCACTACACCAGGATTACCTCTTCTGAAGCCTATTTGTACACATCCCATTGATTATTTACTCTTTGTAACAATATTACATCCTTAACCAATCCTTAGCTTGCTGGTCTACTAAAAACTACTTTTACAGACTTTCTACTCAACCACTTCCTCAATCTGTACTTGTGAAGCTCTTTATTTCTGCCTGAGCATACCATGTGTTTGTCCTACTGACTGTCATCCCTTTTTTTTTTTTAGCCCATCAAAGTATTTCTCCAGGTGCTTTACTCATTTTGAATGCTAATGCTATCACCCATAACACTCCTACTCCCTCCCAACTTCATGTCATCATGTTACTGTCAGTAAATTAATAACCACTCATGATTTTATCATGCAGGCTGTTTAAGAAAAACCTGAAAGCTATACCAGACTCAAGATCTGTATTTAAGTCCATCCCAACTCTGGAAATCGTTCAAGCACCAAGGCTCTTAAAACAGACATTTTTATGAGCCGTCATGGATTTCTATTTTCCCTAATATCCATGGCAGAGCTCCCTAAAGCTTATGTAAACACTTTAATATATATACAAGCAATTCATAACTGTGTAGAGAATAAAAAGGTTTCTGATGAGGTGTGATACTACATTTTCAGACAAGATTCTCTATAATTCACACTAATGTTCTTGTCTCAGACATCAATGTCATTGCAATTATACTCCAGTACTAGAGACAATTTTGTTAGTATTAGACAACTTCACCATAACCTGGCAACACAACCTCCCAACAGTGAATAACTAAAAAAACCAAAAAAGGAAACGAGCAAGCATAAGTTAGAGTTCTAAATTCCCAGTTTACTTAATTTTTCAAAGTGCCAAGAATTTCATAAATCTCCTTGATGTCAGCAGGCATCACCAAGTGATTAGCACTAGGAAAAATAATTCAATGTATTCACCAGAGCAATTCTCTACCAGGATGAAAGATGGAAACTGTAGATGAGAAAAAGAAAAAAGAAAAAAAAAAAAGAGCTATCCATGCCAGTCTTAGTATGTCTCATTTAACACACGCTGAAGCTATCTACTCGTAGTGGTGATTTACAGTAGCTGCGATGGCTAAATACATCACTAGTGAAAGAAAAGACAGCCTGCGTGCTGGATTTTTCTGGGGCTGCTTGTTACATCTCTGTGTTACTTTGCATCTTAGTCAAAACCGATGATGTTTTTCCATAGTTAAACATCAGTAGTTTAGCTCTCAGTCTTGATGGAAGCCCTTTGCCTGAAGTGTAAACTGGCTCTGATGGAAGTTGTTGTTACAGGGACACCACCACTGGGAAGCCTGAGCAGCACGCAGAGACAGAACAAGCAGAATCAGCCAAGCAAAGGGTCTCTTCCCACCCCAAGCTGTGGCCTGACACCCAAAGTGCAGCTGAGGCTGCAGAAAACCACCAAAAATACTTAGATCATCTTTTCCATCAGTATTGAGGATTTAGGAGCATCAGGCATGACAGCTGGGCTCACACCCACATTATCTTTAGGAGCTGCAAAACTGTCAAAGTTGACCCAGAGCTCAGGCAAATACTGCCACACACTGTATTCTCCTGAGGTGAGCAAGGCAAAGACCATCACCCAACTGTACAGGCAACAGACTTTCCTTTCCTTTCAAAACAAGCAGATCTGTTGTAACTTGATTACAGGAGTGGAGCCTGGGCCTTCAAGACTCCTGGCGTGGACCTACAGGACTTAGAAATGCATAGGCTCTAAGGAAACACAAATATTTAAATTTTCAGCAAATAATTTAAATCTTGGTAATTTTGCCAGTGGCGACCTTAAAAAGTATTCAATACAGAAAAAGCTGACTGTTTAATAAGACAAGAATGACTACGGCTGCATGGGAGACCGGAGACTTTCAGTAGACTTTGGCTGCTGTAAACCGCAGCTCTGTTCTAAAAACCAGTATCATAGGAAGGGCTTGATTTAACACCATTACACATTTCAAATGCAGTTTCAGCTAGCAATTATTTTCCCCCAACATCCAGGCCTGTATACTCACACCTGAAGTGAAGCTGCCAGCTGAACTTCCCGCCTGTGTAGGCTGTCTTAGCAACGAGGGTCTGCAGACTCACTGCTTTAAGCAGTACCCATGCAATGATGTTAATTTAACATTGGGATTCTGGCCACACGCATACTATTTTATTTCCACTAGTGTTTTTGCACGAGCCTAACTGACTGACGATCAATAAAAAATCCTGTTGATGCACAGGAAAAAATTGTATCTAGCACCCTTCCCTTCAACCTGTTGGTGTGGTCATGCTGTAATTATTTTCATTATTAAAGCCAGTGGTCAATATGACTTCAAAGTGACACATTACTTTAGGAAATGAACCATTAAGACTATTTCTGTATCACTGTTCAGATCAGAACTACGTTTTATGTAAGATCCTATAAAATAAATTTTAAAAATTGATTTTAAAACCATTGCTTTCTGTGCAATAATGAAAATCGGAAATTTGAGGAGGATTCAACATAATTACAGTAGTATAGGACAGCTATCATGGAGATCAGACTCCTGCACTTTGTAAGCTGCAAGTTACTCTGGAGCCTCAAACAGACACTTGGAAACCTCAAGACCAATTCAAAATTCCCAGCACTTCTGGTTTCATTGAGTGATGATCTTACACCTGAAAGCGAATGTCATACTATACAAAAGTAAACACTATGTTCCTTAGTGCCTCAGAGATTGCAGTATTTTGCATTCCTGTGGTCCTCTTGGACCTTCCATTGTTACTGGTGTTACACCAAGGTAGTAACTCAAGAGAACTAATAGATGTGAACTAATAGATGTATTTACAATATGGTATTCTTTAGCACTTAAATCACATGAGAAAAGCAATTGTAATCTCATATAAAAATTCTGTTCACCTTAAACTCCTGTTGCTTGGCCATCATCACTGGCATGTGTCTAACAAGGAGAGGATGTTTCTCCTTTTTGATTTGATTTCCATCGTCTTCTACACAGAACCAACCTAACAGGTTATCCTCCGCTGTAATGGAAAGAACAAACAACAAACATCCTGCAATACTTTCACTGAATAATCACTTACACCTCTCTACAGGAATAGAAAAGAATTCTGTTAGGATGAGTTAATACTGATCGGGTTGTTCTTATGCCATATATGCATAAATGACAATGTAAAACTATGAGCAAAAATTCAATATAGTAGATTACATACATATTGATAATGCAAAAAAAGAACACCTTACACTAGCAAAGTGTTAACGGTGTTAACCTACTGACAAGATCATTACGAGATTAAAAGAGGAAAAGGCACATCAAACCTCTCCTCAGACTCTAGGAAATCTGTTTTGTAAATAGCATTTCTCTGCCTGTGTAAGTGACATCACTACCAACTACTACTTATCATAATTATAAGGATCCTCCTCCTGGAATGATGGAGACATCTATTCTCTCTTCTTTTGTTTTTTGTTATTTTGCCTGCCTTCAGGGAGATACCATAAAAGCACTGTATTTTGAGGACATGCTGGTGAAACCTGCTTTCTAGCAAGTGCATATCCTCAATGTTTCTCAGCTTAGACATTCAAAATCCCAGGTATTTTAGGAAACCTATACACCCTGTGCAAACATTGGAGGCTAATAACACCACAGGACAGCACATTCCTTATTGCTCCTACTTAGACCAGGTTTGTTTGTGATAACCCCTCCAGTGAAGACTACAGATTCATGTTAAAAAACCCTTCCCCCAAAAAAACTTGACTTTGACATATCTAACCATAGAAATACTGTATTATATTAAAACTACACGCATAAATTTATTTCATGCTCAGAAAGCTGAACAAATGAACTCTACAGCTTAACTGATATTTCCTAGCTAAAATAATTCTGAGCTAAAATTGAGAAATTTGAACCTGAAGTTCAAAGTTTAAAAAGTTCATAAGATCTGAAGAAATACATTTATAATGGAATAACTTCCACACCTGTCTGTCCTGTAGTGTATCTCATTCTTGTTGATTTAGACATAACAATTAGTAATGATTACCACAGACTTCATTTAAAAAAATGTAGAAATTATTTTCCTTCACAATGAAACACCCATCCTATCTGTAACATCCTTACTTCGTAGTGATACAAAATCACTATTGTTTACTGTATTGCAATTTTAACACCTTCAGTAGCTTTTTCACAAAAAAATCATTTTCTCGAAAATAAAAAAAATTACATTGTACATTGAGAGCTATCTTAACTTGATAGGACATTTAAGCAACTAAGAATTACCAAGGGCCAGTTTAGCCATTTGTAAATTGTTGATCCAAGACTGTTTGATGGCAGGGGTAAATGTATTGAACACAGCTGTAAAGAAAGTGGGCCGCCCAGACCTGCAAGACAAAAAAAAAAAGCCACTCTAAATGCACTGAGTATGAAATATAGTCAAGGCTAGAAATGTTGAGCAAGATGAAATTTCGTTATTTTCTAATACTTAGACAGACACAGCTCTGATTTAAGCATGCAGGTTATGATATGCCACACACTCATCTTTCCACACTTCACATGAAATGGTATGAGAACACCACCCTCCTTGGTGAAGGAATGTAACAGCGGCTGTCCCCTATTAGCTGTCACTGCCACAGTTCCTCTCCTGCTTCTTGCATCTGGAATGCAGGGTTGAGGAACAGGAGAAAAAACTACAATGCTGCCCTGGAACATGCAAGTTGTGGCATGAGAGCAGAAGTCAGAGGCTAACTGTGGAGACAGAAGAGGGGAAGAGCTACAGATTTCCAAATCCTCCCCTGGCATATCTATGCCTAATACATATGCCCATTTAGAAAGTTTTGTAATCAAGATTACTACTGACTTGTCCTGTTTTCCTGGGAGTTGCAGCTGAATTCTACAGCGATCTGCCGCTCTGATTTCATCTTCTTTTTTCAAAATCAGTTTTTGTAAACCTGAGGTCCAGTCATGGGCTACAGATTGGTTTAAGTTCTGAAAAATTAAAAAAGCTAATATTCAATGCCAGCCTACCGGCCTATTTCCAACAGGCTAAGGTGATCTCAGCATATAACAAACAGTGATTTCTGGCACCTGGGCCTCATTTAGTCCACATTTTAATCATGGATAATTTAGCCATATTTGTAAACACATTTCAAAAAATATCTGTAAAAAATTTGCTAACATATTTTATCTGATGATTTAATCTCGCATTGCTCAGAGTTTGATGATACACAAATGACATTCCCAAGCACTTGTCAGATTAAGAACTGTAACTTTGCATCAGGTGCACACACAACCCTTTTACTTCATTTCAATGAGTAGTTATATAGAACCCACAAATTCCATTTCTAAAGAAAATCTCATTAAAACGTCTACAAATCATACTGCCAATATGTTTTTGGTCAAATCTTTGAGCCAAAATGTCTACAGAGCCATCATGAAAGCTGCCTGTGTGGTTGAAATCTGTTTAAGCAGGATGCTGAAAAAACAACCCTCTGCAAGCTGAGTGTTTGTTCACAGAGGGTAAAGGCACACCTGGGTGACACTTAAAGAAACAATAGTAACGAGTATTCATACACAAAAGTACACTAATTTTCCACAGCCAGAGTTTTATGAAAATTGAAGTCTTTTTCAAAAACAGACAAGCTGACCTCATTCCCCACTAAACTGTTCTAATTATCTTGCACATCTCTACCTGGAAACATTGACTGAATTTTAAGTTTTCAAAATGTAGTTGGTTCTGACTGCCAGTACAGGCAGGAAGGTTTTTTGTATGTTAATGGGCAAATGTCTTATGGTATCTGTGCTATACATATTCCTAATAATGCAGTTGAAATTCACCTTCAAATACATGTCAAATGTTGTCCAACAGTACTGTTTCCATAAACTTCCTTCACAGTACATATTTTCACAAAATGTTATGTTTTATTTAATGCCCTTGACTTTGAAGGCGAGATATCTTATGAGAAACTCAGCTTTCATATATATATTTTTATATATTTACAGCCTATGGTGGCAGGTAGGAGTTAAAAATTGTGCCTAAGCATACATGAAGATTATTTAAAAATTGCTTTTTTGCCTTTTGTTTTAAGTCTTAAGACTGTGGAGAACTCATTCTGAAGTCTGGTGTATTGCATCGGTTTGCCAGAATATAAGATAAATCAAGGGATGTGGACAAAGTCAAAGCAAATTACTTTCAAAACTCCAAGCTCAAAATATGAGCTCAGATTGGCATCAAGTGCTTCCTCTAAACAACCATCCTCCTACTACCTTGTCTAAATACAAGAATCCAATTTCTTAAGGTCAAAATGTAATTCTGTTTCTATACAAGCTAATCAGCTACTGAGCAAATGCAGACACTTGTAGTATCCACCTACGCATAAAAACAAGATTGTTTTTTACAGATGGCTGTAATCCACTTACGACACTAAACAGTTAACAGTAAATTAATTACTAGAGGTAAAAATTATTGCACTCTTTACAGAGAGAACTAAAGAATGTCTTGCACAGATCCTAGGCAGAGGCGATTATGTTACTTCAAAACAGGAACATATTTGAAAAATAAATCCAGCTTTGTTTATTACCTGATAGTTTCCTTTAAGGCTGCCTATTAATTGACTAATTTGACCAACTACATTCAAGTCATGTAAAAGGTTCTGCAGATCATGGTACAGTTGCCCTGGTCCCATATAGAGCTTGTCTAAAATGAATAAAAACATAAAGTTATATATAATAAAAAGATGTAATTCTCAGTTGGAGGAAAGCGTGGCAAAGATAATAAGATCAACATATATCGCTATTTCTTAACACTCTGAAAATTAAGCTTATCAAAACTGGTGACACGAGTGTAAGAACAACTAATACACCAATGTGCAGCTTGCATCTTCATTACTTCTGAATATCAGAGTGGTTTATTTATACATGTATCATTGATATTTCACTTTGGTGCTCCAGGTGCTTTTGATGTCCCTGCAGACAGATAACTGTGAAATGCATCCCAGCAAATTATAGTTAGCAATATGTTACCGCATATTAGCTTTGCGCACATGGGTGTTACCATAGGCATTTCCTTTTAGCTCACCATATCGTTGCCTTTTATAGTTACAATTAAGATTCAAGTTTGTTCATCGAGTATGACAGAGAGCATTATGTGTAGTTTTAATCAGCATGCACTGTGACAAATGTCAAAGGTTCACTGACCCCAAAATCTCTCGGTGACATGGAAGTTTTGCTTAGCATCAAGTGGCAGACTTGCTGTTACACCTTAAACAGCCTTTCTGAAGGTTGTTTTTTGGTCATGTGACGAAGCCAAAAAATTTATTTGTAGTCTTCACTATGGTGGTTTAAAACTCAAAATTTGTTTAATCGATTGCAAGATAGTTCTGGATCATATATCCACATCCTAACTCTAACATAAGCCTGCCATTTCACTGAACCACTTGAAATTTTATTGCAATAATGGTTACGTGAAAAAAGGATCTGCACTGAGATCAGCAACAAATCTTAACAGCAGCAGAAATATTTTGGCCTAACCATCAATAAGCACGTATGTTTATAAAATAACACTAACTCAGAAAAATATTCTGATTGGTAGGATAAGCATTCTATTTAAATGCACAAAGCTTGCAAAGCCCTGCTAATACACTCTGACTCCCAGACACGATGTTAGGAACAGGACGGCTATATAGCTCTTGCAGAAACAACACATTCCCTCTCCCCAAAAAAACCCACCCCGACTCATGCAGAGTCAGCATGTTTCCTTTCGGCTGAATGACAGCAACTGGGCTGGATTATCTTTCCAGGAAATCCCTGCAGATTATCGAGCTCACTCAGTGTAGTATCCAAAGTACAGATCCTTCACCCTTACAACTTTGGAAGCTAGTCTGCAGGCAGCAAACTCCCCTGGAGCAGAAGGATTTCAGTCCTGCATTGTCAAGAACGTGAGCTAAACAGTGCTGGCTACCTGCTCTGCGCACAGGTCAGGCACAAGCCATGTCACCCATCTGGCTGCCAGGGCAGATCGGTGCCGGACACAGCGCAGCTGCCAGCTGAGACACCGCTAGCGCCTCCGTTCCCTAAGTCCGCTACAGGGACCACTGTAAAAAACACAACGCTACACAACAAGCCAAATGCAAAGCTATCAGAATAGCGTAATTCAGAATAAATGTGAAAAATAAACATGCACAAAACAATTCTTCTTAAATCATTTGTATATTCTCAACTGTTTTTTCTAAAGACATTTTCCTATTTGGAGGCATCATACAGATCGAGGCCACCACTGGGTTTTTTTCTTTAATGTAATTCATTGTATTAAGCTAGGAGTCTGCCTTAAACCTTGAAGAGTATAACATTTTCCTTGAGCCTTGAAATTTGAAGGGTTACTTTATCTCTGAATTCTCCCCTTCACTGCAGGAAAATGCAACATGAACCTGAGATATTACACATTCCCATACAATTTCAAATTATTCTCTTGCCTTTAAATCTTCTGGTAAATTAGATCAATGAAAGGATTTCTGAGTATTGCCCTTGAGCACTATACAGGGGAATGACCACACTTATTACTATTTATCCAGCCAGAGAATAGATGCAACTTTCATCCACCCTTCTTTGCCTGCTCTGAATATTAAAAGAACAATCTAGCCTTTCTTACCCTTAAAAACAAATCAGTCCATAAGAAAAGATCATTACACTTACTGTACACAATGAAAAGAAATGACTGCAAAGTAGACCTAAGTGGAAGAGTTTTGAGATTATGGTCAGTAGAGTATGTTTGCAGATCTGTTTAAAAAAAAAAAAAATTTAAACAGTTTTCCAGAAGTGCAGACTACATACTTTCATTAAGCTGTATTTTCACTTTCTTCAGTCCCAATACTTGAAAAATCAACATCTGAAAGTTGTAAACGCTTCTCTCTTTGTACTCCTCTTTCTGCTAGCTTACACGTTTTTTCTTACTAGCATCTACAATAATTATAATTTGTTAAGCACCAGAATCACTAGTTCCTAGACACATCACATTGTTGATTTTGATGGGGCTAACTTGCAAAGAAAGGGTGGATCAGTGTTAGTAGAAGTGTTAATAGAAGTCTGGCAAAATCTAGCCAAAAGACACGATTAATGTGTTTGGCACTGTAAAGAACACAAATGAAATCATTCTTGCCCCAAATTCTCGTAACAAAGAAACCCCCAAAACAAAAAAAAACTTCTGCAAAACAAAATTTAGACTGATTAGAAGTAATTGGCAGTTTAGTTGAGTTTTCAACTCAACTTCAAATGGTCTTACAAATATCCTCGTTTCAGCCTTGGGAATAAGGCATAAATCTTGAATCTCATTCAGTAATTGTCACCTGAGTCTATTTTGCCTGCACCATGCGTATTTTATAAGCTTTTAATAAGTCAATATAAAAAGGAAGCAATAAGAGTGTCAAACCAAATAAACTAATCTGGCATCTGAAATTCTGTCACACAGAAAAACCAAACAGAAGTAATTTTAGGCTCATTTACTAAAGACCACATTCTTAGCATAGGAAAGGAAGCTAAAAAGCAAATCAATAAATAATTAAAGAGAGCCTGCTTCCATCCTCTGATGTTCTAGAAAACATAAACAGCTAAATTAAGAAGAAATTTCAATAGTCAATTGAGGACTAGATCAATAGCCATGGCCAATATAATTCTTTCATGAAGGTCTTTAACAGGCACAAACTGGAACACAGAAGAAAAACTTGGCTTCAGAGATCAGCAATGACAGACTCATCAGAAGTGAATTCTCTGAGAGCTTACCGCTCGGTTTGCGTCTGGGTAACGAGTTACAGCAACTTCATCTCTGAGCTCGGTCCTCTAAGGGTTACCCACAATGTCTTTTAATAGCATTAGCTTCTCAGTGGTTAACAAAATGTTGACTATCAGTTGATTTGGCTGAGAATTGTTTGATGGAGGGTTTTTCCCGGGTGAAGGGGGGGGCACACTAGTCTGTTCATCAGATGTGTTTCTCAGTTCAGAGCCAAAGACTGGCTGCTTTGGTCCACACATGTTCCCTGACCATTCGATTGCTGGCTATTTCGGGGTGGGTGTTCACTCTTTCTTTTTTCCATAGAAAGCACTGAAAAACTCTTGGCTTCACTCCAAAGCAGACAAGTGGTTGGTTTCTTTTTGTACTTTGAAATGTTTCACGAATGATAAAGCCATTTCCTTCTCATTTCTAAGCCACCCTTGCTATCAAGCTCCAAAACAACTTATTTTTCCCACGTGAAAAATAGCCTCCATGAGTTTAAAGAAGGTTCTCCCCAGCTCTACACACCCTACGTGTTTCAGAGGTGTGCCCGGGCAGGAGAGAAGGCAGCGTGCTGTAACCAATCACCACATATGTGGCTTTGGAAGCAGCGTTTTTTGCATTCCACCTACAGATCAAGGGTGAAATCTTGGCCACATGTAAGTTCGCAGAAAATTTTTTCATCAACTCCTTTGTTGCTAAGATTTTACCAGAGGAGTTCATGCCTCCCTGCAACAGGCAAGTTTACTGCCAACAACCAGTAATTCATGCAAAATACCGAATTCCTTGCTCAGCATTATTATGAAATATACTCAATGTTAAAAAAAAAAAAAAAAGAACAAAACAAAACAACACAACAAAAAAACCCAAAGCACAAAACTACCACTTGCTTTAGAGGAAGGAAAAGAGGTTTAAGTTTAAATTGATTTTTTGCTGCTATGTAAAATTGGGGTGGGAAGATTCTGCTTTTTTATAACAATTGTTCCTTAGTTGAGATATATTTGAGTATAATACAAAACACTTCTTTTACCTGCTCATTTCCCAGTGTTATTCTCAGTACCACAGCTTTAAATTCACCATTTTTGCCTGGTTTGAAGTAACTCTTACAATTAGGAACAGAAGCAATTTTAGCCCATTTACATCCAGCCATTGTGAAAGCCTGCAGGAAACTCCCTGGGTGTGGTTAAAGTCAGTTTAACTTGGCTCAGGCAAAACCAGGCTTTGGAAGGTTGTGCACGAATATACACATGCCAGAGTAGTGTCTGTGTGTTAGTGCTTGGGTGTGGGCAGAGGGGGAGAATTCCCACCTCCGGCAGCCGGCTGCTTTGCTGGGGAACACAGCCAGCAGCTGCAGCTTTTTCCCTGTGCGGCCAGCACAGCGGCAGCTGCTTTAATGGGCACTGGCAGAGCAGCCGCTCCCTTGGGATCGCTGTCTATCCGGTTCCTCTCAATTTTCAATTCTCATGGGCACCACAGGCATATCGCATATTGTAATCCTGAACTGATCACACCCTATTCTTCCTCTCAAATAATTACTAAGGGACACATTTATTTACGGTGGTGATTTGTTGCTTGTACACATTTTCCAGTAGCTTTTGCTGTATGCTCCAATTCTCACTTGTGGATTATTAATTTATCACAGATTATGCTACTAAAAGGGAAAAACAAAGTGTTACAATGCCTAGAGTAGATGCAGTCACACATAATTTAAACATCTCTTCCTGGGTAAGCAAATAGAATGGCTCAGGTGGTCCCTTACCATACTGAACTGTTTATTTCCAATTAGGAGGATTTTTTTCAAGTAGTATTATTACATAAATCCAAATGGCATGCAAATAAAACAAAAGAGTCATTCAGCATACTCTCAATATTGCAACTATTCTTGCAAATATTTTTGTATTGTATATCATGTTAAAGCTAAAGACTGTTAATAGATTGACTCCTGGGTATCTCTTTTACTGCAAAGTAACTAATCTTGCCTTGAGTGTGATTATAATAATGACCTTTTCCCCACATGGTTCAAAACCACAATACATCAATATAAATTGCTTTGGAAAAAGCCCTACTGACATGAAGTGAGAACTGCTGTGCCATGGAAATTCAAGGTCCTTAGAAAGATTACTTTGCTTCTGAGAGACGCAGAGCCCTGAAGTCAGACTAGCTGTTACATGAAAAAGAAGCTCACGAATGTTCACATGTGAAAACCACAACCAAAACTGAGAAAGGCTATGTTCCTGACTATAGTTCCAACATTGAGGGGTAACATGCCGTTAATGATACGCTTGAAGACCATGCCAGATTTGAAAAGTACTCTGAAAGGCTGGTAGATCTCAAATTTGACTTGCCACTTGCAATCTGGTCTTCGAGGCTGAGCGCATTTGTATTGCTTCCTCCCACTGAGCCATCTGTGTGCATCCAGGCAGCATACTGAAACATCAAGTGTTACGAAGGGAAGAGATTTGGAAAAGATTCAGTCCTCATCTTGAGCATAAAAATCACCTGGGATGGGGGGAGAAGCTAGGATGTGGGAGGTAACTTTAAAAGTTGTTGTGTCTGAAGAAAGCATAACAAACTGGTACTTGTATAAAATTACGCACTCAGAGCAAATAATAAAAAAAATAGGCCCCTTGTGCAACATTTACATCTACATTTAAACCTGAGAAGCTTGTACAGTGTGCTGGAAAGCTAAGCATTTTGACACCAAATGAATTCTTGATCAGTTTGTAATAAACTGGACAGATTTAATGAGATTGTTAACATCTGTAGGTTAAACTACGATGATGTAGCAGTAATATATATAAAACTACTTAAGTGCAGTCGGAACTGTTCTTTTGTTTTAAATGTGACTTTTGATTGTCCTAGAAATGTTTCACTGATTTTTTTTTCATTAAGTAACAATAGGCTGACAGCATCACACTGCTTAGTTTAAGATGCCCACATTTAGGAGAGACAAGAACGGGGACTGTTTGAGAGACAACGCTATACCTGACGTAAAATAGTTTCCTGTTATCTGAAGATCTTGAGAATTAATTTAAAGAAGGTAAATCAGAAACCATTAAGAAGGCCCCACGATTCAATTACTGCAATTGAAGAATTCTTCCTCTGTACTTGGTACTGGACCCTGCTCCTACAGATACACTGGTACAGAAAACACACAGGACAAATGCCTTGAAGCTGCTCTGGAGAAGAGGTCTTGTCGAACAGAGGAAAAACGTTCTCCCTAAGGAGGTCTAGTGGGACTAATTTTCTCAGTGCAAGTAGAAGAGGAGACCTTTATGTGACATTTTCATATACAAACAATCCATTTCAGCAATGGATAAGCAGAGCTGGCAAAAAGATTATAAATATTGGGAATACCAGGAACATTGTCATCCATTTAGCAATTGATACTGATGCCCACTGTTAAGTGTTATTCTGTTTCCCTTTACAAAACCATTTGCACCAGAACACCTAGCTTTCACTGGAAGGCCAGTGATGAGGATTCCCCTGCTGCATGGAAACCTTCTCTTGCACAGACCTTGACAAATCCAAGCACCAGCTACACACAAGGGAGGCGCCTCCATACCTCTGATCCCTTCTGCCTGGAAATTCTGTATGAGTGTTAAAGTCAGTGACAAAGCAGAAGAGATTTTATTTTTAGATGCTGAACTACAAACTTCCTGCACGTTGTCTTATGTAAGCAAAGCCCTTGACAGCTCCCCCAGCACCACCCTCCTCCTATTTGTGTCTTTCCATTTGCTCACTCATGCTGCTCCTGTTTCTATAGACACCTCAGAGAAGCATGTGGGTGGGTTATGTTTTCTCGTTCCTCCTTTACAAGAGTATTTTAATAGCAAATTGGAATTTCAGTAAAATTAAAAAAAAAAAGTAGTCTTGTGAATTCAAAATCTTGGTTTAAGACCTAAACAAGTCCATAAGTCAATTTAAAGTTCGTAAGAGAAAAGCAGACTTTCTACATTACCCCTGTTTATTCTTTCACACCAAATCCAGACCCTCATCTTCACAGTTGCATGCTCCCGAAAAATATGAGCCACTGTAGCTCAACTGTAGCTCAGGTGAGGTTACATCATACTCTCAGGTCCAAAATACTCAAATAGTTAGAGGGTGGTATCAGTCTCCAGATTTGGAAATTGAAGCAAATGGGAAGTCAGGAATGATCTCAGAAAACAAGAGCTTAGTTGGCAGCCATCAATGAAAAGCTCAGCAGCTACTCACACATAGCTTTACAGCCAAACCCTAAATTAGGTGTAGTAACCTAGCGCAGAAAGAAGCAGCACAAACACATACATAGTATTAAGTGATAAGCAATAAACCCCAGAGATTACTGGAACACAAATTATTAAATTCAAACACGGGGTAAACAAGCCTAATTACCAATAGAGTCAGGACCTATCATCATCATCAACCAACATGAAGAGCATTATCATAAACATGAAATGACATTATTCAGCCTAATCATACTTTAATCATGTAAGCACCTCAAGGTAATCTTTATGAGCTTAGTTATTGAATCTGATAATCTGAGCCTCTAAAACTCTTTAATGCATTTATTCTCACTGCAAAACAGGGGAGTTCTTGAAGTCCTAATCACAAAGAACCAAGTAGCATATGCCACCCAGTACACATAGAGCAGAGCTGAGAAACAAACCTCCCAAGTCTCAACTCTGACAAAACATTTTTAACATGCTTCACCTCCCTGTCAGCTATTAATACCTTGCTCTCAACGGGTAATTACATGAATGCTGAGACCTGGCTTGCTATATGCTTATTGTATCAGATCTGAACACTGAAGAACAAGTTGCACAAAAACTACAGTCCAACCACAGAACTGCTTATTCACACAGCTTAAGCAATGCGAAGATAAAATCAACAGCTTGCAACTGCAAATACTGAGTAAGTATTACCATTTGTGAGTAAAATTATGCAAGAACACCAAGGAAATGCAAAGCCTCGAGAGGGTAGGAAGTAGCTCATACATTGAGAGCGTGTCTTCAGGATTATATTAAACTCCAGCTAATCCTGACCACATAGGGAATTTTAGAGATGAAATGCCATAAATATTTTTCCTGCTGACATAAGCAGCTGTGCTGTGCCAGAGATGAGGAAGAAAGCAAAGGCAGTAGGGAACAGGAGGGAGAAACACTGGAGCACTGATATGCTGACAAGTGTGGTCCCCATCGCCCGGCTCCTCAGCAGCACGCTAGCTGAGACAACAGTCAGGTGTCTTCCCGGACTACATACTGACCACAGGCACAGCTCAGAGGAACTCCGATTCCTGGCTTCGTTCCCAGGAAGAAGGAAAATCCTGGAAGCAAACAGACTTTAGAGTGAACTTTATAGGACAAGAGGTAATGAGCACAAACTGGAACATAGGAAGTTCCATCTAAACATGAGGAGGAACTTCTTTCTTTGAGGGTGGCAGAGCACTGGAAGAGGCTGCCCAGAGAGGTGGTGGAGTCTCTGACTCTGGAGATGTTCCAAACCCGCCTGGACGCCATCCTGTGCAACCTGCTCTAGGTGACCCTGCTCTGGCAGGGGGTTGGACTAGATGATCTCCAGAGGTCCCTTCCAACCCTTGTGATTCTGTGAAAGAAAAGAGGTGCCATGGCCCTTTTCTCTCACAGGTCCCGAAGGGGAAGGCTGAGGGCAGCGTGGACCTGGAAACCCCTGGTCCTCCTGAGGAGGGAGAGGGGTCACACAGGACCTCTGGGGTGCCCCTGCATGGGCACGAAGGGCAAGAGAGGAACGGGATGCAAGAGGATAAACACTGACATAAACAGGCAGTGGAAGTACACATGTGAAAGCATTTAAACAATAAGTACTGCAGGGATCTCAAGACAGGTCTGCAGCTGATTGTAAACTGGCCAAGCTGCCAAAGGTTTACACTGGAGTTCTCACCAGGCTATCTATAACAACTTACGTGGAAATTGTATTGTTAGGAGCTTACCTCCCTCTTTCATACTCACTTGCTTATAGCTAGGTTTCTACTCATTTTACTACTCTGTGTTAAGATGTGGACGAGACCCCTGGCAACACAGAAAAAGGTTTATAGGAGGTGAACATCAAGCACTATAACCACCATAAAGAATATGAAAGGCAAAGAGAAGAATCTCATCCTAAGTGGGTGAGACAAACACGTAACACCTAATTTATTCTATGCCTAATCCACCATCTAGAAACATTTATCCACTTAATAAGTGTACTATTTAATGTCACCTGGCTTGCTCAGCTAAACAGGCTGTTTGGAGTTAGATTTATTGAAAATCGCTGCTCTTTTGTTCGCATATATTAATGATAGTTCACCTTTAAGAACATATTACATCTCCTTTAGTGTACAGTATTATTTTCAATAGTTTTAAAATAAAGATTTACATTATTACTCTAGACATATTGGAGAGATCAAAGTTAGGTCAACTAGCAATGCGTGCCACATCATCCTCTTTAAAACCTTATCACCAATGCTAGAGTTCATGTGCCACTTAATATTTAGTCTGGCTTACTCTGGACATTGTATTATGATTGTCCAAACAAAGTGATGATTAAGCTGACTTTCCCCACCCCCTCCTTCCCCACTTCTATATTTCTAATTAGACAAACCAGTAAAAAACCCAGCTTTAATGGCAATGGGTATCACAGCAGCACTATCTCTGTTTTTTGAGAAGAGCTGTCCTTCCACTAAGCGAGAGGTTGTCAGAAACACAAGTGCACACTGTAGCTCATCAAACATCCCTACCGGTTTCCCTGGCAACACTTGGAGACCTACATGAAGTGACTGCATCAAGCATAAGGAAACTCAGAAGAGAGGAATCATGCCTGCACTTCAGCATTGTGTCACTACCACATTTGACAATAAACAAAACCCACAGAGATCAAAACCACAGGCAAGTGGAAACAGAGTACAAATGTATCCCTGAAAGTCTGACCAGGAAAGTACATAAGCCATGGCTTAGCAGTGCTGAGGTTCAGTCTCAGTGATGAACTATAAACTTGTGAAACAAAAAGTAACACTAAAACACAGCCATAGACATAAACGTGCTAACCTATTTTTTCACTTTACTGTTATCTCCTACGCTCATCACTGTATGATATATAGTACAGATGGGTCTTGCTCATTTTCTCTTTCAGCCTTTAGCCATATGGCTCAAATTAAATGGTTCTTTGCTTAGTAACAGGCTAATCAACATGAACAGCAGCAGAACACTGCTGACAGTCACTGGTTTCCCACCCAGAAATGGCAGGATGCTTAGCTGTCTCCCTTTGCTTCTTCAGAGTCTCTATAGTCTGGTCTTCTTAAATAAAATCAGTGTGAAAAACTTTTACAGCTCACCCTTTTTATTCTTGGGAATCAGAGAACAGATAACTCAGGGTGGCCACCATTACTGCGGCACCAAGCAGGCATTTGTCTCAGCACAGAAACCGCATTTCATGACCCATCAACAGTTTGCATAAAGTGCTGCAAACTCATAATAACACGTGCCAGGAGTCTGAGAAATTGCAACTCTGGCCAGTATATTTGACTTTTGCTCCTATGTTCCCCTTTAAAGGGCAGAAAAATACATGTATTTTCAGTGATTTTATGTATAGATGGATGACTTGCAATTGAAGGTTGACTTCTGATTCTTCTAGAGGGCAATATAGTACATTTTGGTAAGAAGTTACAAATTTGCCTTTGACTATACTTTTTATATTTTTGGAAGGTATATTTAAAATATGTCATATCAATATGACATACTGAAAACTAAGATGTATTCATTACTCTTTCACCCAGAGAATCATAGAATAGTTTGGGTTGGAAGGGATCTTTAAAGATCATCTAGTCCAACCCCCCTGCAATGGGCAGGGACATCTTTAACTAGATCAGGTTGCTCAGAGCCCCATCCAACCTGACCTGGAATGTTTCCAGGGATGGGGCATCTACCACCTTTCTGGGCAACCTGTTCCAGTGTTTTACCACCCTCATCATAAAAACTGTCTTCCTTATATCTAGTCTGAATCTACCCTCTTTTAGTTTAAAGCCATTACCCCTTGTCCTATCACAACAGGCCCTGCTAAAAAGCCTGTCCCATCTCACCCATCCTCTTTTCTATCAGGAGTGTACAGCTGACATTTAACTTTCCTGATGCCCTCTTTCCATAAATTCAATCCACCTTTTCTCACCCATTTTGATTGCATGAGTATCATTCACTAGGATGTAACTATCCAGTAAACTTTCTAAAAAGCCAACAAAAAAAAAAAAAATCTCCAGCAAACCAAAAACCAAGGAAACAACCAGCAGATAAACCCCTTCAACTACTAAATATCACTCAGGAAGAAGCAGCACATACTAACAAAAAAAGATAACATCAGAACAAACGTGTTTATTGCTTTAGATGTTTACAGCATCAAGAATAACAAATAAAGACAGAAAATGCATAAAAAAAGTTAGCAATAACCTACTACTTGAATAGTCTCTTTCAATTCCTCTATGAGATAACACGATTATCAAAGATACCAATTTACCTGTGGGCACGTTTAAGTGACCTGTGGCCTCCATCAGACTCCCTTCAGACACATTAGATGTCTGAGGTCCTTTGAGTGTTCAGGGTTCCCACACAGAGTGCAGCGTATTTTATATGTGGGGAAACTGAGGTACAGAAGTAACAAGATGCACCCATGAACATACAAGCAAACCTGTGACAGAGCAAATACTAAAATTCAGGAGCCCTTAAACTTGTTTTCCCTGCATCCATAATAAACGGGTTACCTATAGCTATCTTGGGGAGAAAAAAAAAAAAAAAAAAGAGAAAAAGAAAGGAAAATCAAACCAATATCCCACCGCTGAATCCATTACTTCCAGTAGTACACAAACGGAGGTGGTGAAATCAATGTACATACGAACACAACTGTGTGGAAGAACAGAATTCACCAGTTTACATAAGTAAGACATTATTAAGGAAATAATTAAGGAAAGTGTCTCCTTTTGAGCTTTTCAACGATTTATAACCTCGAGTCACCCCCATATTACACTATACTTTTGCTGAGTTTTTTTTCAGATCTTGAATAATTTTTTGTTTCTTCCATTTAGGAACCTCATCTACCATTACGGTAGTTTTCATATCTTACCATAAAAACAAGTCAAATGGTCCCATAACCACCTAAAACATGCTTCAAATACCTCTTACTGAACTCCCTTACACAACACAATTCTTCCAGCACAAGTAAATCAAAACCAAGAACATAAAACTTCCTGTTCATGCCAGAAATATTCCTCTTTTCCTATATTAATTCAACTTTTCAGTACTATGAATGTGCCTGTGCTTCTGCACGTGGACCAATTGGGAAGGAGAAAAAACCAGCAATAGCCTAACAGAAACAGTATGTGGATTTACTAGGAAAGAACTTTATCTTGCATCTTTTTGCAAATGTTTCTGCAGAAGAAAATTAACACATCAGGCTTCTTTGGTACACAACATTAAGATAACTACTTCCACAGGAACCATCCAGTTGGGATGCCAGAGACTCACAGACTCACTCATACTCACAGATTTTCAAGCAAGACTAACTCCAATACAGGAAACAGGGCTTTGCCTGATTTGCTCAGAAATGTGATCTGATAAAGATTCTATTTTTTTTTCTGAAGATTGAGAATGTGAAATGTTTTCTGCTTTAAATATCGTTACAGGAAGCAAACACAAGTTATAACTGCACTCCACTAGGAAACAATATTAGAACCATACAAATAAAAGACTCTGCCAAACAGTTGAGACTTCAATCCTTCTCCATGTTTCTAACTAAAAGAATTCATAGTCTACTTCTGGTGGTAGGGGAAAACAATAGGAATAAGGCAAAAGCACATCAAGGACAGAAGCAGCATAGCAGAATAACACTCTGAGAAACTTCTCCTGCTCTCCCCTCCACACACCCTCAGGCCACAGTTTCTCCTGCCAAAAGACAAAGGACTTCAAAAAAAAAAAAAGACACATGAACTTAACAACGCCTAAACGTGTTCTCCTCTAGAATTCATAGACAAAAGACTGGTACACAAAGCAGAATTAGGTAGAAAACTGCAAATTTATGATTTTGTCAAGTGAAAACAAAGTTCACGCAGCCCTTGCTTTCCACCTTCGAACAGTACTAAAGCATGCCCTTGATTTACACGTCCTCATAAAACCTTTCAACCTTTCAGCAGTTGCTCATTACAGCCTGTACGAGATGAATTAAAATTCAGCTATTAATTTCACTGTAGCACCCAAAGTAACGTTTGTATCTTTAAATTATACTATCCTTTCTTGCAGCATGGTAGGAAGCTAAAAGCATCAACTGTATTTAGCCAATAATAAATAGTGAGATTCGCTTATGACAGTTGCCTCCTCATAAAAAGGATTTTGGCAGAGAAGAAAGTGTCACGATAAGAGAAATGTAACTAATAACCAGTAATCCTCATGGGGACACAACCAGAATCCATCCAGAACCCTTCTAATCACAGCAGTAATGTAAGAGTATCAACCTTATAGGGGTCAAGTACTTAGCACGGTGTGCTGCAGATACAATCCAACTTTCCTCAGTCCTCCAGAAATGGAAGAGGTGACTGCCCTACTACTTAATGCTTTTACACAGGATCATCATTATTCTGTATCTCTCCAGTTCCCACAAACTGGAAATGAAAGCTGAAAATAAAGTCTGAGACATGGTTCTATGCCATGGAAGCAGGATTTTGCCTGCAGCGTCCCAGATTGTTCTTGATCATTAGATATTATTAAAACCTCACTCTATGTGGCCACTGGGATTTCACCACAGCAGTTCCTTGGTATACTCTGAAAACAGAAACATAACATAACTTTATGATGATTGCAAAGTCATGCAGTTTCAGGCAGAGAATGACAATATTTTGCTGGTAGTGCTTTGCAATTTGTGGTAAATATCCAGTAGTCTCACCAACATGTGATACTACCGTGATAAAGATTGTGTCATCATCAACTATAAAACGCAACATCTTGGTGGGTGCAAATCAACAAGCAACAGTGAACCGTTACACAAAGTCTTACCAGTCTTTTCCCCCTGCAGGAAGGATGTACTTTCTGAGCTTCTGTAATCTGTAGCAGCTGAGAAGACTGGAACTAAGGGGGCAACCCTACAGAATAACTAACACAATTAAGGTGTGTATTCAAACTTGTCTATACAGGCTAATTCGGACAAGTCTGCATTCGGAGTAACGGCTAGCACAGGCACAGCAGTACATGCAAAACAGCAAGGCTACGCTCTTCCTCTTTCATGATTGGTTATGTTCAGGTTAGTTGGATCATTTGGCAGAAACATTTGATTAAAGCTGAGGGAAGATTTATTCATTTGTATAACCAGTATCCTTCATATCCTTTTTAATCGTTGTCTTTTGATCCCTTGTATTAGGAGAAGACTGAATTAATACAATGATCAGAGCTTACCAAGAGAATAATTAGTTCAGCTCATCTTTTACCTACTGACTACCATTTAACCTGAAGGTTGAGACTACAAATGAAAAGTTATTTCATTTTTCTGTGATACTGTCACCAAACATCAGGAAGCTGAGAAACCTCAAAGCCAAGAGGTTCAAGTAGGTTCTACAGGACTGTTTGGGTGAGAGTTTTTCTTTCTCCCCTTGTGCTCTGCTTCCCCATCTGATCTTGCTGACAGGCAAGAATATGGTCTGATCGGCTGTGAAGCTGCTGCACAAAGTTGCAGTAGGAATATCCAGAGAGCAGCCCTGCCGAGAAGGGCTTGGGTGTACTGGTGGATGAAAAGCTGGACGTGAGCCGACAACGTGCACTCGCAGCCCCCAGAAGGCTAACCGTATCCTGGGCTGCATCAAAAGAAGTGTAGACAGCAGGTCGAGGAGGGTGATTCTGCCCCTCTACTCCACTCTGATGAGACTCCACCTGGAGTGCTGCATCCAGCTCTGGAGCCCTCAGCACAGGAAAGACATGGACCTGTTGGAGCGGGTCCAGAGGAGGGCCACAAAAATGATCAGAGGGCTGGAACACCTCTCCTGTGAGGACAGGCTGAGAGAGTTGGGGTTGTTCAGCCTGGAGAAGAGAAGGCTCTGGGGAGACCTTATAGCTGCCTTCCAGTATCTGAAGGAGGCCTAAAGAAAGATGGGGACAAACTTCATAGAAGGGCTTCTTGCAACAGGACAAGGGGCGATGGCTTTAAACTAAAAGAGGGTAGATTCAGACTAGATATGAAGTAGTAGTATTTTGTAATGAGGGTGGTGAAACACTGGAACAGGTTGCCCAGAGAGGTGGTAGATGCCCCATCCCTGGAAACATTCCAGGTAAGGTTGGACGGGGCTCCGAGCAACTTGATCTAGTTAAAGATGTCCCTGCCCATTGCAGGGGGGTTGGAGTAGATGACCTTTAAAGGTCCCTTCCAACCCAAACTATTCTGTGATTCTACATTCAACAAGCTGTTCCTCCCACACTCACCTACAAGAGGAACCTGCAGTTCTAAGTAATATGGTCCCTTATATACAGTCCTCTCAGGGTCATGCATATGACAGCTGGTAAATAAATGTAAGAGCTTTAATCTCATTGTCTAAGTAGCCCATTAATGCTTAAAAGGAGTTAGAAGAACGAGGTCATAATCGAAATTGAGACATAAGTACCTATAAAAGTTTTCTTTGGCTATTTACAAACAGAGGAGCAAGAAAACCTGACAATAACCATCCTGGAGAATATGGGGGGTATTAAATGCTGCAGCTGCATTTCAGATCATTCTGGAGTGTAATATTTATGCCTCCTTACAGCACAACTGTGGGAAATTTAACAAGTCCAAGGGTGCAATGTTAAATAAATGTAGTGTGAAATAATGCCCAGAGCTAGCACTGAAACCCATGTAAATTATAGACCATTAATAGGGATCACAATCTAGATATATTAAATGCACTTAAAAATACAATATTTAGGCAAAATACAGGATATAAAAATAACTCACTATATGTGAAAGGCTAGCTATTGAGTAAACTCTTGAAATTCATGTATCTCGAGGGTAGTTGGCAGGCTTGTAGGAGGGTATAACAAGCACAGAAAGAACTTGCAAACTTCAGAGCTTGAGGTCGTTTTTGGAGAGAGGCTAGAAGGAAATTACCTATTGGCATATTGTTTCAAAAACAATCATTAAATGAAAACATAGGTTTTTTTCCTTAAGCACTTGTTACTATGTTTGAAGAGTGAGATACTATGGGCTTGAGAGAAGTAACTTCTACCCTGTGGTAACCACTTGTGTCCAGACTCTTATTCAACAGCAATGGGGTGGCTGGTCATTTTTATTGAGAGAAACTTCCTTGCTTTAACTATGGCATAAAGAACATATGCACAACCAGCTACTATGGGACAGCTGACACACCACACTGAAACAGCCTTTTTGCATGCCCACACACATTCGTTCTTTAAAACTATATATTCATGCGTAAAACTCTAAACTAGGACAAATACAAGTAATTCACATTGCGAGGCAGGAGACTGGCTATCACTTTATAGATTCTCAGTTTCCAAAGAAAGAGGTTATATTAGTGTTCATGTTACAGAAGTCTTCATGCACAAAATGCTTTCCTTTGTTTTCAGTAGCCCATTGAAATTCAAATATGGATTTTAACAAAAAAGTCTGCAGAAGTCAATAACTTCTGTCACTTACTTGGCTTAGAGTTAATGACGACATTTTCAGCAGAGTGCTGGGGTGGAAACCTGCAGTTCTCTCCTTGGCCGTCACTGCTGCCATACTCTATGACTTCCACTTGTCCCAGCGGTACGCTCCACTTCAACAAATACCTCTGGCCAGTTGTCACAGTGCCACTGCTTTCATAGGAAGATCTGGAAGATG
Organism: Burhinus oedicnemus; assembly: GCA_008921705.1. Lineage (NCBI taxonomy): Eukaryota > Metazoa > Chordata > Aves > Charadriiformes > Burhinidae > Burhinus > Burhinus oedicnemus. The sequence continues at coordinate 966,076 of VFFE01007706.1, forward strand.
CACAAATTATTGCTGTAACAAGCAACTACGTTTCATGGCATCCCATTTATTATTTTAGCTTCTAAAATCTGCTGTTTATCAGTCTGAGTACTGTGCACAACTTGAAACAAATACATGCATCAGGCTGACTTTTGTGACTGACCTTTCCTGGAGTGCAAAGAGCAGCTATGCAGGTGCAGATAATCTTGTATACAAACAGCATAGGACTGCCAACAACTGTCCCTACATTTCTATAACAAAACATAAACGACCATCTTTTAAGATCAACATGCTTTTTGACATTCTAATACAAGTGCTTAGGATGATACTTTGGCTCCATAATTTCCTAATTCTTTTGAAACAGTGCTCAAAAGAAATAACTGCTACCTTTAGGGAAGTATGGATGATATGACCTTTGAATGACTACCAGCAGCAGGAGGGGCAACATAACTTCCCAAGGGCTGACAAGCTAACATTTCTGCCAAGCCTCACAGCCCAGGATGTTCTTTACAGCAGACCTTTGCAACTGCTGTGGCTTCTGAGAGCAATCCCATGTAAGCTGCTGCTAAAGGAAGTGTGTATCACAACAGGCACTTCAGAGGAAAGAGCACACTGAGGATGCTCGCTTGGAATAGAAATGGCATTAATGCTCCTTTTCCTTTGTTTCATTCATTCCCTTATTCACATTCAAGCACATAAGGAACATTTATTACAAAGGAAAAAAAGACATGTTAAAGTGAACAAAAAAGGTTTACTTCACAGAAAGCATGACTCAATAGAGAAGCTAAATGCTTCAGAGAAATCAGCAAAATGCATTTATTGAGAACAGTACCTAAATGCTGACGTTCAGCTAGTCAGCTGTGCAACACAGTCATACTTCCGTTTCAATGAAGAGACAAGTATGAACAAAAGACACAAGTGCCACAGCTTAAGTAAATATTTATAAAAACTCTTGATCTAGTTCAGAAGAAAGAAAACAAGACTAGGCAGGACACAGCTGTTCAGTCACTAGGGACAGCATCGACCCCATCCAACTCCTGCTACTTTAAAAGTTAGGTCTCCGGTTCGAGCCGGTCATCTAGACTACATGTGAAGGACATTCCGAGGGTCATGTACTCTGTAGAAATACATGTCTTTTGCCAGCTATAGAAAATCGGTCCGGAACCAACTGTCCCCAGGCTCCTGGGACATCTATTTCTGTAAAGGTGGGACAAAAGATGGTTAATAAAAGTGAGCTGGTACATACTGTGCAGCTACAGGTACATGTAAAGCTTCTGAAGAAGCCTACAGCTCCAGGGTAAATCTGCAGGCATGCACCTTGAAAACCATTGCTAGCTAGAAGCCTAGCTTAGGTAAGATGCCTAACTTCCATGTGGCTAAAATGAAGAGAAATAAAGCTCATCCTGCACAAGCCAAACAGGCAAGTGGTACATTCTACATTACATGCTTATTTTGAATAAAAACATCTGAACTAGATACAGGTGTCATACGTGAAATCTGGCAGATGATTTCCTTCAGTCCCTAACTATATTTTGCATGACAAAGGTAGTTCCTTCTGCAGTAAAAATCTAAGAGCAGTCCGTGAAATCATGGAGGAATCCTAAATCCACACACAGCTTGCAGGTGGACCCACCTGTAACTGAACACCCCACGGAAATCACAAATCCTTTTTTTGCTAGTAAATAAAACTAAAAGTGCATTCAACTATTCTTAATACCAATTGTTATATAAATAAGTGGGCTGGAAAACAAACCTTAACAGCTAGTGTAAACCATAATTAAACTTTTTCAGAGTTAGCAAACCTCCATGACACATGCATGACCAATTACCATTCCAAAGGAGGTTGCTCAGAACCAGTTAATACCCATGGGAACAACAGTGCTGTGACAACCAGAACTGCTGACTTAATAAGGAACACAGAGAACTGGCATAATCATGAGCTTTTCACACGGAAAACAAAAACAGACTGCACACTGCCACTTCAGAGACAAATACAGAAAATCCAAGACAATGATGGTATGGAAGAGGATAAAATATAAATGGTTAAAAGCAATTTTCTTGCAAACAACCATGAGAAAATATCCAGGTGTTACTAAGGAACTGAAGAATTTGGAAAGGAAAAGAATCACAGGATAACTGACATAAGCTTGTTCATTTTCTGAAGTCATGTTATTACATGGCACTTCTCACTCACTGAGACCAAGCATTCACATGATTACAATAATATGTACTGTATTCATACTTCAGTAATAGTAAACTAAGATATCAACTCATACTGTGCTTAAGAAAAGCTATTCTTGGAATATTTTAATTGTCCGTATTTTCTCTGTCAGAATGTACCATCACATAAAGCAATTTATATTACAAGCAACCTTTGAATGTGAGCGTGACCTTGGCATAAACACTTATAGTAACAGTAATAATTACAGCCAACTAAAACACAGAAGGCACTATGAAAAAATGCTATCTTCAAAGCACCTCAGCTTTAATCCTTCAGTGTTTGGTCTCAGAGATAAAAACCCTTCCCCAGCTGGAACTTTGTTATTGAGTTCCAGGTTTGTTCTGGCTACATGCATTAGCTTCGTGTTTTGTTTTTTTTTTAAATTTGCAAACTGTGTCAAGTTACAGATTTGTGAGTGTGTGACAGTATGAATTTAAGGACAAAGAGAAAAAAATCCTACCTTGGCATGCCAGCACTCCACTAAACACAAATACACAGCAATAACTAGACACTACAGAGCATTTCTGTCTGTAATCTCCAACTAATATAATTTTCTTACAAATTTACTCTACAACTTTGAAACATCAGCAGGCAATTTAGAGGACTGTAAGAAAGCTAGTTATCTATTTATTATGAATACTCCTAGAAATCATTAGCCGTAGTAAAAACAATAATAAAAAAAATTCAGTGTCCTTTTTTCCAGCTGAAGCTTGAATGATAATTTAAGAAATATGAACCAAGTCTTACCGAATATTTACTGTTGCACACATCAGCACATCATTTAACATGAAAAGTCGTCGTTCTTTGGTTTTGATAATTTCTCCTTTGTCATTGTAAACCGTCTCAACCATATCATCAGTCCGTATGAGATATCTGTTTCCACTGCTGAGTAGCTAGATTTTAAAAACAATCAACATTGTATATTATACATGGTACATCTAACAACCAGTGCAAAAACCAAAAGAAAATACAAAATACAACAGGTTATCACTTGCCATCCTAGTACCAGTGTTTGCATGTGGATTTACCAAGTGAACTAAGCCTCCTTACTGATTTGTAGTTTGAAGAGTGTTCCTTCCTTCCTACTGAATGTCTTCTACAATTCTTTAAAGACATTTCAATTCAATGATCCGAATGCATGAATGAAATAGACTGGGATGTTCCTTAAAACAAGGAGGATGTTGGACACATTCAATAAATACAGGAGTAATTCCTCAGTTCCTGTTCCTCAGTTTACCAGAAGATATGCATGAGACTTTACTACAGGACAAGGATATAGCTTTACCCATCACTGCCACAGAACACTAATACTGCTGCTGCTATTTCAGCACATTGTCCGCTCCCGCACACAGTGGTTTAACCAGCAAGCCTATTCAGCCCTGGAGGTAGCTCACATCTCACACTTACCACTAGAATGACCTCACAGAAAAACCTCAGGAGTCTCCTTGGTGTCTGTTCTAAAGATTGCTCAAGGCTCAGAAACTAATAATATACTAACTCTTCCATCACACATTCTTATTTCCTAACCTTGTTCAGATAACGTTCATTCATTGCTTTTGCTATTTGTTTTATTTCACAGCGCTGATCTGCATCCCTTTTCCTTTCATTTAATTTCTCTGCCAGTGTTTCGAGTTCTGTAAGAGCCATCTGTAGAGGTAATCTGTCGGGATGTCCTTTATTAGTGTTCTTCAACATATCCTGAGGGTAAGTGACAAAACAAACAAAATATTTAAAAAGTCAGCTTTAATTTCAAAGTCAAGTTCAAAAGATTACAGGATGTAGTCTTATTGCTACCCTCTTTACCCAAGTACTACTAAAGAACATGATCAATGAACACCTAATGAATATTCAGACAGCACATTGCTTATTTTCCTGAATACCTTAATAGTTCTTAAAAAAAGATACTGAATGGGGTCACATACCGCTTATTTACAGGTGGAAAGTACAGCAAAGGAACTTGAAAATAAAAGTAGGAAATTGAAATGTAAAGGTGAATTAAAAAATGCACATAATACTAAGCACAATTGGAAAAGCAGTATTATAGTATAATATATGTGTCTGCAATCAATGATTTAAAATTAAACTTTTCTGATATTTAATATAATAATAGTATTGTATTATCCTTATTACTGGTATTATTCCTCACTAAAACACTGACAGCATGCTCACCCCAAAGAAGGAGACATTATTTCATGGAGGTTGCAAGAGCCTCTAAAAATCTTTCCCTATTGTTGGCATGCAGTGGAACAATTTGAATGAAATCTTTGCTTCTTTCCCACAGCGGTTAAAAATCCCTACATATTCACTATGGCTTCCTACTGCAATAAACTCTATTTCTTCCGCTAACTCAAAAACTCTCGCCCCAACTAGCTACCTGCATGGTGCCCCCAAGACCATCTCTGCTCCTTCTCCCACAGTAATTCCTGGACCTGCATCCCAAAGCCTGTCCTCCTCTGTGGCACCTGCAAAACACAGCTAACTCATACCACTTGCTGGGATAGACCTGCTTCGGTCTGGAAGGAGTTACAAACAGCGCACGTTGGTCTGGAGCAGGTCTGTGCTGGGGAACTATGCTCTTCCTACAGCTCGACCCCTGTCAAGAGGAGACCTGAGGACTCCTGGTCAAATCCCCAGTTTCAATGGGAAGGAAAACAAGATGGAAAACACTGCAGGTCAGAAGGAAGCTGCAACACACTCCAGCAGGTCCTGTAAGCCAAGTAGTAAGGCAGAGAGCGTGATTTTGTTCCATATCCCACATATATTCTGAACTGTCCAAGGCATAAATTACATCCTCTTGTATTTTTCTTAAATGGAAAGTAATGCCACAAAGTTCCTAGTGGTGTTTTGAAGTGTTATTCGCTAATGAACTGATATGAACAAGTAGTACATTGGAACTACAGCTTTACTGGGGGGGGGGGGGGAACCTAGCAAGTAATCTAGAGTAAATCTAGTTTACCAAGATTTTCCTGTGGTGTATTTACTACCTGTCCCTGCAGTCAGACTAAGATCAGCACATTATGATGCACTGAAGTTTTTTCTTTGTTATTTCCCCATGATCCAGTGGTCATTTCCACTGACGCATGCTCCTCCAGCAGAAGACAGCTGCCACGCAATCCCACAGGCAAATCACGTAAGAACGCAACAAGAGCATCCCTTTGGTAAACATTATTTACCTGCAATAGTAGAATGAACTGTGGAAAGCGCTGGATAGGTTTCATCATTAAACCATACAGTGTAATTCGATCAGGGCTTGACTCCTGGCACTGCTGCAATGCAAGAAAGTGACACTGTTTACCACCATGTGCGTATTTTCATCAGTTATGGAATGAAAGGAAAATATTTCCTGAAAAGTCTTCTACATCGTTTACATTAATTGTAACAGTGATACTGTAAAGATACTGTTTACTATAAAGATTTCATTTAAAAATATGAAATCTTTTTTAAAGAAAAAAAATCCTATTAAAATGATGGCATGTCACTGAACTGGTCTCCTCAAATACATGCAGCTGGGATAAAGCTGCACCAGCAATGCAGCACCTATGTATGTATCGACACAGCACATTCTTGCTTTTTACATAAGCAGTGCACTGAAACGTCTGCTTAACTTCAAGCACAACAGAGGGAATGTACTTGTTCAAGGTCTTAAATTTGAAAAATGTAAGTGATCTGTTGATTTATAGTCTGTAATTTACTATTGCCACTCTGTTTCTTGGGGCTAAGAGACTATAAATGTCTAACTACCTATGTGTTTTTAAGAGGAAATCTAAGGAAAACATCATAATCTGTGTTATGCAAACAAAAAGAGATTTTCATTTTCTTTATTAAAAGAAACTAAGAAAAGAACATTGATTTATGTTTGGAAAGAAAAACATAAGAATCCATTATTGTGGTTATTGGGACTGGCAGATAAAACCAGACAGCTTTCATCTCCATGTGCAGAAAGGCCCTGCTTGTATAAGGCATTTCAGCATTTGGAAATATTTTGGCCAAAATCAGCCAAGCCAAAACAAGGAGAGTAGAGAAAATACTCAGTATTAAAACAAAGCAAACCCAAACAATATTAAACGTGTTGTGTTTAAACTTATTTATTGCTACAGCTATGAGCTTCACAATGACTTGTTTCCACACTTATCTCCACAAACATTTTTTTTACCCAAACAGCAGTAGTGAAGATTCTGGTCTTTTCTGCTGATGGGCAAAGAAATGTCTGCTGTCCTCAGAGTTCGGTTGCAAGTCCCCAGCTCTGAGCAGCACCGGTGCCAGCACTGACAAGCAGCGATGAGAGGTGTAAATTATGCCTCTATTGGAACAATGAGCTTTTAACAGTGTGAGAGGTACAAAGTGACTATACGCTCACTAGAGAGTCTGATCTTTGTAGTGCCTAAGGCTTCCAGAATATAATCCTGTGTAGCACTGGCCACACTCCAAGAAGTTGTTAGTTGATTTTAAGATCTGAAGACAGATTAGGAATCAGCCGCCCTGCCATCCTCCTCTAGGCAACCCAAGAGCTTCACTATTTAGTTTGCGTAGGGCACCCAGTTTCAGTGTTTAGTGGACCACTGCAACAGCCCTGACAGGGTGACAGCTCCAAGAGGCACAACTCAATCCAGAACTTTCAGGGAATGGGACAAGCAGAGCTTCCAGGCTCTCAGCAGTGTCACAGACAGCCTAAAAGCCTTGCAATGGATTTTGTGTACCCTCTGTAAGGTATCATTCCTAGGGATTCACAGCATTTCTACTGCATGTACCAGGCTCTCCATGCACATCATCAGAAGCATCATATTCATCAGGGTAGCATGCATGCTGCACAAAAATTTTCAATTTCAACCCCAGATTGGAAACATGATTTTCAAAATACTAGGAAATTGTTGTGGAGCAGAAATCTAGTTATACTATTCTGCACAATACAATAAAGAAGTCAGAAGTAAAATAAACCCTAAATAAGAAGGGGCCTCAAATGGTGAATTATTTGAAGCTCACCTGATGTGAAAGAATCCCAATGTTTTGCCAAGTACAGTCATGCAAGTACCAATAAACTGATCTGAACAACAAACAACAAAACTACTCTGCACTTCAAAATACACGCTAGATCTAACATCATGTTATTATTCTGAAAGGCAGTAGCGGAAGTGAATTCTCTGGGGTTTTTTGTGCCAAAACCATAGAATCAAAGTCCGTAAGAACAGTCACACAATATACAGTATCAGCAGTAAAATTTCCTCCTAACTTACAATTTATACTGTCTTATTTAAATCATATGCCCAGCTGTTTTAAGATTGAACAAACTCACCTTTAAGAACTCTAAAAAAGCGGGTTTGGTGGCACATGTTTTCTTGAGAATCCCTACTGCTGTACTGAAGTTGTTTACATATTCGCTGTATGCATCTAGTACCATAGATTTAGAAAACTGAAAAGATAAGAGGGTAAACCTTAATTATAAATACAAAAGATCCCTGAAAGTATAACTGTCTAGAACTCTGACCATTAAAGACTCTATGTGCTCAGAACTAAGGGCTTTGCTTGGCCTAGTGCTGGATCTACAGAAATACAGGTGATGTCCAAAATAATCTTTCCGTAGAAGACAGGTTGGAAACAGCTGTGAATTACAAATGCAAATTTACAGAAATAGCTTCATCTTGGCTATGACATTAGGGCAAAGCCTGACGACTATGGGCAATCAAAGGGCATCCACTGACATTCAAAGTGGCTGCTGGGATCCCCTGATCATCTCACTGCTGCCTATCTTCCAGATTTGGTGAACAGACAAAGTCCCAGGGCCTTCATGCCCCATCTTCACCTGGCAAGGGTTTACCAAGAAAGCAGACAGATTGTGTAGCCTGCAAACAGCCATGTGAAGGGTAAGACTGCTTTCCATTGCCTTCTTAGTAATTTTATCCCTCTCTTCTGCAGAGCTGGTCTCATTAACACTACCTAAATTGCTTCAGTCAAAACAAGACAGGTTTGCTTTAAACAGCAAATCTTTAGTAACCATTTCATTTTGACTGAAATGGGGTCAAAGCATTCAGAGACACAGATCTCAGCTCTCTTAGAGCAGGCGTGAAAAGGTAGTAATTTCCAGCAGCTGGGTGGCAACAAAACAAAGCACTCAAACCAGCAGGTAGGCAGCCATTTCCATCCACACACTCATGGTGGGAACAATGTCTTTCTATCAACCAAGGCCACTTCTTGTTTTCTCTAAATTAGTGGCTAGTTCAGTACTTTACCAGATGGACTTCCATTAAGGGTGGGATAGGGTTTTACAAATACTCTTTACCTGTGCCCCAGGCTCAGTTAAAACCCAGGAATTCAGGACACCACCTACTGTGCTTTTTTCTATTACCAACAAACATACTATGTAAGACCACCTACTTTTTAAGAGATGCTGAGCCTCAGTCTCACCTTAATTTTGGTGGGTTTGTGAAGCTCTACCCTGTCAGAAAAAGAAACTGTTTACCTAAATGTCTGAAAGCTCGATAAAAGCCTGAAAATTTTGCCCACAGTGCTTTCACATCTGCCAACCAAGCCGAAGACATGTGTTGGTGTCAGTTTCTAAACCGGGATGGTACATATATACTCTGACAGCTGCCACAGGCATTGGAGAATATGGGAATAAAGTGGCCAAGTTAGACAGAAAAATATGGAGATGGACTAACAAGCCTAAAATAAAAACAGATTATCTGTTCAGATGCATTTGCTTACTGAAGCAACAAAGACATCACCGATCATTTCAACAGAGTCCCACTCAGATACACGACTCGCCAGCGCAATCTGAAACATTGAATGGCACTGAAGAATTTCCTTAATTCGATAAAAGACCATTTTGAGTTTTCTTTCACTCAGTAATTTTGGTTCCATATCTGAAAGGGGCTTCTCATATTGCTGTGGGGAAAAAAACAATAATACATAAATAGATTTAAACAACAACAACAAAAAGAAGGGTCTTCTACAAGCAGAAAAAAAAACAACTTATGTAACAGTACACACACACACAAAATCTCTAAACATTTGACATGAAGCTTCTGTAGCAAAACCTGTGTGACTCATACTACAGACAGGATTTGATTACTTTTCAAATTTCCAAACTGTAAAATGCAGAAGATATTAAGGTACCTCCAGGATTCTTTTGAGAGCATCCACGTAATTCTTCTCACTGTCAACTACAGAGCCCAAAATATACCTTCTCACAACCTGTTGAAGAAACAAAGTTTTGTCTGAAGCTCTAATCAGGTAACATGTTCATCATAGTTGGGAATGCTGATGATAAAATTCTCACATTAATAAAACCCAGAGCAATTTCAATACTGGAACTGCAATACAATTACTTTTGAAGAGGTACAGTATTATTAAGTTTACTATTACTCTTAAATGATTTATTTATTTTAAACAACACAACAATTATTGTATCTATATCTATAAACTTCGCTGACTGTTGCAATTCCAAGCTTTACTTTTGAAACCTGTCTTTTAATTTTAGATGTATAAATTTAGGCATTAATATAAATAATAATAGGTATAAGATGATGTTGGCTACTTTGGTGAATTGCTGCAACAAAATAGGTAACCACCTTTCAAAATCAGTCTTCAAGATTATTTTTTTTTTTTTTAAATTGTTTTATAAATTTCTTAGGAGTAACCTGAAGGACAAACAAGCAAACATTAATTGCCTTTTTAAAGTAAAGTCATATAAATTGTACCACTGAGAAAGTATCTAAGTCATTCTGCATTCTCTTTTGGGTATTACCATGCGTAAGTGAAAACCCTGTCTCATCTATATTCAGACCCACTGACATAGTTGTAAGAGCTTCGGGAAACCCTACCATATTTCATGTTTACAAATTACAGGCTATTTATCACGCCTCCTTCTCCACCTCCTGCTTCTGCAATCCAGCAGAAACACACATTGTATGCATGTGCAGGTGACATGACAGGAAGGACCGGGGAACCGATCTGGTTTAAAACTTGAACTTCTTACTGTTATTGATTAGATTTCTTGCTGCTTTTAAGGATTTGTTTTCACCCAAATCCATTTCCTAATCCAGCTCATCACAGAGCTTTCAAAAGCAGGAGAATGAGGGAGAAGACAGCACAAGGGCAGGTTCAAACCACTCCCCACAACTACAAGGGAAGGCAAAACTGCTTCTTTTGCTATTTTAAGACAGCCTCAATGACCATGAAACTCAAATCTCAGACTTGTTTCTTTCTGCTTCCAATCCCCACAGCCTCCTGCCTCCTCCGCCACGGCTGCCTTTAATTCTCCACACTTGTATTTTTGCATTATTAAGTTAAGTGCAGGTTATGCAAAGATTTTCTTTCAAGTACTGGCATTTCAAAGGAAAGACTTCAAAATTTTCCGAGGCCTTGCTTGAAGATATATATGGTAAAATCAGTTGTGTCTAATTTGTGTTTAGAAAGGATTTGCTATAATGTACCAGCTGCACTGGTAAAGGATACTAACTCTACTTTTAGTCACAGTTCATTCTTCTGAAATGAATAAACATCTGTAGAAAACGTTTTTTTTCATGCTCTGTAATACACAAAATAGATACTTAACAGTGCCTACAGGTTACTGCAATAGATACGCACAACTTAAAGAGGCTTGCATGCATATATTCACATTTTGGCTAGTAACAGTAGCATACAAACATAAACAACTGACCGTCAGAATTCAGGTCCCAGTATTAAAACGAAGCAAAAGCTATCACACTGAGACCCAACTCAGCACTTAGTATTTAAATAGGCACCAGGTTTTAAACAAAAGCTATTGTGCCACCTGCTGTTTAAAACAAGCACATTCATAAAGCCAGCTTGTTTGTGGCAGAGCAGTCCAGGTTGGAAGGGTCTTCTGGCCTTCACCTTCTCCAGCTGGGATGGATGCCCAGGGCTGCTGTGCAGTCTGCCAGCCATGGCACAGGGCTACTCCGTCCCACAGGCAGGACTTGTGCTGGCCTCTGTTGAGCTGCTCAAGTTTTTCTGTCAGGCTGGGCCCACGGAAGCCATGCTGACCAGCAGCCCCACCCTCCCACACATGGCCTGCCGCACCCCTCCCCATCTGGTATCACCTCCAAACGTGCCCCACAGCTGGTATCTAGACCATTAATAAAGGCATTAAAACACCACAGGCCCTGTATCTCCTCCTGAGGGACACCACTAACACTGGCCACCTGCTGGACTTTGGACTACAACCTTCTGAGCATGGTGTCCTCACCTGTTTTCCACCCACCTTCTAGTCCACCCGTACAAATTAGATCTCACCTATATGGCTACAAGGGTACTTCAGGAGACTGCTGAAAGCCTTGCTAAAGCAGAGGCAAATGACAGCCTCTGCTCTCCAATGTCCACAAGCCAGTCACCTCAAAGGGACTCAAGCTGGTCAGGCACAAATGGACTCTGGTCCATCTATGCTGACTGTTCCCAATCGTCCTCTGGTCCTTCCGAAGCCAGAAATAGCTCCCAGGAGCATTTGCATCACCTTCACAGGGACTGAGGTGAGGCCGGCCTGGATCCTCCTTCTTGTTCTTCTTGAGGATGAGAGCGTGACATTTACTTTTTTCCCAGCCTTCTGATCACTGTGATCTTAGATGATAGAGGAAGGCCCTACCCTCAGCACCCTTAAATCCATCCTGTCTGGTCCCATGGACACCTCTATGTCCAAACGGCCTCAGTAACCGCTAACTGGAGGTAATGCCTCACTCCAGCAGGACCTGCCTCTGGGCTCAGGGTCTTCAGAGGCCTCCTGAGGACAAATCTCACCAACAAAAGCTGAGGCAAAGGTGGCACTGAGTACCTTGGTTCTTTCAGTGCCCTTTGTCACTAGGTCCCTGCCCCATCAAGCAGCAGACCCATATTTTTCTTAGCCTTCCTTTTGCTGCCAATGTACATATAAGAAACGTTTCATGGTTGCCCTTCACACCCCACTAGCTCCAGCGGAGCTTTGGCTTTCCTAATTTCATTCCTGCCCACTTGGGCAGCTCCTCCTTGGTAAATAGGCAACACACATCATGACCTACACAACAATTACTACTTTGCTCCAAACTAAGAGCACTATTTTTCCAAAAGGGGTTATTTTTATTTTTAATTACCTACAAAAAAACACCAGTGAAACTCAAACCCCTCTTTGGAAAGAAGGAACAGACAGCATTCAGATTGATTCTCAGAGCTTACATTATAATGAAATCTTACAGTAACGTAACAAAGTTTAGTAGCTGCATTGTTACATGATTAGCACTTCACTGTGCTAAACACATTAGAAAAATAAACCCCACCAAGCAAACCGAAAAACTTATACCACTCTCCTCAGATGCCCCTCAATTTAGTTTTTTTGCTCATTTTCTGAAGGTACTGACCAACTCATGACTTGACACCACAAGAAGCCAAAAACACTCATATAGTTGTTACTTGTCATAACAACACAGTGACATGAACCCACAGGATTTATCTTCAGCCCAAATTTCTAACTGATGCTGATTTCAGTGTTTTTTAAAGTGGTTTCCACAGTGACTGTAGAGTTTGAGGTGGAGAACAGCAAAATATACTCTTCTGTAGACTTGACTTTATTGGGAACAAGGTTGGCTTGGTTTTTTTTTTTTTTTTCAGTCAGGAGAAACCTTAAGATTCAGAAAGCATACAGAATATTCTCTACAGTTAAAATAGAAATAATGAAGCACCTGGAGCAATGTCTTCTGACTCAATAAAAATGTTTAAACTCTTCTTTTTCACTCAAAACCATGACATTTAGTTTAAATGTTCAGGTAGGCAAACAATACATTTATTATAGATAATTTTATAATGCAGAACAGCATTTTGCATCTCTGGCTGAATTCAGGACTATACAACTATATACACACGTAACAATTTTCAAAAAGCTACTTATTCAGGTCGGAATTTGATGTCCACTTAATTTGTGTTAAACACCAATATGTTTGAAGAGCAAGGCTCTTGGGAGCTATTGATGTAGAGCAGAAGGGGAGGAAAAAGAGGCAGAAGACCCTATTTCCAAAAGCCTACTACCTGCTGCTGTGATAATCCTTCAGGCATAGGAGTCATAATTGCTTCTGTATGCATACAGTCCACATCAATAAATAAATTTAGCTCTTCTTCTTCCAGGCATGATGATCTATGATCTACAAATAATTGAATAACCAAAACGTCAACTTTTACAACCTGTAGATTGAAAGAAGAAAAAACCCAAACAAGCAAGCAAAGATCTTATCATCCAAGCACAATAATTACACAGCAGTCTCATTTTCACTTACCAAACAAAAGAAATTTCCCAGCACTTCTGTATCACCTGTGAAATCACATAAATACCACCACCAATAGGCACTCTAATACAGAACATCTTTCAAAGGTATCTCAAAATCCACACTGCAGCGGACAGCCTATGCATCTTTCGCTTGATGTCTACTCCCTTTTCACAGCCAGGAGAACACGGCTGGTCCAGACTGCAGGACATGACAACTCGGGTTGTCACACTGCAGCTCCAGGGCTGGCAGTTTTGAAATAAATGATCTTTGGGAAGAAATTAAACACACCCATAATATGATCCAGCTTTAGAAATCCCATACACCCTTCCACAATTGAACTAAAATAAGTAGTCAAATGTACCAAAATGTTGGCTTTTGTCAGAAATGAGAGTAAGGGATTCTGCACTGCTCCCTACGGATTAATTTTATGCGAAATGCACTACCAAAGTGCAGTGATAGGTGGCAGTACACAGCCAGCCAAACAAGCAGACACGAGCAAAGGAGAGAAAGAAAGAACAGTCTGAGAAACCGTGTCTTCGAACAAAAAGGGAAGTAAGGGAAGCAGATCTCTTGGCTGGGAACAATTCGTTCGTTTATTCGACAAATCTGTCACTAGATCCCTGCTGATCTGGTAAGTGGCTAAGGGACTGAACCGTCCACAGATACCGTGTCTGCTACCTAACCTCCAGAAATACAAGGAGGAATGCCAGGCCCACTGTAACACTGCCCTGCTGAAGCAGATCGTTTTCTCCTGTGCAACAGCAAGGAGTTGAAGGATACATTTTTGATCGCTAAAGTTTGTGCAAATAACTTTCTGTTTTCTGTCTGTGAATCAGGTAAGTTCAGAAGCAGTTAGAGGCCATGACAGGGATGCAAGATGTTTCCTGGTCCTTACATATAGGATGCAGTTTTGTTAGCTCGCTCACTAAAAATACCCTGTTCCAATCTTGTGGGTTTAGCTTCCTAAAACTGTAGTTTTATAACCTCTGAAGTTACAACCATTCAATTAGTTGGGCAGAAAATTGAGCAGAAAGACATACTACCTCTCAGACTTATCCTGAAGAAGAAATGTTTGTATTCAGTTACTATACCCTGCCTCTTGCAAAAATTAAGTGTGAACTGCTGCTGCTGAGGCTCATGACAGAGGGCTGACATTTGTTCTTAACTAGAAAAAGAACACAAATAATTTTAGCTTTTTGATTTCAGACCTTTTTCTGTCTTCCTAATCCAAACTCAGCTTTCATCAAAAAAAATCACCAAACCGTGATAAAGCAGAACAGTCTCTTCCCCTACTTCCACTCTTAAGCATGGAAAGTGTTTGTTAACCCTTGGACGTGACAAACTTTTCAAATAGTCAACTACCACTCCACTGAAAATCATGTCATAACAGCAGACTTTCCTGACATTCACAAGTTACTTGATGGAGGGAACTGGACAGACTTAGTACCTTAACATAATTTCCATACTCCCATCTACCAATACCTAGACAGCATCTAGGACACTGTTTGGTGAGGTATTTTATTGTGGCTGGTTTTAAGTGGATCCTTCTCTGTGGTCCTCAGGTTTCCCAGGTCACTCAGATTCTTGCCCCAAACCTAAAACTACTCAAGAGGTATTGACCATACCATCATCTGAACTGAATGTTACACCACACTTTATTGATACAAAGCTGATTTCATGCACCCAGTACTCGGCTCCCAGTACAAAAACCTGCTAGGCCATCCACTTCCTTTCTCAGAAATGACTAGAGAGAGTAACAAACACAGTATAATTGGCACATACCTTGAGAAATAAAAGATTTTGTTCTAATGAAAGAACGACCCTTTTTCACAGCTGCTTTTGTCTTTTCAAGCCCATCTTTGGTACCTTCTCTAGCAGCTCTCATAAGCTTTTGCATCTGTAAGATAAAAACCACAGTCTACATGTTCAGTGAATAATAGGAACACATTTGAGCATACCACGCAGAATACTTTTGATCAAAATATCTTTAAAAATAACACTGTCAAGTAGTCTAGGCTATAAATATAGCCCAAAGTCAATGGAATATGTTGTAAGTACACAAATCCATCAAAGCTCAGATCTGAGCACCTGTACTTTTTCTTAATAAAATCAAACCTGGAGAAAGGGACTTACTTCATGGCAATATCGTATGCAACCCTAAAATAGCAGGAATGCTTAAGAACACTTCTGCATCAAACATCTGAACTCAAAATCTAAAACGCTCAGCTTTACATTATATAACAAATAAATACTACAAACAGGTCATTAACGGCCAGGGTTCTTCTCCGTCTCCCAATGTCCCATTAACTCTGCCAAAGTATTTCTGACGTAAAGATAATCCCCTAGACTCAGTTCTATATTAACTATATTCTTAAATAAACACTGTTTTGCAGAAAATGTTACAACTACTAATTTAATTAACTGAAGAAATAAGTTGATTTACTTAAGAATTGCATAATTTTATAGTACACTGCTACAGCAAAAAGAAACTTCATTAAAAAAAAAACCAAAGTGTTGTTTTGCTAGGAAATGTTTATTAAAAACCAGCTTTGTACTTTTGCTTTCCCAAAATGCCACCATGGCAAAAAATCCCTACTACTGCCAGAGCTGTGCCGACACCATCAGCGACATCAGAACACAAACAAAGCTCTCTTGCTGCAATCAGGCAATTTCTCAGTTTGGGCCGAAGCTTTTAATAGAAACCCAGCCTTTTCACACTGGCTCCATTCAGAGTGGAGAGCAGGGAGATTCTGACTGCCCCAGTTTGATCCGGCGTGGCTGGAGAGGCAGGGTCAGGCTAGCCCTGCGGAGGCGCCGGGGCTGTACGCCTGGCTCACGCTCTGGGATAAGGGCACCAGTCAGCAGCGAAGGACAATGCCCTATCTCATCTCCTGAAACTGCTACCATTAAAAATAAGCATGAGAAAAGGTCCTTGAGAAAGTACGTTTAAGACAAACTGCATCATAATAATCCAGCACATTCAGAATTCATTTCATACAAATTATCATCCGCTTTTTCAAGTTACTATTAAAAGAAAAAGACAACATTGTCTGTGTTGGAAAAGCAATCATTTAAATGTAGCTAGTTACAAAAATCAACTACACTACCTTCAGCTCATGTTTTTGCTTTAGTTGTTGTATCTCTACTGCTCCCACAGTGTTTGCCATCAAATCTTTCATCTTTTTTTCATAATGCTCCTTTAAACGCGTTAGGTCATGAGAAAGCTACAGTGTACAAAAAGACACAATCTTTTCAAAAAGCCTGTAGTGCAAATTTTATGCTAAAGTACTTGCATATATCATGCATGTTGCCTCGTCTGCCTACTGTAATACATAGACAACTGAAGGAAAATTATCAATTAGGGAAGCTCCAACCCGACAAAAGGACCATCACTCCTGTGCATCGCTGAACTTTCTGAAACTCAGCCAGGCACCTTTCTGCTTCACCGGCAACTATGTAAAGAGAGGGGCAAAGTCACTTAGGCTAAGCAAACTGTGTATTAACTATATTGTGCACATCTTTTATAAACTGTATGGAAACAACATATCAGCTTTAACCACAAGCATCATTCATTGGAGCACAAACCCTAGCAAGTATATTTCTGACTATCTTTCAAAACAGTGAATCGGAAGAATTCTCAAAGGCTGAAGAACCTGTGGAGGTTGCTGGCACCTGAGAAGATGGAGACTGAAGGTGCCAGCGAGTCGGGTAACGAGACGCTAACAGGGGAGGATGCACAGTCTTGTAATTTCCACATGCATCTATCATAGCCTCATTGTATGACAATGGGTGTAGCCATTTCGTACATGAATATATCCATTTGCAAGGTAAGGAAATTATTGCAGAGAAATGTTCTAGAATACTGATTAATATTTGCTAAACATTTTGAGAAAGCCAGATAAGAGAGCTTAAAATGTAACCAGAAAAAAGAAGAAAATATTTGGTGCACCCTATAATATAAGTCCAATGGAAAAACCCTCAGTTGATGTCAGAGTTATTTGGCAAGAGATGAAAGCATCAGGAAAGAGAAGGGCTACCGAGTTGAAAACAAAGGGAAAGGTCCAGCATTTAGCTCCACTAGGCTAGGTCGGGATGCAATTACCTCCAACATGACGATTCTGGCATTACAGCAGTATAATTAAGAACAGTATCTGGTTCATAGATCAGATTTAATAGCAGAAAACCCCTCCTATCTTTAAATAAATAAATAAAAATAATCATCGAGTCATAAAGAAAAAGTGACTTTGAGGGAAGTCATACCAGCACTTAAAACTAAAAATCCCACCTCCAACCTTCCCATACTTTTCAACAGACACTAAAAATAGTAAGGCAAGTCCCTCATAAGCTCTGTAAGTCTATAGAAGAAGATGTGCTGGGAAAATACTGTAACATCCATCACAAGACCTGAGGAGAAGAAGAGTTAGTGCAAGGAATGGATACTGAGGAAAGGTATAAAGTGGAGTGGTTTCTGCTTGTGTTGAAGTGCTGGTGCAGGGAGGGTTGAGGTGTTTTTTGTTTTGTTTTGGGGTTTGGGTTTTTTTGTTGTTGTTTTTTGGGGGTTTTTTTTGGAGGGTTGGGGTTTTTTTGTTTGTTGTTTTTTGGTTTTGTTTTTGTTTTTTTTTTTTTAATTTCAGCAATTCTAAAGTTTCTGTCTTTTCTCATTCTCTGCCAAACCCCTCCTCTGGTTTCCTGGCTTCACCACCTCTCAGTAACCCATCCAAGTGCAGCAGCCCCTCTGACTTCTCCATCCACCAACTAATGTGTCCCTAGGCTCTTCATCCCCATCCTCACAAGGCAATCATCAAAACCTTTTGTCACAGGCCTGAAAATGCCAGCTGCAGGGCAGTACCCCAGAGCATGCCTCTCCCCTCCCACCACTCCTCCGTCTCTTGCTCAGATGCTCTGTGCTTGATCCTGGCACCATCACTCCCAACCCACTGCCAACAGTTTCCTGTGAAAGATCAAACTATGCTTGTAAGTGTTTAAAAAACGGCTTTAAACCTTGCTTTGTGCACATGTGTAAAATAGATTCCTATAGCTATGGCCAAAGCTGAAGCTACAGATAACAGGAAAAGATTTTTTAAGAAAATTAAAAATTAACAAACCAGCAGCGATGTTAATGCATGCTCACATGCAAAGTCACTTCCTAGTCTCTTCCACAGGTATTTAAAAAAAAAAAAAATTATCAAACTCAGTTTTCTTCAGTCGAGTTAAAAAACTCCCCAGAAAGAAACAACTGCAATAGCTTAGACTTGTTCTAGTCAGGACAAAAGCAGACGGTGAGCACTTAGCTTACAAAGTGCTGATTCGGGTTAGGCTCAAGTCTTGCTGACTCCCTGATTTCCAAAGGGCGGGCAGCAAGGATGGAGGTTGGGGGAGAGCAGATAATGCGTACTGGAGGGGAACACAGACAGTGAGGCTTTTATTCTCATCAAGATAAACCTGCAAAATGAAAATAAGGGTGCCATGGAAGAACAGCCCGGCCGCTGTGCCTACATCCACCAGCAACAGGGTGCTAGAGCAGCTAATAGCACGCAGCTGTGAAGCAGCTCTTGGGCTCCTTAGCGGCTCCTTAGCCAGCACACACTGGGGGGTCCTGAGGATTTTGCAGTGACTCCAGGCACTGAGCCTGGTCCTCCCTGTCCACGCCGTGCCCCACAGCTCCGTCCTCCAAG
The DNA here is from genome assembly GCA_008921705.1 of Burhinus oedicnemus. Taxonomy (NCBI): domain Eukaryota; kingdom Metazoa; phylum Chordata; class Aves; order Charadriiformes; family Burhinidae; genus Burhinus; species Burhinus oedicnemus. The sequence continues at coordinate 985,194 of VFFE01007706.1, forward strand.
CGCTCAGAGCAGGGAACTGGCAGCAGGAGGCTGCCCAGCTGCCAGGCAAGACTTTCCTCTCACAGAAAGGGCAGAAGGGCAGAAGGAGAGGAGCCAAAGCAGCAGCAAGAGCATGGGAGTCCGGGCTCCTCCCAACATGCAGTCAGAAAGATGCAGCGAGGGCAGGCACCCATGCCATCAGCATCTTCCTGCCTCCTGCGGCACGGATGTAACCAAAGATACTAGACCAAAGATGTGTCACAGATGGATCATTTTAATTTCTTCTCTCCTTAATAAAGGGTACAGACTTCTCTTTGATCACAAAAACCTTTTATTTTCAGGCTTTTTTTAAGCTCAGTCACCTTCAAACAACCAGAGGGATACAGACCTAAGACAGAAAGGTAGGGAACACTGGTGAACAGTTTTGTGACTTTTGAGCACCTGAAGGATCCCCAAAACTTCAAGTCTTGCCAGGCTTACTCCCATTTGTTCTTCACATTATTTTCCACACTCATTTACCACTTACACTAATCCAGCAGCTGCAAAAGAAGAAAAGGTGAGGAACTGCCCACAAGCAAAAATAATCTGATTTTTAATTTCCCTTTAATCCAATTTGAGTTTTTTCTTTTTTCAAGGAGTTTAATATTTTCATCTTTTCTTTTCCCTGTTACATTTTTTTGTGGACTCCCACAGTGATTCACATCTCCTTTAAAAAGACACTGCTGGCATTTGAAACTGGATTGAGGAGAAGGGAAATACAGGTGCATGTTGGCAAGTGTTGGAAATCAGGATAACCTCAATGACTGAGCAGCACTGCACGATACATACATGTCTCTTGTGGTTGCCTCGCAAAAAGGAGCTGGGAATTCCATTTTTACACTCAGAATCACTCTGTTCTTCGTAGCTTTCAAACTCACTTGAACTCCACCCGTATTCCAGGGAGCTGTTTCCACCATCATCACCATTTTCAACATCATCATAGATCATTTCCTCTGCAAGAATTAAACCAAAATAAAAAAAGCTACACTGAAATTTCTCTTTGTTTAAACACCAAAAAACTTGTTCAGGATGTACTATAAAGAACTACACAGACTTTTGTATGGATATTTTAAAATGTAAATTAAATCCAATATTCAAACAGCCAAAGTGGGTTGTCTTTGTTGAAACTGAGTACTAAAAGAGGACAGCGTTATGGCTACACACCACAATCATTTTACAAACATGCCCTACTCAAACTACACTGTTATGTCCAAATCCCACAACGTGTTTTAGAAGAAATTCAAATGAAGTTTGAACTGTAGCTGTGAACACACACCTGCACTGAGAAGCAGCATCCTTCCATTTGCAAGCTTGCCATTTGTCCCTAGGAACATCTTCATCACCAGCTCAAATGACAAATGTCAAAGCATTGCAAGACTCAAACAAAAGCGTCACTACTTCAAGCAGAACAGGTTAGACCAAGAAACATGTTACCTGGTGATATTCTATGACTTGTCATTCTTGCAACTCCACCAGTCACTGAGTCTCCTATATCTGCAGAATACCTTGCCCAGAATCTAGTCTAAGAGCTTGAAGTGTTAACCTTTTCAAGATATAGAAAGCTATACTGCGAAGGCTGACCAAAGTATCACCTGTTAAAGACACAGGTCTTTTCATTGGCACAGAGGTCAAGTACAACAAACTGACTCAAAACAAAATGGAAAATTTTTAGTGCCAATTGCTTGTCAGGAAACAGGCATGCACTCTACATGCAGCATCATTTGTCATTACAAGTAGAGAAGTGTGGATGCTTCTGCCAGGGATCCCTATTGTCAGAGGTTATAACACAGCATTTAAAACTGTCTCATATTAAATTCAGTAAACAAAAGTAGTGTTTGCTTTTTAAGATTGAAGTTTTATCTAAATCAAGAAACAATATGTACTCAAAAGAAAAGCTGACGTATTTTACACATCCGTCTAAACCCCAGATTCTGTGATTTATAAACTACATTTTGACCAATAATATTCTAATATTAACATTAAGTTATTTATAATTAACATGGAGGAATCTCCTCTAATTTGGAAGAATCAAATTTTAAGAACTTTTTTTTAAACCTACAGGGATATCAAGACTGTCCTAAAAATATACTTACTGAAGATGACATTTTAGTGGGAATCAGCACAATGAATAATTTAAGAGAATCATCATAGGAAGTAAAAATAAGTCAAGACTTTTATATAAGTCTATGACTTTTGCAATGCCAGTATTGGGGCAGGATTTACCCTGTGATTTGGTGGACGTATCTTGCCCACGTGCTGATGTAGATTGAGCTCTGACTGCAGCTTTTTTGGAATAGTTTTATCACCCTGACAAAATATACAATTAATAAGGATCAAGATCATGAATGTACAAAGATTAAATTTCCATCACTACTCACTTTCTCAGAATCTTTCCATGTCTTTGGGGACAAATGGAAAACCAAAATTTTAATTAATGTCTTCTGGGTTAAGCTGAAAATTCTGACCAAGATGCTCAGCAGAGCTTTGCTCCACATCCCATATCCCTCCCCAGCTCAGCCTCTTGGCCTTGGTTTCCTGATCGAGCAGTGACAGCGCAAAGATGTCCCTGCCCAGAGCAGCACAGGCCACTGAGGGAGCTTCCAGTAATAAAAGCATTTGTCATTAATGTAACATAATACTTTCAAATAATAAATGAAACAAATTTCAGTAATAATCTGTAAAACACCTTGCCTGAACACCACTAAGGACAAGAAATGAAAATGTTATAGCTTTAAAGATAAATGTGGTTTTCACACAAGAAAGCTTAAGTGTTTTCTTCTATCGTTAACACACTCAGTATCAAACAAGCACACCCTCTGAAAGCCATGACAAGTAGATGCCAAGTTCCTAATAAGCCAGTCCACTCAAGCACAAAATTAGTTAGTAGCAACCAAACTTTAAGCACAGTCTTCACTACAACCAAAAACTGCAAAACAAATCTGAGCGAGAACTCTACCTTCCACTAGAGTAGGTTGCTCAAAGCCCCATCCAGCCTGGCCTTGAACACTTCTTGAGCCCTAGCTCCACCGTTCCCAGTAAATGTATAATGTTGGCTCCAGCAACTACTTTAAGATCTATTCTGTCCCTTCCAAACATGGTCACGCCATCAGGAGCTGGACCACTCCAAAGCTGAAATAAAACATTTCTGTAGAGTCACAGTCAAGATGGCAGACAGCCACTCTGCATCTCCTCTTCCATCTATTGGGTATTTTTACGTTGAACGGGGACTTTCAGGAATAGAGCAGTTCTCTGTATAATCATGACAATGGTGCATTATCGCACATTATTTAACTATTCAAAAACCCCTTTTCCTACCTACCTTGCCTTGTTTCGGTCACTATAGCTACAATATCCAACACTGTAATTCTCTAATATACAGAATACTCAAGCGTTTAGGACAGTATCTATAGAATAAAGCAGAATTCATCTTCGGAGAACAGTGGTGTAGGAGACCTACTGAGATAAAGTCTTTGAAGAGTTAGTTTAATTCTGAACTTTGTAAGACCTACCAATTACTCACACAGTGTTAATTCCATTTATATATATTTTAGGTACTTAATGAACATGCTTATTCAGTATACATGAACATAATTCCATATTACATTGCTTTCAATGTGGTCTGTATTACAAAGACCTCAAACCTGGTTCAGAGTCTGAATTTTCTCTTGGCACATCATCGTAAATTACTTCATCTGGGTCTAAAAGCAAAACAGAAAAAAAAAAAATGAGAAACCCGCTAAAATTTAAATGGGACCAATAAGCAGTGTTTAAGAGACATTTGGACAATGCCCTTAATAACATGCTTTAGCTTTCTGTCAGCCCTGAATTGGCCAGGCAGTTGGACCAGATGATCATTGTAGGTCCCTTCCAACTGAAATACTCTATTGTATTCTAAAGAATTTTGGTTTTATTGGCACATATGAATACAATGGAGATATGACTCATTCTCCACTAGCATTTTGCTGGTACATCTGATCATCATTCAAATAATGCAACAATGCACAAAACCAGTATAAGGTATTTGTGAAATTTTATCTGCATTATTTGTGATGACCTTTGGTAGCCTGAAAACAGAAATCCACTTCAATAGCCAACATTTCTTCCTCCTTTTTACAGCACTATGGTATGTTCTGTGCTTGTCAAGGGCTGTTCATTGCCTTACTAAATGGCTGTAGAGAAGCTGTAACAGACATTTTTTAAAGAGAACCAAAACTAAATGTAATGATCATTGCAATACATTAAGAGGCAGAACAAGGATGGAAATTCTTCAGTCGCTTCAAGTGACACGTAAGATGAACCTCCAGTCCAGTGGGAACAGCTGAGAACAGGCAGGATAACCTGTCCTCAAACCACACAGTCTCTGTTCTGGCTTAACATGCAGCTGCCAGCCAAGAGCTGAGGGCACACACTAAGAAAAAGGGTCAATTCCTTCCCTTCCATCCTCTCCAAGAATTTTTTTGCCAATTACTGCACAAGAACAATTTCATATACATCCACAGAGCAGACTCTGAATTTGAGCAAATTTCCACCGCAGATATATTGATGGAGCCAAACAATTTCCTTAAGACAGTGACAAACAATTCCATAGACACCATAAAGCACTCCATGGAAAAGTGAATCATAGAATTGTCTAGGTTGAAAGGGACCTTTAAGACCATCGAGTCCAACCATCAACCTAATGCTGCCATTACCACCAGTAAACCACATCCCTCAGCACCACGTCTACCCATCTTCTAAATACCTCCAGGGATGGTTATTCCACCACTTCCCTGGGCAACCTGTTCCAATATTTGATAACCCTTTCAGTGAAGAAGTTTTTCCTAATATTCAATCTAAACCTCCCCTGGCGCAACTTGAGGCTGTTTCCTCTTGTCCCATGGCTTGTTATTTGGGAGAAGAGACTGACTCCCACCTCTCTACAACCTCCTCTCAGGTAGTTGGAGAGAGCGATAAGGTCTCCCCTCAGCCTCCTTTTCTCCAGGTTAAGCAACCCCAGTTCCCTCAGCCACTCCTCATAAGACTTGTGCTCCAGACCCCTCACCAGCTTCATTGTCTCTCTGGACATGCTCCAGCACCTCAATGTCTTTCTTGTACTGAGGGGCCCAAAACTGAACACAATATTCGAGGTGGGACCTCACCAGTGCTGAGTACAGGGGAACAATCACTTCCCTAGTCCTGCTGGCCACACTACTCCTGATACAAGCCAGGATGCTGTTGGCCTTCTTGGCCACCTGGACACACCGTTGGTTCATATTCAGCCACTCATTGAATGTTAACTTTATTTTAAAATACACAATTTTATTACACTGCTGGATGTTTTAACTAGTACAAATTGGTTCTGGAACATATCTGAAAAAATACAGTAAAAGTGAACATGGACATTCTTGTAAAATATATATGTGCGTATAGATACACACATACTGTTGATCATAACTTAAAAGCTGACCTTATTCTACTGCTGTACTTCGTGCTCACTGATACTTACTCTCCATCCATGCTGTATTTGCAGGATCTGCAACCCACTTGGCCAGAGCATCATCCTCTCTCTTGGCCTGGTTATCTTCACTTGAAAAAAAGGCCAGAAAATAAAAGCATTAAAAGCTATAACACAATGTTTTTAAACAACTGTGAAGACAAGACAATAAATGTCTTGCTGCCTTTCAGTTCCCACCCCAAGATTGCCAGTTCTTCAAAAATGCTGCTTTAGTATGTAATTAGGAGATTACTAATCTATTCTATTTAACAGTCTGACAATTTTAGTCAAGAAATTGAAAGTGCTTCCCTTCTAATCTCAAGAAATATTTTGCTTTTGAGTTCTTCTACCAGAACACAGGAAAGTCTCTCTTAGAAAGCAGTGAAGTGAGAGCTGGTCTTCCACTGTAAGACTGAAGACATTGTGGGCTACACCCAGCCTTGACGAGGCTGTTATCCTCCTCTGGTTGGTGCTGGTGAGGCTTAACCTGCAGCAGTACATCCAGTTTTGGATTCCTAACACCGCCCTTCTAGATAGTTGTGGGGAAACAGAGGCTACCTGCGGAGAGGCTACCTGCGGAGAGGCTACCTGCGGAGAGGCTACCTGCGGAGAGGCTACCTGCGGAGAGGCTACCTGCGGAGAGGCTACCTGCGGAGAGATGTGGAGAAACTGAAGTCACGGACTAAAGCACATGGCCTACAAGGAGAGAAGTGGGAGACGTGGAGCTTATTTAGTCTGGTGAACAGGATGCTATGGGGTAATCCAATAGCAGCTACAACTACCTGAAACAGAGGTACAGAGGTGATGGAGTTGGGGTTGGTTTTTTTTGTTTGGGTTTGTTTTGGGGGCTGGTTTTTTTCAGTGCCAGATGATACACAAGGAGGGATGGTCAACAAATTGCACATTGGAAGATTTGATTTGGACATCAGGGAAAAAAAATTCGGCAAAGGGTAGTACAGCAGGGAAGACTGCCCAGGAAAGCTGCAGCACCTCCATCCTTGGAGGCTTTCAAGGCTCAGCTACCAATGCCATGGCTGATCTAATGGCATGCTGGTGGTGGTCCTGCTAAAAGCAGGAGGCTATACTACAAGATGTCCAGTAGCCTCTTGCAGCTGACATTGCTATGACTCTGTAAAAATTAAACCTAATTCCTTCAAAAATGTCATGCACAGTTGTACATACGAGACCTCAAACAGTGCTGATTTTGGTACACAACCAGAGTTACAGAGTTAAGAAAATGAAAATAAACAAACATGGAAGCATCACGCAAGAAAAATAAAATACTTATCAAATGTAAGCTTTCTTAGGAATAAAGGTTTTACAGATCATTAGAACATGCTGAACTGGCAATCACCTGTTTTGAGGCTCTTCTGAGTTTACAGAATTACAATGACATTCTTCAGTTGCTGACTGTGTACCTGCTAAGTAGAAAAAAAATTAAATATAATGAACAAAATGTTTGGAATAAAATGTCAGTGTGGTTCAAATGGTATGCTTTAGCACACGAAAACTGATTTTACTAGTTCATTGTTAATGAATAATATACCTCTATACAATATTTTTATCTTAAACACATCTAAAAAAATGTAGAAGTTTCTTCACTCTACCCATTTTTGCAAATGAAAAAAATTCAGAGATACAGCAATTTGGTATAAGAGCTGTTAAGAGGAAATTACAATGTCTGATGCATTTAAGTCTAATCTCTCAAACGTATATTCCAAGGTAATAACAACCGCACAAACACATTCACTTTTACTTGCCAATGTTCCTAATGATGGTAGACCACAAAAGCTGCAAAAAAAAAAAAGTATCACCGTACATGGAATTACAGTAGAATTGCTGCCTAGCTAAAGAATAGTATATTCAAAATACAAGAAAGAAAAAAAAGGCAGGATATGGGGAGCTTTCTGTTCCTCCTGCTCTCATGACATTAAGCTGTCAGCTTTGCCAATTCTGGTTACAAAATGGGGAATTGTTCCTGTTTCTGTAATAATCCATAGTTATTTCCCCTACAAGTTTCCTCTTCTGTCTTCAAATTGTACTAAAGGACAGAGAGCATTCGTCAAATCGTCAAGCAAAAAATCCCACATGAACTCTAAATCCACAAGGATTGGAAAATAAACAAACAGAAGTGCATATAGAAAAGGTAAAAGGAACATGAACTCTGCCAGGACCTAGATAAAGCATGATACGGTATGAGAAGAAACCATTTGACCTGAACACTGACCTATGACTCTGGAAATTATTTCATGACATTAAAAGGGAATTAGCATTAATCATTCTTAATGGCAAAATAAGACAGGAGTCCTCCCTTGTACTATATGTATATGCCAGCAGAACAAAGGTCAAGCATCACCAACTTCAAGAAGGGTTGAGAAAGAACTGACTGCATACATAGGTTTTTAATTATGCATCTTTACTTAGGTATCTCAATCCTAATGCGGCAAGCGGAGTCCTGTAAGAACTTTTTTTTAAAAAAATAAACTGACATTTTTATTCCAAGTCTGACAAGAAATTTTAGGTCACACTGCAGGATAGAGTTCTTTTTTTATTTGGACATAAAATCTCTCACACACGTCCAGGCTGAGTGCTACACAAGCATTTACAAAACAGCACAGACACCTGAAATTAAACAAGGATTCCCCTTCAAATAAAGTAAGGTAAGTAAATGCAGTACCTTCTTCATCCACAGAAACACTGCGTATTATGACAGGACTGGAGTAAGCTGGCAGTATCAAAGGTAAATTAGATGGCACAGCATAGCCACAGGGGACAGGAACAGAATATCCACCGGACAAGCTTGGACTTGCACATTCGTCTTGAGGACTTGTTTCTGGTGATGAGGGTGGATCCTTGTCTTGGATTGGTGAAATATTTATAACTGAGTAGGGATTTACTTTGGCTGGAGTGCCTTCCACAGCAAGTTCTAATGTTTGTAGCTTCTCACTGTTTTCTAAATTATCAGCCCCTTTAGGTGAAAAAATTAAACAAAAAAATAAAGTTTTATTTTTCATACCTGTTCAAGTTGCTTAATATTGCTCTTTGAAAATATCCTAAACACTGATATGATCCTTACTATACAAGTTGCTTACAATCTTTGACTCATAAAATACCCATACAGTAGTGCTATCCTCCCCATTTACAGATGAGGAATGCAACAGTGGCAAAACAAGCTGGGTTACAGCGATGCCTATGGAAAAACAGTAACTGGATTCTAAATCCTGAATAGGAGGATTTCTGACAAGTAGCCAGGGTCCTCTTTTGCTTGTCATAAGCACATGGCTCAAAACAGCCTTAAACCCTGAAGGTTGAAATCTGGATTCTAGATGAATTTGGATCCTGTAAACACAAGAAACATTTTAGGAATAGCCACGAAGAGAGAAGTTCACTGGAGGGATGCCCCTCAAAGAACAGTCTTGAAAATGCTCTGTTAAGAAAAGGGGAAAGAAAGTAATTTTCCAAGTTTTCCTCTTCAAAAGTAAATTTTCTGTTACACAAAGTTCCTAGTATTTCTTGAGACAAGCTGAGGTACAGCAGAACCAAAGGCCCCTCTGAAGCAAGGTGCAGAACTGCGTCCCAAGCAGTTTTTGAGCTGTAAGTACAACTTCACAAAATTTTTCAGGGAAAGATGGTGTTTAAGTTCCAGGCTGTCCAACTGCAAAGTCACCTGAAGAGTTATCTATCTTTAATGGCCATGAGCACAATGACTCTGCTTACAAAAGGAAATTGGATCAAAGTCAGCAAAATCAGCTGTTGTCATTTTGAGCAGAATACGGTGATTTCCAGATGACACATCAACACTGGGAACATCTGCACAGGTTGTAACAAATGTTTTCAAGTTTAATAAAGACTTCTGTTTATGAACAAAATTCACGCATTCAGACTCCATTTACTTTTATGCAAGTCACCTTAAAATCAGCAACCAGCAAGCTTAGTTGTGAAAACAGCTTATCTTGAGCTACCCACATGCCATTAGAGCTGCTACGGTACAAAGCTTTCCTGTAGCATGGCACGGTGACTGAGACCAATCCATTGGTTTGGATGTCACACTTGGATGGGATGTCAAATCTCACATGAGTGTAACTAGCAGGAATATTTGAAGCACTTGTATGGCATTTCCACAGAAACCTCTTTTTACGAGTATTTTTACTGCATTGTCAAGAAAAGGCATCCTATAATCAGTCTTGACTGTTTAGCCTAGTGGAGGCACAGTCTGACGGGCTGACTCACCTGTGGCATTAGCCTCTTGATGCTCTATGTTATTTCCAGGATCAGCAGGAGGTGGCACAAGGGCTTGCCTATCTGCTTCTGGTATCTCATCTCCACTGTCAAAGTCAAACTGTTCTCCCTCGTCCTCCTCTTCATCGTTCGTACCTGTGGCTTTTGGTTCATGCTCTAGAACTGTGCAGAAAGACATGCTTTTGGTTGTTCTTAGGAATGATTTCATGGGACCAGTAAGTGTTCCACATTACAAATGAAGCTTATACAATGAACCCTTAGATTTTTATGTTACTGGAACAGAACAAAAGCTCCTTGACATGTTGATAACCTCATGCAGCTTTCAGTAAATCCTTTAGTGTAAACAATGAAATTACTTGGAAAGCAATTAAGAAGTGATAATGCAAATACCCTTGCTTTTGTTATAATGAACCAAAACCAAAACATTTTTAGGAAAACACTTAAGTAGCTGATCCTTTAAACAAGAAAAAGTCAGATTAATTTATTTGCACAGGGACTTTGGGACTTTGTAACTTCAAGTCATTCTTCCTTTCTAACTCAAACTTCTAGTCTATTCTTTCTTAAGTATCAAAATGCCAGTGACAGTAACTTTCTTCAGACACATCATGAGAGACCAGCAGACTGGTTTTCCTACTCCAATCTGAGACAGTTTTAAACCAACGACCTTATGCAACATGCTATTAGCCCTGTTACCACACATGAGGTGCACTCTGGTGGAGGTGGGGGGCTTGACTTTTCAGTTCTTACCTTTGAAGTAGTAATGGCTGAAATAATGATACTGTAACCTGAATAGGAAGTGGGAGTGTGGGGGTTTTTTTGTCTTTGCTTGTGAAGATCCTGCAGCAGAGATTTGGCACTGCACATAGGGCTGGGGAGGGGGAGCAGGAAGAAGTGCCAGGCAGTTTCCCTCCGTGATATTTTTATTTCCCACAGGAACCTCGAGAACCCACAAAGATTTAAACCCCTCACTGACTTATCTACCACTGGTTTTGCTGTGCGCTCGCATTGCAAGAAGCCCTGCCTGTAGCATCCAAAGCTTCTGTCAGAGACACTGCACAGAGGCATGGCCAGAGCAGCTGCAGGGAGGGATGCCCAAACCCACCAGCCTCCTCCCTGCTTCCAGAAGCCTTCACTGCAGCTCCCAAACAAAAGGGCTTCATCCCTCCCTGCCTAGACCTGCCTCAGCTGCTCTCCCACCTCCTGGAGGTCCCCTTGAGGCAGAAATGTAATCTGTGGAAACTTTCTGTCTCAGCTGACCTTCCTCCCAACCTCTTCCTCAAACCCATGATGGATATCCAACTTTTTTACAGGTGATCAACAATGTATTTTACATGTTATAAAAAACCCCTACGTAACTATAGCATAAAAATATATACTAAAATAGATAAATATGTAAATACACCAATATGTTATAAAAATATACATGAAGTTGACAGGGTTCCCCCACCCCCTCTTCAGGTAACACAATATGAAAAACAAAGTCTTGCAAGGACGATCAGATCTCCTGAGTCATGATGATATTATCAGCTTTTCTAACATCCAGGGCACATTTTGTATCTTTATGATAAAACCCATACAAATCACAGCTCTAGACTGCTTAGATTGTCATGGTAATCAGCATTCCTGCCAAGGCTTCTGTTTCTTTAGGCAGGCTGAGCCAGCATATTTTATCACAGCCACAAATAACAAGATCTTTCATGCAGCCTCCCTGTAGGAGAAAAAGTGAACTAATCGCAAAAATAGTAAGGAACAAAAAAGGCGTTATCCTGCATTTATTGTCATGGCTTATGGCTCAGACAGCAGGACATTTAATTTAATTTTGATGCTTTTTAAAAATCCTTCTGTACAAAGTCAGCCTTTGGATTAAGGCTTTTCATTTCTGCTTTTGTCCATCAGCAATATTTTTTTTTTTTCCTGAAAGATGCAAAAAATCCTGCAAAGCTCTTCCAAGCGATTCAAGACAATCACAGCATTCTTCCCAATTCAGCATCCATCTGACTAGACTGTACTGCTTGCTGCTTGACAGTAACAGGGAAAAGAAAGAGAAAGGGGGTGTGGTGTGTGTTTTATTTCTGTTCTTTTCAGTTTCTTTATGTTTTTAGTATGTCTGCATACTTCAAATTTGGAAAATCCAAACCTGGGAAATACTAAGTAGAGTGGGTTTTGTGATTACCAGTGTGGGAAATGGTTAGTCACGCAGGCTAGGCAAGTAAGTAAGTAGAAAGCAGTCACAAGCAGGTGACACAACCACAACTTTTCACATACGTGCACTGCTATCTGCCACTCCTCTTGCTGTACTATATAAGCGAACCACAGCAGCGACCACTTCAATAAGAAAAACAGCTCCGTCTGCACTTCGTACGGTGGGAGGAGGGGGAAGATGAGGTTACTGAAAGGAGTTGAACATTTCTGCAGGATTAGGCCACTCGGGAAGCTGAGGCATTGCTGGAGCAAGGCTCAGCTGAGAGCCATGAACCCACCTGCTCACTGGAGGTCAATTCTAGACATCGGCAAAAGAAACAGCATGTATGCTTATGAAACATCCAAGCCACGCAGGGAAATGTTGTGAGAGCAGCAGGCACCTCTGAGTTTTTGTGGCTGCTAAGTTAGCGAGCTTCTGGATCCAAATACTTCCTTAGAGCACATAAAGGTAACGTAGGTATCAGATGTCTGGTAACTCCCTACTCCAACACTTTTACACCAATGCAATTCCCCAGGCACCCAAGTCCGGGGCAGTGCCATTTTTCAGGGACAGACAAGACCTGCCACCGGCAAAAAAAAGGTAATCTGAGACACTAAAAGCAAAACAAATGACTCAGGATCCAGGAGCAAAACCTAGTCAAGTGATACACAATTCCCCTTCAACACGCCTCCCCGCCCTCCCTAAAAAAGCAACCAACCTGTATTTTGATTGTGGGGAAAAAATACTAACATTGGAATTGATTTTCTCAACTCAGTTTAAAAAAAAAATGTGAAGTGTCACCTAATTTTTTTTCTGGTATGGCTGTTAATGCTGCCCTGTTTCATTTATTCAGAAACATTTACTTTGCATCAGAAACAAAGGCAGCACAGAACCCTGTAATTGGGCACTACAGCCTGGAAAGATTCCCTAAATCGCATCACTGATGGGACAGTGGGTTAAAATTTGAAAACAGACAAAAAAAGAAATTCCTTTCTCAGATTACACATCCTTTAGAAAGGGTAGACTGTAGACAAAACTTCAGAAAGTTTTAAAACTCTGTTTCAGCTTTGCATCACTTCTGCATTGGCTTAATTCTGTAGGTATAAAGATAAACTTTAACCCTTTAAATTTACCGATCCCTTCAGTCTCAAACTTAATAAAAATATTCTCCTTTAATCTTTTAATCTCAAGGGCATACTACCTCATTTGATAGAAAAAGTATTTTAATAACAAAAATAAAGAGAGGGTGGAGGGGCTTTTTGCTTCAACTGAAGAGCTGCCCAGCACTGCAGATAAATACAGATTATGTCATACCAAAAAAAGCTACCTCAAATAACTACAGTTTTGAAAATATGTACTTTTTCTACAGTGTTTGTGTTATGTCAAAACAACAAGCACACATGAAAGCACTTGGAAAATGTTACAATAAATTCTGAAGACACACAGCATAGTCACACTTGGGCTGAATCTGGCTACAAAAAAACCACCACAGATCGATCTTGCAAAATTTCACGCTGATGAAGAACCCCAGTTCCTCCAATCCTTTAACTGTAAGTCAAAAGGATCAAACCAGAAAGTGCATTTCCAGGCAATTGTGCTTGCAGAGAAAAACTGCAGGGGTGAGGGAGGGATTTCCAAAGGGATGCCCCAGCCCCACCCCCAAAATGTCATAGAGGACAACTTTTTTTTTTTTTTTAAAAACATAATTTCAAATGCACTTTTCTTTTTGGCAAAAGTAATAATCACAGACTGCTTAGTATTACAACGTCTGCCTGGAATTACTTTGAATAATTAAATTAGTTACTAAAAATCCAATTTGCCCCTTCACCACTACTCACATCCTTAACTTTATGCGTGCCAACCAGAGCAATGAGAATACAATAACTGATTAAACTTTTTCATCTTCTGCCAATACCATTCTGCAGCATTTGCTTTGCAAATGCTTCAGGGAAATTCTTGCATTTCTAAAAATTTCTACTTGAGTTTTAAAGCATGAAAAAAAAATAAATCTGATATAATGGAAAAACTATCTTCAAGTTAAATTAAGTATGAAAGTCTGAATTTAGGATTTGAAAAAGGAATATATACTCTCATAATTGTTAGCACAATATGGATTCATGACTTTTCTGTAGCATGTTAGTCAATAAAATTACTTTTTCTTAAGCTTACTTCAAAAACAAGCTAACTCAGGCTGTGTTTACAGAGACTTGCTGGGGCATAAACAAATTTAAACAATTTTTGGTTGCTCTGCCAATTGCAAAGCATTCTTGGCACCATCTGCTTTCCCATTCATTTTCCTTAAACTATTTATAGTTCAATGTAATACAGCTAAAGAATTACAAGTTTAAGAGTGATGTTAATTTTAAAGCTGAGATTAAGCTAGTGAAGCTTCATTACTAGTTTCCTTCAACAGTTCATTTTAGAGGCACAGAAGACAAAATAGCTCTGCACTTACTATCAAGTGCACTTTGAATACAGTGCAAACATGCAGAAAAAAAAAAAAGGCACCCCAAAACTCTGTCCTCCCTTGCAATCATGTAAATCAGAGATGATCCTGAGGAGGTCAACTGGGTTTCTTCCATGGAAAACCACAATAAAGGAAGAGAGAAACAGAACCCCAAGCAGGAGCAGTTCAGCAGTCTGGAGCACAGCAACAACAAACCTGGAAGCCCTGGACATACACAGGCATGGTGGCATCAACAAATATGAATATTTTATGTTACGTTTTAAGGTTTGAAAAATATCATAGAATGGTTTAGGTTGGAAGGGACCTTAAGATCTTCTAGTTCCAACCTCCTTGCCATGGCCAGGGACACCTCCCACTAGACATGGTTGCTCAAAGCCCCATCCAACCTGGCCCTGAACACTTCCCAGGGAAGAGGCCTCCCCAGCTTCTCTGGGAAACCTGTTCCAGTGCCTCACCACCCTCAGAGTGAAAAATTCCTTCCTAAGATCTAGCCATTACCCCTCGTCCTATCACTACACACCCTTGTAAAAAGTCCCTCTCCAGCTTTCTTGTTAGGCCGCTTTCAGATACTGGAAGGTGGCTATAAGGTCTCCCCAGAGCCTTCTCTTCTTCAGGCTGAACAACCCCAGCTCTGTCAGCCTGTCCTCATAGCAGAGGTGCTCTAAACCCTTTGATCATCCTCCTGGCCCTAAATATCTTTAGAAATTGAAGGCTTATAATTAGGTATGTCATCCTTGTAATCAGTTGTAGTCTTTTTTTTTTTTAATTAAAGTTAGCAAGGAACTATGGAATAAGAAGAGGAAATGCATCTATTGTATTTTAAAAACTCCATGACAAAGCATTTTCTAAAGACTGCAAGACATGGTAAACATGCATGTTCTCAGAAGGGATAAACTATTTTTCCTTTCTCCCTCTAACAGTCATTTTTCTTCCAACACATAATTATTTTTTTATTTGGGGGAAGGGAGGCCTCTAGAGTGTAATCTTTCTTGTATATTCACTGAATGCCAAATTTATTTTTTTTTTCTAAATGATAGTTTTAGTCACTTTCACCATATTATCACACTGACCAATGAAGAAATAAGTGTACAATGGTTCAGATGGAAAATACCTAATATTATTTAGTGAAAACAGTATTAATACAATTGAACCTGAAGCAGACTGGCAGGAGCTGCTTAATTGTATACCAAAGGACATTTTTAAAACATTTATTTTTTACTCATGTATTTTGGATTCCAACAAGACACCTGGGACTGAATAGACCCACCTTCCTTTAAACTGAATTCCCCAAGTATTTCAACTTTCTACAAATTCTGGAGTATCTTGAACAATGCAAAACTTTTCAGTAAAAATATAAAAAAAGTTTACTTTCTCAGAATATTTTTAGGTATTATAAAATTTGGTAAATTACAAAGCTTACAAATCAAAACAAACTGCCAGTCATAGCAATCTGAGTGCTTATTATTTAACCTTGATACGTTCCAGAGATGCCTCAGATGAGATGATGCCTTTTCAGACCCTTGTTTCTAAAGGGTTAAAATCTGCCCAGTTCATTACAGAAGTGTACAAGGCACTAAATAGAAATAAGAAATGGAAGTGTGCAGATACCAGGACACAACTGAATTTTTAGTTATCATTAATTTTGTAAAACTAACCATTCAGGCCCAAACATACCATGCTGACTGTGCTCCATGACGAACGGGCTCTTGAGCTGTTCACTTTTCATGTCAAGTGAAATTTCACAGAAGAGGCATGGCATTTGTCAGGAAGACGAACCTTGTGTTAGAAAACACTTGTGCCTGCAAAGCTCCCCGATTTGGCCAACTTGCAAACCTTTGGAAAATGACAGTTGATTCATATCCAGCAGGAAATTGCAAAAAGGTTTTAAGAGGCTTGGCTGCCCCTGGATAGTTTCTCCCAGCTTCTTAGCACTGATCAGATTGCATTCATACAGCCAGACAGCAACGTGGTATTTTCTACCTGCTCACGTCTCCCACTTGTGACCATCACTTCACAGAATCACGGGGGTTGGAAGGGACCTCTGGAGATCATCTAGTCCAACCCCCCTGCCAGAGCAGGGACACCTAGAACAGGTTGCACAGGACGGCGTCCAGGTGGGTTTGGAATGTCTCCAGAGTTGGAGACTCCACCACCTCTCTGGGCAGCCTGTTCCAGTGATCTGCCACCCCCAAAGGAGAGAAGTTCCTCCTCATGTTTAGATGGAACTTCCTATGTTGGAATTTCCATAGATGTTCCTAGATGGAAATTCTTTGGTATCAGGAGAGAAAACTGAAGTTAAATCCTCTTTCGCTCTAATACCCAGCTTACACATCTCTTCCGCCTTCCCCAAATGACACCTCTACCAGCACCTGTGCAGGGAGAGGGGCAAGATGTGCAGAGTGACTGGGCAGGGCAGGACAGACCCCGTAAAAGGAAGACTGGCTTCTAGGAGCAAGTGGTCCTGCAAACGCTGCCCTTCACCGACACTTCCAAGTCACAGTGTGCCATTTGCCAGCACACCATTGGCATCCATAAATCAGCTCCTCATACGGTCATGCAGGTGGAAAGCATCTATTTTGCCGGGGGAATGAAAAAAGTCTAAAGCCAAACTATGTATGCAAAAACACATGGGTGAGTGCTCCTTCCCATGGGAAGCTGATCAGAGCCAAGGATTTTCATTCCTCTTTCACTTGCAGTTATGCTAAGCTGGTGCTGCAGAAAACCCAGGTCCCTGCGGTACAGGAACGCTGCTAATTACACACAGCTCATGCACGCATCCAAAGCACGACCACAACATCAGCGTTACAAGCCTCTGTGGAAAACGGTTACAAGAAAAATCCCAACAAAACTCAACAGTACCCATTCATGCAAAAAGTGTTTCCAGTGATGGAAACAAAAGCAAAACCACATGAATTAACAGGCTCTCCCTGCAAACAAACAACAAAGAAATAAGTAAAAATGCTTCTACAGTATTTCATAAATACACACATTACATACTAATTATGTTGTCAAGCATGCACAACAGATATTATTCTTCTGGATAAAAAACAAATTAAAAATTGAAGTCAAAAGAATGATGAATCTGCCTGCTCAGAGACTCAAGTTTCAGAGACAGACAGCTAACAGCATGCCTAATAATAAAAAATTTTATTTCTTGAAATAAAGCCCAAATCTGTGGATGTTAGAAAAGATTTACAAATACCAAAACCATTGAACCTTACAAACTACTCACAATGCTAAAAGTTTAAGCTTAAAGTTAGCTAAAAATTAAAAGAATCACAAAAAATTGAAAGTCTAAAATAAAAACATTAGACATGAACTAGGCTGGCCAAAGATTAGTGGCAGCAACACCAACAGACCTGTACCTTTTCTAAGTCCACAAGATGCTTTTCAGTGCTGGCTACACCATAATCAGAAAGGCTGCTACATAAAATCAGCATTTTGTGACCATTTACAGAATCACAGAATCACACGGGTTGGAAGGAACCTCTGGAGATCTAGTCCAACCCCCCTGCCAGAGCAGGGTCACCTACAGCAGGTTGCACAGGACGGTGTCCAGGCGGGTTTGGAATATCTCCATAGTCGGAGACTCCACCACCTCCCTGGGCAGACTGTTCCAGTGCTCTGCCACCCTCAAAGGAAAGAAGTTCCTCCTCATGTTTAGATGGAACTTCCTGTGTTCCAGTTTGTGCCCATTACCTCTTGTCCTATCACTGGGCACCACTGCAAAAAGACTGGTGCCATCCTCCCGGCACCCTCCCTTTAAGTATTTATAAGCATTGATGAGATCCCCCTCAGTCTTCTCTTCTCCAGGCTAAAAAGACCCAGATCTCTCAGCCTTTCCTCATAAGAAAGATGTTCCAGTCCCCTAATCATCTTTGTAGCCCTCCGCTGGACCCTCTCCAGCAGTCCCCTGTCTTTCTTGAACTGGGGAGCCCAGAACTGGACACAGTACTCCAGGTGTGGCCTCACCAGGGCAGCGTAGAGGGGGGGAATGGCCTCCCTCAACCTACTGGCCACGCTCCTTTTAATGCAACCCAGGATACCACTGGCCTTTTTAGCCACAAGGGCACACTGCTGCCTCATGGTCAACTTGTCCATCAGGACTCCCAGGTCTGTCTCTGAAGAGCTGCTTTTCAGCAGGTCAACCTCTAACCTGTACTGGTTCATGGGGTTATTCCTTCCTAGGTGCAGGACCCTACACTCGCCCTTGTTGAACTTCATTATGTTCCTCTCTGCCCAACATTTACTTTAACCACCTTCGTACCTGGCACACTGGTGACACTGGTATTGTCTGCCACAGCCAGAAACATAGACCAAACCTGGTCCCGAGCAGGTCTTTTACACCTCAGCACCATTATTAGTAGATTCTGCCATTAAAATTTCACCAAGATATGCTGCTGATGTGCAGCAAGTGAAGTTCTTAAAAGGAAATTCCTCTAAGGAAAGTATGTGCAGCCGTTATCTGAAAATCTGCATAAATACACGACAGATTCCTACCTACGCTGAAAAACATCTATCCATATTAAAGGCTATTAGCTTTCCATCAGTATTAAAGGAATACCAATACACTTAACGCTTAATAGCGCGAAGGTTAACAGTCTGAATTTGTATAAATGCCACCAGGCACCTAACCCAAGGTACAGCAGTCAAAACACAAAGGCTGCCTTGCCGCCTGACACGTCTGCTGGTGGAGACAGGCGCTGACCATGGCTGCGTAGCCCAGCTCAGGCTCAGCTACTCTCTGTGGGAACTGCTGAACTCGCCTACGACGTGCTGCCAAATGGACAGTCCACGCAGGGAATGGGAAAAGCAGAGAGCTTTAACAAAAAGAAATAGAACAGCAGGAGGACTCTGAAGTCACTGGGAAAACGAAGTATCCAGTTCTGGCACTGCAGAGATGGAGCATGTTGGCTAACCACAGGATACAAATGTCACGTGAAGAAAAAAGGAAAAGGAAAATTTTCAAGGAAATGTAGTTTTGACCACGTAGTTGATACATTTGTAGAAAATAACCATTTTAAAGGAATTTCCACCAGTGTGAGCAGTCTGATTTGCTCTTTATTTCTTCGCATTTTTTTCTAGCAGATATCATCTATTAATATCTACCTATATATATCATTCTCCAAATAATTACTTTTTACACTGAAGCAATTACTGTTTAACAGTTTGAGGAACATGCATTTCTCTAATACAGTCTGTTTAATTCTAATTAGCAACATGAAACTGCTGTATCATCTGATAATACATTGGACTGAAAGGACTTTAAGAGTAATTGCGACTCCGATGAAGCAGAAAGTGGCAGAAAGAGACCCTGGGGGCCTAAAACAGGTGGAACACAAGATCTTACTTCTACAGGAAGAAAACATGCAGTTCCTGTATGTAAACTGTGTATCATACCCAAAAGATCTGAAATCCACCTAAAGCAAAAGCTTAAGTACCCCAGGTCTTGGATCAGATCTCGCAACATCTTTCCACCAGGCTGACGCATTTTGGATATGAATCATAGAATGGCTTAGGTTGGAAGGGACCTTAAAGATCATCTAGTTCCAACCCCCCTGCCATGGGCAGGGACACCTCCCACTAGACATGGTTGCTCAAAGCCCCATCCAACCTGCCCTTGAACACTTCCAGGGATGGGGCCTCCACAACTTCCCTGGGTAACCTGTTGCAGTGCCTCACCACCCTCAGAGTAAAGAATTTCTTCCTGAAATCTAATATGTATCTACCACTCTTCCAGTTTAAAACCATCACTCCTCATCATATCACTACACTGCCTGATACAGAGTCCCTCCTCGTCTTTCCTGTAGGCCCCCCTTTAACTACTGGAAGGCTGCTATAAGGTCTCCCCAGAGCCTTCTCTTCTCCAGGCTGAATAAACCCCAACTCTCTCAGCCTGTCCTCACAGGAGAGGTGTTCCATCCCTCTGATCATCTTTGTGGCCCTCCTCTGAACCTGCTCCTAAAGATCCATGTCACGAAGCAGGTATCCCTGAAGAATGATACATTTTGGATACTTCAAGATCAAACCTTCAGATGACTTAGGCGATGGAATGCCTAAGTTCTGGTCCATTGGTCCAGGGCTGAACAACCCTTTATCTAGCAATGTCAAAACTGAGGCACTTGCTGGCACTCCATTATTCCAGCAACTAATGGGTAGGGAGTTTTATAGCATCCCCTTTCTTAGCATTTGTTTTAATTATTGTTTTAATGCATCTTGCTCGTCTTTGCCCTAACATACTAAGGTCCTGTTATAGCTCAAAAAAGTATACCTGAGGAATTCAAGCAAATTCATGAAAACAGTAATTCTTACATCAAGACTCACAAACAACTCTCCAAAGTCCTGTTTTACAATACACTTTTAACCCAGCTTTGATCAGAAATCCTACCACCTCAGTGAACACTGGCTTGAGCTGGACACCAATGTTGCTTCCTTGGGACCTTTCAGTTCATCAGCCTCAGAGTCCTCATCACCTCCTTTCATTAGCCATGGAGGGGAAAGGAAGCCCTGCCTTGACCCCAACATCCGCCGAAGACAACGGCTATAACTGAACTTCATGATTCAGAGCTTCAGCCAGTCCATATGGGAAGTCAGGAAGGAATGCCTTCCAACATGAAGAGTCTTCTTAAGCATTTGGCTGGCAAGTGTCCGTCATGTGCAAACACGACTGGGTCACCATCAGACATGCAAGTGGGAAAGAGCAATCTCAAAGTTAATTTTACTTTCACCTTCCTTTGCAATACAGAAGACCACTAACCACTGAACCACTTCACTGCTTCCAGGGCAACTTCTTGCGTCAACACCTGGATCTCCCTTTGCCTCTCCCTGCAACATACAGAACTGGAAAATACAGAGACTGGGAAGTCGCCCATCAGTGCAGGCATCCCCATGGCACAGGAGCATACAAGTCCTTCTTCCAGCCCCTGGAGAAACCTGTACCAGTGTAACAGAAGATTTTTCAGGAAAAATGCTTTTACGTAACCAAAGCTGTTAAATAGCCTGGTGTTGAGCTCAATAATGAGATGTATTCCTGCATCAACCCTTCTTTGACAGACTAAATCATCTTCTATATTAATTTTAATGAAACTATGACATGGTCACATTTCCTGAAAAGATTAGTTCAATGAGGAAGAAAAAAGAAAATCTAAATAGAGGGTTGGAGGGGTTTCCCTCAAAAATGTTTACCACATATCTCTTCCTCAGATTGCAAGGCATAGTTTCAGTTCCTCTCTGCAGCAAAAGAAAGCAGCACCCAATGAATGTTTCATTCAATAATTCAGACACTTTATTTAACTTATCATAATGCAAACAAGTTTTAACCTGTGCTCATGCACCAGATAAAAGAATTGTAACAATGTATAAAAAAAGTTAATCTCTCTGTAAACTCTAGAGTAGAATCATTACAGAGGCTTTAGGCACGGTTAGTGAGTATTTGCTAGGATCACTGAAATGGATTTAAAAAAAAACCTCAACACCAAAAAATCCCTCAGTTGTTTGGCAGCAATTTATCCTGGCCAGTTAATACTAGATACAAGTCCTAAAAAGGCAAAAGAAGCAAAGAAAAAAAAAAATAATTCACACTTCTCCTTTTATGTTGGCTGTTTGAAATTTAAGTTTCAGAACTTAGTTTACACAAATGTTCATGGCAAGAATACCCAAAAATCAGAACAAATTCCTTTATAGTTTGTTTGTCTTTTAAGCAAACAATACCAGTTACCCCAGAACAAAGATAAAGTTTTGCTGCCATCCCTGGGAAGTCCTCTATCTCATCATCAATTGCTCTTTTCGATCAACATGTCTGGGCCTTGTCCCTGCAGACAGCTAGCAAGTTAAGTCCAGCAGTAAAGTCACCTTACAAAGCAGCTGAGTGAACAGAAAAAACAACTGTAACTTACTATTCAGAAAGCAAACATTAAATACTACCAAAAGCATAAAGTCAGCCTCTCAGAAATCTATGACAGTGAATCACATTTGATCATTTAATACATTATAAACATCTAGGCAAAGATTTTACTGGATTACTTCAAAACAAAGTAAGATACAATGACATCTACGTAAACTGTATTTTCTTTGTAGATGCTAAAAACAGAAATAAGTTTTTAATTAATCTATTTATTTTCTTTCCCTTTCTTTTTTTCCCCCAATGCTCAGATATACTCGGCTAGAAGAAAAAACACATAATTAGGAGTGACATGTGACACTGTAGCTGCATTTTTGCAGTGGGAATTTTCTTGTTACTCTTTGTTACACAGCTTGTCTGGATTGTCACACAAAATAATTGATCCTTACCTTAAACAATGCATTTTCCTTTATTTACTGAGAGAAATGTGATCTTTAGAAATAAATAAATTGTTCTGTTACAGATGGGATGTCAGACACCAGAAAGCTATTGCCAGCTTCAAAAACAAGGGACCATTCATAACTACAATTCATATTCTGTTCTCATTCTTCTGAAATCTTGGCTCCCCTTTTACCATCATTTGTAACTGTCTGTATGGTGAAAATAGATATCTAACAAACAATGCCGTTTAGCCCAAGACCAACTCCCTTTATAGCTGCAGTTTAATTTAAGCAGTGTTCTTATTTCAATCCCCCAATCATAGTAAGTAACATCTTTTTATTTTACTTTAGTCTGAAATACAAGCTTATGTCCCCCCAGTGTTCTTCACTTCCATAAACTAAATCGTAAGACATACAAGTGCTTTTCTTTTCAATATTATAAAAGCCCCAATTTAACTGCCTCTTGTCTCAGTCACAAAATTAGCCTGTTAAAACAGTTAAAACCTAAATAAGCTATGAAATCATTCACTAAACAGCACAAAAGGTAACTAAATAATCTGAAAGAAATAGATACAGCACACAGAATAAAAAGCAGTTCCCCTAGCAGGGAAATACAGTCACCTCTACAGCAAAAGACAGCAGCCGTCCAGCAGCTGTCTTTTAGGGTTAATAAAAAAAAATTTCTAAGTTTTTTTTGTTAGAATATGTAAAGTCATCCCAATGGGAACTTTTATGAGAGTATAGTGCTCCTACTTCCCTCTTACCCGCAGACTCAAGCCAGACTTCCTTTTCAGGGACAGAGGAACTACAACTATTTTAGTGTTCCGGCACTGGCAGGCAAACGACAAAAAATAACCACAGGAGGACACAATCACAGCACTCCATCACATACAGGATATCCAGATTTAAGTCCTTGGCCTCCTTGCTCTATGTCTCTCCATATCAGGAACAAAGAAATATCCCACTCACAGCCCTAGAAAGCTGATCATTTGTATAAAAAGGTGTACAAAATGCTTTTACGGCTGCTGTCTAAGAGATAGCCTCAGTCTGTTTTCAGTTTAAAAAAAAAAAAAACAACCCAAAAAATTTCATCCCATTGAAGAACATCTTAGATTCCAAACTTCAGCAGAAAAAGGTTTCTCCCCTAGCTTTACCCACAGTACTGGGGACAGTGGTGTAGGTGAGTGAACACCCAGCTCTCCACTACACCTGGTCTTCAAGGGCACCTCAGGCTTCCCAAATGAAGAATCATAGAACCACGGAATCACCTAGGTTGGAAGAGACCTTTAAGATCATCAAGTCCAACCATCAACCTAACACTGCCATTACCACCAGTAAACTACATCCCTCAGCACCACGTCTACCCGTCTTCTAAATACCTCCAGGGATGGCGATTCCACCACTTGCCTGGGCAGCCTGTTCCGATGCTTGATGACTCTGTTGGTGAAGAAGTTTTTCCTAATATCCAATCTAAACCTTCCCTGGTGCAACTTGAGGCCATTTGCTCTTGTCCTATTGCTTGTTACTTGGGAGAAGAAGAGTGACAAGTCATTCCTCTCATGTAAGAGAGCATTTGGCAATAATACGAAGACTACACTATCAAATTCATTCTCACAATGTCCTTGTGCGAACACTGAAATGTCAGTATTTCACTTTGAAATTTTAATATAAATAATGTTAATTTCCTATAAATAGGAAACAAAATATACCATCTGTTTACAACTCAAGAACCCTATTGCGATGCAGCCATAGTCCAGATCTCATCACTGTACAGTAACCTATCTTGATAGACTCAATTAATTATA
Source organism: Burhinus oedicnemus (assembly GCA_008921705.1). Lineage (NCBI taxonomy): Eukaryota > Metazoa > Chordata > Aves > Charadriiformes > Burhinidae > Burhinus > Burhinus oedicnemus. The sequence goes on from VFFE01007706.1 coordinate 1,009,658, forward strand.
AAACAGAACTTAAAGATTATTTTAGGTCTTAAAACTGTTGTAAAAGGCAACTCGGTGTAGGACAACTGGGATGAATTGTTGGCAAGTATACTCAATATGAGGAAATACACTCAACGTTTTTGAATAGTTTTCACAGAAAAATCGTATGAGGTATAGTGCCACATACCAGAAATAGTGAGAGAGAGAGAGAGAGATATTCAGAGATGAAAATTCAAAACCAGAAGCCTATTTGACACAGAAGGTGCACACACACACCACCCCCCCAGCTCCCCTTGGGCAAGATGCTGTTTGTCAGGTATCCATCCTGCTGAGCAAACAAAGTTGGCTTGCCTTTTGAAACAGGCCCCAATAAAAACCTCTTAAGTCCTCGCTTAAAGAAAAGGATTTCCACTTTGCAAGATCATAAGACATTTTCCAAGTAAAGAAATGAAAAGCAGCCAGAGACCACATCTCCTAACAAAGCAGTAATAACACAAGCACAGGCCATCGGACATAAACACCACCCTAGCATTAAACATCCAGTCTCCAGTCCTAGGCTGGTCAGCATGAAGACAGGACATTCTCTACAGGAGAAGCACCATGTGATTCCGGATTCGCAGAATTACTGGCTTTTTAATTCCTCGTTGCACGGTCTGCAGTCCACAGCATATCCTTTTCTTGTCTAAATGGGTTTGGTTAAGGACACTCTGCTACAGCAACCAATTAAAAACATAATTATAACTTACAGCCATGACAAAATTTGCCATTTTCATTTAGCTTTTTTAGAATTTTTTTTTGTTGTTGATAGAGAGAACAAGAATCATCCTCTATTTTATTTCACAAAATAGCCATGGAAATTTTTGTATGAAATCTTAAATAGCAGCACTTTGTGCATAAATTCATATGCACAGACACACTAAAGAAGGGAACATGAGCTAGTACTATAATCTCAAGTGTCAAATTCAGAAGCAGTTTTTTGGATTATGCTCTTAGCCAAGGAAGCCTTTGCATTTACCCCCCTCCAACTGTTCCCTGGCTGCTGAAACGTACATTCATTCAAAATATACAGAGAAAAATACCAGGGAATTTTTAATCATGGCTAGAAGAAAAAAAATCTTTTTAAAGCTGTCTGGAGGAGGGAGCATACAGGCATTAATTTTTCTCAAGTTCCTCAGTACTTGAATTTGCTCTGGGGTAAGGGAATTAACTAGCACAAACTTGTCACTGCCTAATTAACAATGCATGAATGGAATGTCCAAACAGCTATGAGCAGATATGTTGCATAAGCATAATAAATGAAATAAATAAAGGTAAAATATGTTATCTTCTACTCTTTTATCGCATGTAGTTTTTCCCTATCAGGAAGTAGCTCTCTACTGACCTTAACTGTACCTCAGATTCAGATTCAACATCAGAGATTCAGACGGTTATCGCTAATGGAAAGAAATTATTTAGCATGAATTTCATTGCATAGCTTTCCTATATATTCTCACAACATCCCCATGACAAAGATGAAGGTTTACTATTATTTTTCCCCTTTGTATACATTAGGATTGATACAAATAAACTTGTGGAAGTTACTTGTCAAAACCATAGAAAACCTACTTGACAAGAATAAAATTGAGATTTATAGTGCAAGGTATACACTTGTAAATGCAAAGGAATCCACGCAACTTTCAACACTACAGCTATATTTGTTAGGACAACAAGTAGGTAAAAAAAAATTCCCATGATGTCACAAGAACCTTTTTTAAAAAAAAAAAAGCAAGCGATTTCACCTGTGGCCCCAGTTCAGGATTTTAGAATCATTATGCAAAAGCTAAAATTATTTTTTTATGATGTATCAAAGGGTCCTGCAGACAGCGGAAGCCTCATCCTCACTACGAGCCACAGCACCCACCCATGCACCCACTGTCTGAAGGCACTGGCAGGTGCTGCTCATCCCGTCTGAGCAGACACCATGGGTGGCCAGCATATATGCATGCCAAAAAAACCCTCAACCATTACAAAAAAATCCTGCATGTTTCCTTCCTTTAATTGTTATGTGTATTTTCAGTTGTACTTGGCCCTAAAATTCTCTCTTATTTTCCACCTGCGAAATGGCTCAGGAAAATTATCTAGAGTGAACTAAAATGTATTTTAGTGTAATTATAAAAATTTATGTTCACTGATATTCCCTTTGTTAATAGGCTTTTTAAAGAGAGTTAGCAATGGTAAAGTAGAAAAATATACAAGTTCCAATAGTTTCAGACAAAGCTTTTTGAGATGACAGGCAAAGCATTCACTGATGCAAGAGGAGGTAGAGCAGAATCTCAATTTATGTTGAAGAATTCTAATCCCAGCCTATTAAGGAGTAACATGTGTGAAAATAAACACGCGATACACATAGTTCTACATGTCACAAAGCTTTGCAGAAAAAGAACCTGAATTCTGGAATCGTACTGAACTATGTCACCCTGAATTTTTGTCGGAGTATCCCACACACTGATATGCTGCACAAAGTTGGAGCTGTTGTCGCAATTATTAGCTGTCTTTGAAGAACGGCAGCCCCTGCTCAAGTGGAAATATTGATTCCTTAGGGATGACTCTTCCCCCACAGCACTACATTGCTTTGGAGATGGATTATCCGATAGAGACAGTTTCACAGTAACTGTCACTAAACAAAACAGAGCTAAATTCAGGGTCCTGACCACATGGATTAGGACAAAGACAGGAAAAGCATTTTTGCCAACAATAACCTCAGTGATATCTCAGAGCATAAACAGAACTGTCAACAATGCTGGCCAGAAATCTAACCTATTAAAAGCTGATTTCACAACTTTCTGCTTCTTTCACATTCCCAATTTCCTAGGTAGTATCTAGTAACAGACCTCTATCTGTGCCAGCATCTAAGTTAGAGAGAAAGTAGTTTTGATCCAGGAAGGCAATTCGCAAATTCCTAGAGAATTATGGCTGAACAAAACTAAGACAAATCCTCTTTCATACTTGAATGGCTTCACATAGGTATAAGTTCTGTGTAAACAATACATAAAAAGTCCTATAATACATATATCAATGTATATAACAGAGTGTAAATCCATAAGTAATAATGTCCTGTATGAGGGATAGATCAAAAATTTATGGGAAAGTCACTACCTATACAAACCATACTAGCAACTTCATCAAAATAAGAACAGCTGCACTGGGTTCAACCACAGGTCTCCATAACCCATGTCTCCATAAACTTGTGCTTTGAGATGATCAGAACAAGCATATCATTCTTCTCCTAAGAAATCTCCCAGCATGCAACTATCAAAAGCCAAATCCTTTTAAGACTTAAAATACATAATACCAAGCACTACACAAAGGTGCGTTTACAGGAAATCAAACAGGAGAATGGGGAAAAAAAATACCCATATTCTCTTACAGAGAATAAATGCAGAAGGCAATGACACGGTGTCTTTGTACATCTTATCTTTACACCCTCTGAAACCTGAGCGATACAAGCAGCCAGAGAGCTACCAGCATACAGCAGGCAAGCGGCACCAAGTGCTAACTTTGCAGAACCAGCTCCATAGTCCAGCATACATCACACTTTTCCATTGTCGGTGCTCTGACCACACAGAGGTTCAGCTGTTCACACCTCCCCTCTGCTTCCCATGGGAATGCACGCTGACTAGAGAACTCCACCTTCAGCTACAGTCCTCAGCAGACATTGCCCAGATTAAGTATGCTTGGTGGAAGCAGCATATGCCCTAGCAGAAAACAACTCACCCCCCTCTGCCCTCTCAATTCAGACTCCAAATCCGTCCAGGCATTTGAGGCACTGGTCCAAACAACCTGCCCGTGCCACAGGTTTCACTTGTTTTTTCTCTACAGAGCACCACGTGCATGAACACTTGAGGCTGCCAAAGCACATGATGAAGGTGTGATGATACGGTCCGCACAATGTTGCCTTAGAAAATGCGTATTTGCAGATTTGGACTGTAAGGACCAATTGCTTCCCAGGTTTCTTCCCATCACGCTCTCTCAACACCAGCAAGCAAGGTTCAAGAACAAGACAGGGTAGATGGCAGGAGCTCATGTTTCAGCAAAATACCACTGGGATCAAGTCTTAAGGTGATATTGGGAAAGGGAGTGTTGGGGAGGTAAAAACACTTTTGGAAATATAATCAAATTGTTACAACAAAATTGGCTTAAAACTCAAACTATTTCAATTACCTTCTGGTGGTGGAGGAGGGAATTCCTCTGTGTCCATCCTAGTGTATCCACTGCGCCTTTAGCAGACTGAAAAACCCTGCAAAAATGAAGGGAACATGTTTTGCAGATGAACATAACTTCCAAATATTGAGACACTCCTTTTCAATTTGGCCAAGCTCATATCTATTAGCTAATACCATTATGGAAGAAAGGAAATGTGCCTGGCTTCTTGCTTCAAAATACATCTAGGCCAAATTTTTATGCACACAGCCCTCTGTATTGGAGCCAATTTTTTATAATGATCTCAATAAGGCAGCTGAAGAAAGATGAAGTTTTCAAACTATTTGGTCCTCTGCAGCTCCCACTGTGACAATCACAAGCAGATTACTAAAACATGTTATTTCAATGCCTCTTTGGAGTATATATTCTCTTTCAAAATCTTCAGGGGCAGGATAGGGGGGATAGAAATTTTAGGAAGCGCATCAGTTTTGATGATGCTTTTCTCCATTTGGCAATCAGAAATCACAAGTTTTAACCATACACTTTATATACAGTTTCTTCTTTTCTTTGGCAATCTGAAAAACTCTGCTTGAGCCCCTTTACTTCCACCTCTCTTAAGTAGAGTGAAGTACTAGCGAGCAGTCTCCTCAGCACCTTCTCTCTCCTCTTCTCAAATGCCGTTGCTGTCACATTTTAAGGAAAAGAATAAACCTACAAAGCACTCCCATACTTTGGTCCTGAATACACACTGGGAGAGAGCAAAGCTCAGAACCCATGAGAGAAATTGTCTTTCCCCCTCCATAACAGTGATATTCCAGTATCATCTGGAAGGAAAAACTGGACCAGCTGTGCTGAGCAATGCATACACTCTGCCCCAAACCCATTTTCACTCAAGAGATAGCATATCAGAAAGAAAGATCCCAGAACAAGGCTGAGGAGGAAAAGTAAGTTTCCAAAAGCCACACAAGACAGTGGAAGAGCCAATGCTAAATTATCTGTTCTATTCTTGAGTAGCCCATAGGTGTTAATGTCAAGAAGCTACCATTTCTATTTGCAACAGCACGCAAAACAGCTCAAACCCTTGGAAAGTCTCCGTAGCTGAAGTACGAAAAGAGTAAATTGAAGGACATAGTGAAATTCATGGTACAGCAGAGAAATAATAAATCAAATGAATCGGGATACAGGTGTCAAATCAATTGCCACTTACAGAAGAGGTGGCAGTGAACGGAAGGGAGTGCCTCAAAAAAGGATCCAGCCTTTGGAGGTACCAGCCAATCTATCTCCCTGACATCAGGCATGCAAGGGCAAATCATCAGGACAAACGTGCCAGCAAGAATAACAACTCTGGTAGCACAAGATCCTCATATGATGAGGCAATTCATAACAACTTGCATTTTCTGAGCATACAAAATTTCCTTTCCAATTGTCTTCAGCTTTGGTAATTCTTAATCAAGTCCTAGACAAAAACAAGTAGCTTCAGAGCCCAGGCTCAGAAAGGATTCATATACATATAAAAAAACTCTCTACAACACAAAATATTCCATTATGGGCTTTCACTATACAGTGTCCCTTCTAAAGCCTCTTGCTACAATTTATATCTGCAGCTCAAAGGCGTGTTCCTGTTTACAAATGTCTGGAATGCATCTTGCCACACCAAAACTGTCAGACAAAATGAGGGGAAATTACAGTTTGAAGAAAAGGCTATTTTTCTTTCTTCTTTTACAGTTGAATCATCACTGAAACATAGATTTTTCAAGCGTGAAACACGCAATAACTGGAAAACCTCTGAAATTTAGTCTGAGCACCTCTTCCAAATACATCTTTAAGAGAGTAGCTAAAAGGCCTTCAGAGTATTTTTTTTTATTTAAGCATACGATGCAAGATTTTGAACACCTGTGGAAGTTAACGTCAACAGTGATTTTAAAAATAAGTTGCTTCCTCACAAGCAAATACCATCAATTAACACGCAGAGCTGAGCTATGGAAGTTTTCAGCTTGTTTTCCGTTTTGATCTAGCTCACAGACATGCTTCGAATTACACAAGAATTGTGCCAAGGACACAGATCCAGTGTTAGAGTCCTAGCCACTGACCTGCTTGCTCCTATCTGAACAGTGCTGTTATTCACAAGAAGAAAGATACACTTTCTCACTTAAGAATGCCTCAGGGGTTGACTTATACATGGCATTAAATCATCTTGAAGTTCCTCAGATTTTTCTCTGCTTTTTAGATGCTGAGAAAAACACTGCAGCAGCAAAGAGAGCTTGTGTATTGCACATTCCAGTAATACCCTCCACAAAAATAAAATTACTGCCATTTTGTAGTAGACAGCACGTTCATGGAACGATCTCTTAAGAGCACCATATTTCAAAGAGAAGTTTTTCACCCTTCTATCGAGAGGCAGGGGAACTAAAGCAAGTCAAAGATGTTTAAATCAAGATTAAGGCAGATGATTTAATTCGGCTAGCAGCACATGGCACAGTGTGCGTCTGTAGCTCAAGCGGTTTCCCTACTGATTCTGCTGCTAACAGAGTTACGCACCTCACAGCTACACACGTGCATTCAAACAACCACCCTGGAAATCATGGCTCCTATACTCCAGACAGGTGTCTTCACAATTAGATCAGGTTGCTCAGGGCCTTTTCCACCCAAGTTCTGAATTCCCCCAAATGAGGTTTCACCACCTCCCAGGGCAGCCTCCTCCTGCGCTTGACCAGCCACTCCAGGAAGTTTTTCCCTTATGCCCAACTGGAATTACCCTTGCAGCAGCTTGTGGCCACTGCCTCTCCTTCTCCTGCTGGGCACCTCCAAAAAAAGCCTGGCTCCCTCTTCTTTTCCCACTCTGCCTTAGGGAACAATCCCTCTCAGTCCTTTCCTCTCAAAAATGACACAAACCCAGTTCCCTCAGCCTCTCCTGACCTGTTTCCACTCCCAAACACAGCAGTGGCCTTCACTGGACTCACTCCAGTTTGCCAGTCCCTCACTTGTACTGGGCCCCACACTGAACGCTGTATTCCAGATGCAACATCATGACCACTGAGTATACGTTATTTAGCTTAACATAAAATTATTTAAGAAACTGAGCAACTACGTGCTTTTAAGACACAAAATACAAAAATTTTGTTCCAAAGGTATTTAAAAATTCTGATTGGAAAAAAATAACCCATTAAACATGAAACTCATGAGCTATTATATTCATGTGTATTGCATTACAAAATTATGAATCTGAACAATTGAACAACTGCCATGACGTACTGGACGTAGCAGCCTTCCAGTACCTAAAGGGGGCCTACAGGAAAGATGGGGAGGGGCTCTTTATCAGGGAGTGTAGTGATAGGATGAGGGGTAATGGTTTTGAACTGAAGGAGGGTAGATTTAGATTAGGTACTACGAAGAAATTATTTACTGTCAGGGTGCTGAGGCACTAGAACAAGTTGCTCAGAAGGTGTGGATGCCCCATCCCTGGAAGTGTTCCAAGCCAGGCTGGATGAGGCTTTGAGCAACCTGGTCTAGTGGAAGGTGTCCCTGCCTTTCCAACCTAAACCATTCTCTGATTCTATGACATGACACAAAGGTTATCAAAACACAGAGCTTTTTTTCCCCCTATAGAATTGACTTCTCAAACACAGTGTAACCCCTAACCTGAGTTAATGAGTCAAACTTCTCCCTTCCAGGCTCCACAGCAATCACAGAAACACAGGGACAAACAGCAGCTCTTGAAGTTAGCTACCCCAAAGGTTAATATCTCCTATTGGCATCCAGATGCCTGACAATCCATCTCAGTGCTCATCACCTTCTTTCCTTCAGGTGAGAGTAAAGAGGTAGTAGTGGCTGGTGTGGACCACAGTAGTGGTCTACAGATTGCCTCCTTCCGTTCCACCTCTTCCCCCACGTTTCCCATGTGTGCCCAATGTACAGCAGATGCTGGGAGGCCAAGGAGCACCCAGACACTTTTACAAAAGGCAGGTGACCCATTCTGGCCAAAAGAGTGGCCCTCACTTCCGCTGTCTGATGTTTTCACCTGGTCCTTTCTGGTCAAACTGTTAGGAGGAAGAGGCAGCTCTTATTCATATTTACAGACTGGAAGAGGAAAGACCGCTTTATGTCTTTGCAAGTTCCCTGTTTAATTGTCTGCTTATAATGGGTTAGTCATTGAACCAATCTATCTGAGCAAACCCACATCAAGAAAATATTCCAAGCCTAAGAAACTAGTGCTGTTAAAAAAACGGACTTGTAGCAGGGCGGTATGCTTTCATTCCAGCAGTTTAGCTAGTAACTTTGTAAGTTTGTCTTTAAAAATCAGCAATGTATTTTGCATGTATTTTGAAAGAAGATTCAGATCCCTTACTACATTCAAATATATTTAGGTCTCACCAAGTCTGTAATGATTTTTAAATTTTAAATCAATATTTAAGAAAAAGAAAATGTAATTAAAATACCACATTAAAATCAGATGTTCCTGGGTGATGTTTCTCACGCCGAGAAGTCCCATTCAGTGGAAGCAGTCAGATCTCAAATGGCACTTCACCAGAAACCAGAATCGGCTGAGTGTGAAATGATCCCCAAGGACAGCCCCCAGCACTTATTCCCAGAGGGCTGGAAGGAATGTCCTATGAGGAGTGGCTACAGACTTTGGGTTTGTCTAGTCTGGAGAAAAGGAGGCTGAGGGGCAACCTAATTGCTCTCTACAGCTTCCTGAGGAGGGGACATGGAGCGGGACATGCTGATCTCTTCTCCCTGGGATCCAGGGACAGGACACAAGGGAACGGTTCCAACATTGAGTCAAGGGAGGTTCAGACAAGATATTAGGAAACATTTCTTTACTGAGAGGATGGTCAAACACTGGAACAGGCTTCCTAGACAGGCGGCTAATGCCCCAAGCCTGTCAGTGTTTAAGAGGCATCTGAACTGTGCCCCTGATACTTTTGGTCAGCCCTGAAGTAGTCAGGCAGTTGGACTAGATGATTGTTGTACATCCCTTCCAACTGAAATATTCTATTCTATTATTTCCAATTTTCCATCAAGAGCACTTATCTTCAACCATGAAAGCTGGTATGGAAGGAGGTGGGCGTCTGCAGTGTCCCACAGCAGACCTTACAATCTCAGAGCACTAACACCTCTATAATAAAGGCCAATGGCCTGGCATCCATGAGACTGCAATTCTGATTCCACAGCAAAGGGCAGTTTTAGCAAAGAAAACAAAACTGCCTTTACACTTGTACAAAGACTATAGAAGAAAGTCAGTGTTCCTCTCTGTGACTCAGTTTACCCTCTCCTTACCTCTGTCTGCCTCCAGGACGAGAAGGTCTCTCAGCTATGGCTGTGCAACAAATTTCATTCAATAGCTTCCTCTAACTGTGGGTTGAAGAACAGACCACCAGCTCTCAGCTACCCAGGTACAAATACTGATCAACAACTGCATTTCCACTTCATCAAAACTATTTTCCGAAAGTCATTACGTATACAACAGTCAGAAGGCAACAGAAACAGGACCAATGCAAACTCTGCCAAAACGACAGGGCAGTGCAGCGTTCATACCCGGTGGCACAGTACCTATCCACTGAGCTCCAAAGAGGTTCACACAGCCAAGTTTTCCAGTTCTACCACCCTAAGAACTGTAAAGGCGACATACCTTCTCTTTAAGGAGTGCGCACTGTAACTGTGGTGACATCAGGATTCTTCATTCTTAACGGTGCAGAAAGAATGAGCCAGTGAGCATTTTTAAATAGAAAACAGAAAAGATGAAACAGGGAGATTGATTGCCAAGGAAATGTGACTCAAGGAGAAAGCTTAGTGCAGGCAAGCTGCAAAGCAACTTCTCTGAAAAAGCCTGAAAATTAAATTAAAAATAAAAAAAAACTAAAAAAACCCCCACAAACCTGTGAAGACAAAGCCCGTGAATGTCTAAAATCCTCTTGTGTCCACATCACTTGCTGAATATTGCTGTGTAATGCCTAATTGAGTCGTCTTCCACCTCCAACTACAGAACTTGTGCTGGGAAGTAAACCTTGCTGAAATTTGATATATAGACTCTTTTGAGAGTGGAGAGAAGCAAGGAGAAAAAAGAATGCAGAAGAAGGTTAATTCCCCCCCTCTTTTTTTTTTTCTTTTTTAATTACCTCAAGATGGCTCTGTTAGACAGAAAAAATAAAAATTGATAGCACAATTTGTTCTCCATACAAGACTATTCCTAAGAAACACAGACTGCAGATTTTTTTTGTTTAAAGAGATGTTTTTATACTACAGTGGGTGTGAATGAAGCAGGCATTTATATTATGACAGCTTACCATCACATGTTGTAAGCCATAGAAGGCAGCTGTATCAAGCCTGGATCATTATTTCTTTTAATGTGTATTTGGTTTTATTAATAGCTAACAGTCCTATACTGTACTGATTTTATTCTTAAATTTATCAAAGAAAATTACCTAAATCATAAGCAATGGAATAATAAGGAACTGCATAGGTTCAAGCAGAAAATAAATATGAAACCCAGTTCCTGGCTCAGTTAAATCTGGGGAAATTCTATTACTAGCTGCAACACAAACAAGAGCAGATCTGCAGAGATGGACATTTTTCAGACTGCATGCAGAATCCACTTCCCCAAGAGCTACTTCGCTTCTTTTTCTGCCACCTTTTCTCGCACCAAGCAGTGTCCTGCTAAAAGCCAGAGAACAACGTAGCAGCAAGCCCTGAAGAAGCAGCAATCTACAGAGACACCCTGAGAACATGGCTGAAGATTGGTATTCATATCCTCCTTTTTAAAGGGTATTATTTACAACATTTCTTCACCTAGAACAGACTCCTGCCCACTATATCAGATGAAAAGAGGAAGAAAACAAAGACTGCATTTGCAGATTTGTCTGAGGGCTCCTATCCACGATGCAAGCAGAAAGCACTACGGATTTTTTAATACTTATATTCTTCCCCTCTAAGGACAGATTATTATTGCAAGGCGAAACACAGAATCACTGATTCATAGACCTGGTCAGGTTGGCAGGTACCTTAGGAGTCATGTAGTCCAACCTGCTGCTATCAGGTGAGACCAGGTGCTACCTGGTCGGCTATCAGGTGAGACTAGGCTGCTTTACCTGCTGTGATCCTGAAAACCTCCAAAGACAGAGGCTGCACAACCTTGCCAGGCAACCTGTTCTCCTGCTTGATTGTCCTCCTAGAAAAAAAAAAAAATTGCCCTTATATCTAGTTAGAACCACCCTCACTTCAGTTTACGACCATTGCCTGTTGCCCTGCCACCTTCTTGATAACCTGCCAGCAAGTGGGGGCAGGCTGCCATTAGAACCCCATGAAGCATCTCCTCAGCAGGCTGAACAAGCCCAGCTCTCTCAGCCTCTCCTCCAGGGCAGTGCTGCAGCTCCCTGACATTGCAGCGGCCTCGTGCTGAAGTTGCTCCAGTTAATCCACATCTTTCTTGTACTGGGGCGGGGTGGTGTGTGGACATAAAGCTGGATGCAATACTCCAGGTGTGGTCTGACAAGTGCTGAGTGAAGGGCAAGCCTTCCCTTCGAAGGAGCTCTTCCTTCGCATGTGCGCAGCCTTGTCCTCATCGTTACTGAATTTCACAAACTACCTGCCGGCCAGCTTCTCCAACCTGCTCAGGTCCTTCTGAATGCCAGCCCTGAGCTCAAGCACATCCACTGCCCACCTCTTTCCCCAGTCTGGCGTCATCCGCAAACTTCATGAGCAAGGGCTGGTTGTCTTCCAAGTCATGTAGAACATTAAACAGGACACGTTCTACAACAGACAGCTGGGGCATTCCACTGGCTACTAGCCTCCGGGTAAGTTACAATCAACTAGCCACCTCTAAACCCAACCATACCACCAGTTTTTCACCCATCTAGTAGCACACGCACCCAGATCATAATGACATTCGGCAAAAGACCTTGCTGAATCCAACATGAAGATATGATTTTATTAAGCTCAGTAGCGCTATACTTAATTTACAAATGGGAAAGCCAAGACCTACAAATATTTAAGGAATGAGAAGGAGTATGGATAAAAAGTTACTGAAACCAGGGAAAGCAACAGGTTCCCAAATACACATGTAGGGCACCTGACTTTTAGTGAGTAAGCCTTTGCTCCTACCTTTTGTGCTGGCAACTGTTTGAATACCCAAAGGAAGAAGAGGGGCATTACCCCGGGTTTTAGAGGCTATCCTAGCAGTCAAGTGTACCATAACAATCGCAAGCATCTGAAGAATTAAAAGTGAATGCTGTCATCACATACTTTTAGTCAGGACTGATTTTTCTGTTTGTTTTGTGCCACACAAACTAGAGGACTGTGTTGCTGTTTCAAGACCATGTTCTTCCACATTGCATGCACAGGCAAAATAAAAATATATGAATACTATGAGCATTTTTCTTCGTTTGCTCTAAATCTGATTGCAATCAAGTAACTTCACCTGGTAATCTTATTTCTGAAATTTCCTCTTTTAAACTTAATCTAAATTAGTCCCTTCCGATATTGGAGATCAAGTATTACCTTAATTGGAAACACCCTCAGGAAGATCGCTTTTTTTAAGTCAGAGAAGATGCTTGCATGCTGCATAACACTTCAATCGTGATGTAAAACTATGTATGGTTTAGTTGCATACGTATTATTATAACACACATGTAATTAGAATTACTATGCAGACTTTATATATGTTTTTTTATAAAGAATCACAGAATGGTTTAGGTTGGAAGGGACCTTAAAGATCATCTAGTTCCAACCCCCCTGCCATGCGCAGGGACACCTCCCACTAGACCTGGTTGATCAAAGCCCCATCCAACCTGGCTTTGAACACCTCCAGGGATGGGGCCTCCACAGCTTCCCTGGGCAACCTGTTTCAGTGCCTCAGCACCCTGACAGTAAAGAATTTCTTCGTAGCATCTAATCTAAATCTACCCTCTTTCAGTTTAAAACCATTACCCCTCATCCTATCACTACACTCCCTGATAAAGAGCCCCTCCCCATCTCTCTTCTAGGCTGCTATAAGGTCTCCCCGGAGCCTCCTCTTCTCCGGGCTGAACAACCCCAACTCTCTCAGCCTGTCCTCACAGGAGAGGTGTTCCATCCCTCTGATCATCTTCGTGGCTCTCCTCTGGACCTGCTCCAACAGGTCTGTGTCCTTCTTATGTTGGGGACCCCAGAGCTGGACGCAGCACTCCAGGCAGGGTCTCGAGAGTGGAGTAGAGGGGCAGAATCACCTCCCTCGACCTGCTGGCCACGCTTCTTTTGATGTGGCCCAGGATGCATTAAAATACACCAAAATAGTCATTTATTCTAGTAATTCTGATCAGCCTCACATGTAAAATAAATGTATTTTTGTCACAGGGAAAATGCCCTCTCCTGAAAACTATTTTGATTCCTCACCAAATCAAGTTCTTGGCTTCAATACACAAGAATCTTAGCTTCCAAAAGGGGTGAGGGGGTGGGAGGAAGGTATTGGGGGATGTTTTTTATGGGTACAGTTGATAAAGCATTTTCTTCCTCCTCCAATTCAACTTAATCCGCACATCCACTCCAAAAGCAGAAAGTCCTGGTCAAACCTACATTAAATCCATGAGTCCCAGTTTTACAAAGCATAGGTTGTCTTTCAAGATACTGATGACAATTGATGAAAATTTCTATCAGAAGCTCTTTCCAATGATACAAGTGAAATGATACACTGAACTGAATATTCAGCTCCTACCACTTTCTGCAAACCTCATCCTGACAGAGACACTTTTCCTAAGCATTTTCAATTTTGGGATATTACTGTCCTTGGAAAAGTAACCATACTGTTCCTCATCGAGGACAACCCATTACAGGCAATGAATCACATCTGATCATTACAAAAGTGTCCAACTGAACAAATTTATTTCACCTGATGAATTATTAAGTTATTAACAATATAAATACAGGCTCTTATTCCCATGTTTCTAAAAAACCTATTTGGAGTAAAATATGGAAATACATTTCTAATCATAAATTAGTCATAATGCATGCTCTAGAAAAATAACACAAACTTCATTGATTGTTTTTTTGTAACACCAAAATATTATACAAATAAATCAGAAATCAGGTAATATAGCCGTTAAAACATCAATAAAAGTAAGAAAGAAAAATAGTAATAGCATCTGCACAGGACAGCCCTCATCTTCAAAACATGTATAATGGAAGGCAGTTTCCCACGGAAACGTTAAGTTCTGCATCTGGCCCTAACATCAGCGGTCTTCACTCTTTCCGTGATTTGGAAATGATCAAGTAGACCTCTTCCTTCTCTAGCTTCTATAGTTCAAAAGTGAAGTTTTAAAGACTCAAATTAGCCAGTCCATGGTTTGCAACACTGAATGTTAAGTACAAAATTCTAAGAGAGTACTGAGGATGTGACACTGACTGCTTTAAAATAGTGAAAAATATAAAGTCAAGAGCCATAGGCTCAAGACTCACTTTGGTCCTGGCAGGAGACCTAGATACTGAGTTTTACTTCCCAATAACTTATGATCGCATTTTACAGATGAGGAAACAACCTTTATCCCCTTTCTTGAAACTTCCGAGATATATATTCTGTATCTCTAATGGGGGGGGAGGAATATTCCTATGATTTCTGCAACCTATTTGAAAGCATTTCTAGAAAAGAGACTACACAACAGAAGTGAGAGCAAATGTTTGACCTTGAGCTAGGATCCTAATAGATGGTATTCATGGTTCAGTCCCAAGGAACAAGTATTGTACAGTACAGTAAGTCACTGAAACAGATTTTCTCAAGATAATGCCCCTATTCAGCACCATGTAAGTAGAACAATTTATTTTGCTCTGGTGAACTGCTTCACCCACACATTTGACATTAAGCTTCAGGCTTCCTGACTGAGCAGCGAACATGTAGGACATGAATCAATGTTGTGGAGTTATGCATCACGTCCCACAGTCTTGCCGATTCAGGCAATTCAGAATGAACTATTAATCAAGTTTTTGATCTAAAAACACAAGCTTGAAAACATATTTTTCAAATCTTGTTCAGCATTATTTGTCATTGTTCCCTTAAAAACAAGTTGTACTTTTACGCGTCCCCAGCTTCAAAATAACCTGAAGTATTTCTGTGTGACTAAAACTCTTTACTGTAAGAAAACATCCAAGTGATTGAAATCTCAAAAGATGCTAATAATGCAGCAGTTTCCTTCCACAGATATGTGACAGACCTTGAGTCCCAAGATTCTGCTCCCTGCAAACCACACATGCACACAATGACATTGCTGAGAAAGAGGTGAAAACAGAAAGACTATTAGGACATAGTTGTATAGGGCCATAAGAATTTCGGTTTATCTTGCTCGTGTACCTCCCCTCGTCATCATAAAGAGCACCTCCCCCTGGTAACATGCCCGCAGTCTCCCAGAATAATTCTCAGGCATCAGTTTATGAATCCCTGATAATTTCCAAGCATCCAGGCTTGCAGCGTTTCCACTCTTCGAACTACTTCTAGATTCAGAAAAAAGTTTACCAATACTTTCCACTAACAGATGTAGTAACAAGAAAGACTTTGTATGAACAGGAACAGGGGTGGAAAAAAATATCTGTCGTGAATGCCGATTTTGACAAAAGAAGGTCTTGGATATGAAAAATGCCTCACTCAGGTTTTGTAGAATATATACAAAATGAAAGATTAATTCACATCACTATCAGTGAAACCTCATTTATTGCTCTAACATACAAAACGTTCAAAAAGTAAGACGCACTTGACAACTGCATTCACATCGTTTAATTTAACACTGTAACTCCAAAGGAAGTTTCTCTAAGGGACAACTGCTGCAATAAATATTCCACAAGAAACATCCAAGGATAGTACGGAAATGCACTTGCGGCTCAAAAAGCCATCAGGAAGCCGAGCTTACGGAAAGACAATTTCAAAAATGCCTTTAAATTTAGAGGCCATAAGACAATTCCCCATGACATCTCTCCTACAATTCTAAACCAGAACTGTAAAATGGAAAGGCATAATTAAAGAAAAAGCAAAAAGTGAAACAGAAGTTACTTTACAGAAACAGAAAGAAAATTACTATCCCACATATGTAAAGATGAAGAAAATAAGTACTACACCCTGCTCATTTCCCCATCACATACAAAATTGAGAGCACTGTAGTATTATAGATACATAAATAAATTGACTGCAGCTCTGCACAATATATAAATTTTAATCTGAAATTCTGAATCAAAATTCCCCCTCCTCCTCTTGGATTGCAGGATTTGTTTCCTGGCTTCTTCAGAAATAGACTGAAGTTTATATAGTTTCTACAACAGATTCTAAAAATAATTTCTACTTAATATAGAAGCAATTAATAGACTTCCTGTTTTACAAATGAGTAATGCACTATTCCCAGTTGCATTAAATTCCGTTAACAATTATGAATCTTGACAATAGACCTTCAGGTTTTAGACAAGCATGTTGTCTTCCTTCAAATGTTTATAAACTACGCACGGATTCCTAAACAGCTTAGAATCAACTGAAGAACTGCTTTGGTGTTGAGATTTCTTCATATCAAATTTATTAATGCTGAGACTAAATACCCTCAATTGTAAAAGAAATGGACAACAAAAGACAGTCTCCCCCAGCAGTAAGTAGCAGTGTCCCAGCAAAAAGAAAAAAAAAAAGTACAAGATTTTATACATATAAAATAACCAAGACAAACAAAGAAAAAGCTCTGTTAAAAAGAGTAACTTAAATAGACTGAAAGACAGTAAAAAAACTCGAAAAGCATTTAAAGAAAAGCTGTGATGTTTACCACTAAAAATTCAGCCTACTCAAAACTAAGCCTGTACCTTACAAAGTTTGGATTCTGGAAATCTGAAAGACATGCTATACATCTACTGGATTGAGGATAATCAGAACCTTTTACATTCAACATATGACTAAAAGTAAGTGTTCAGACTTAGTATTTCAACCCAGTGTAAGTCAGCATGCTTCCACTGAAGTTAATGTGCCAGAAGAAAAAAAAAAAAGAAAGCAAAACCAAGATGCTGAGGTACCCAGAGCCTCGATTCCAATCACAAAAAAAATAAGAATCTAAATATTATTTATGTAATACCGTCGGTTTTTAAAATTAATCTCAATAAATGTTAAAGCTTGTTTCACAGTATTCTACTCCAGGAAAGGACTGTCGCAGTCTACTGATGAGGGAAACCATATCCTATCTGCAGAGAGTAACCGTAGCTCCTGGTCAGAAGAGGGCTCCTGCGCAGGGGCATGGAGGGAGGCAACCGCCTCATCAACACTTTGCTGTCCTCACCACTGACCTGTCAAAGCCAATAGCACCAGACTTCCACGCTTGGTCTCAGTGTCTGAGAGCTGCGATGCCAGCCTGCGCACACCCATTACCATGCCTCCTCTCCGTATCCCCTGGCGCATGGACTCCCAAATCCAGAGGATCCTGCTGGCTACTGGCACTCAGCAGGAGCTGACGGACAGCACGTTCCTCAAGCACCTATCTGCTTCCACAGTCCTTTCTCCTACCACATCCACCTGTGGGTATCAGCCACAAAAACCCCACACACTGGACACCCAATGCCTGTCCCATCACAAGATACCTGTCGCCTCTCACGTAGTAGGTCGCATCTCACGTACGACACTACAGGTAAGCTAAGAAATCCGTAGACCATATCACAAAAGTCTTGAAATCGCACTGTAAAGCCTTCAGAAATATCAGATTTCAAGGTATTGTCTAAAGAACTACTGTTCATGACCAGATAAACACATGTAACTAGTTCATGGGCTACTGAGCCCGAGGGTGGAAAAAAAAAAAATAAAAAATAAAGACAAGTTGGATTAAACAAAGCAAGTCAGGCAGATTATCAAGATCAAACAGGTCACTCAAGTGAAAAGAATGAAGGGCCCATTGAAGAAAACAGCTGAACAGCCAGAACCCCTGCCTGAATAATGGGCTTGCAGTTGTAGGCGCCCAACACGTCCCATGTTCAGGCAATAAATCTGTGTCTCCTGAGCGCCAACAGAAAATTTAAAAAATGTAATACTTCATTTCTACTGCAGAACAGATTGCTCACTGGGGTTTGCTAAGCAGAGTAAAGGCTTTGGGAAAACATTTATTTTCTTTACAATAATAATAGTCACAAACTAACATACATTGGTATCTCCTCACTGTATTTATTCAGCATGAGACAGTTTTTAAACTGTCAATCTCTCTTATTTCCTGGCTCACGCAAAAAAAACCCTACACCTTTTTATGCTAACAGTTAAATTGCACAACTGAAAAAAAGAAGATACTTTTTACGCTGCAATTAAACAGCTTCAAACCTGCTCATACAAAATAAAAGCCATGATCTTAGTAGCTTCGGGGAAAAAAAGGACTGAACAAATACTTAAATGAAAGAGGACAGAATTTAGGATGGATAAAATCTTTTTGGTCAAAAATACAAGCACCACCTAAAGGCCTTTAAAATAAGCCTTTGCTACGGGCAAATCATTACCAGCTGCCTTTCCAAGCAGCGGGTGCTGCCTACCCACAAAGCCCACTCGCTCGCCCAGGTGAATGCCTGGCCCACCTTTCAAAGCTCTTCTTGCCTTACCCTGCCAGGAACAGGGCATCTTTCAAAAGCAACTACACCGTCTGCGATCACCACGAGCAACTATGTAACTCCTCCAGCTGTTAAAGTGTTAATTACAAAGAAACGAAAGACAATTTCAAAACCTCCTTTGGAAAAAAAAAAAATACAAAAAAATACAGAAAGGGACAGCAGTTACGTGCCAAAATATTTTTCCCCTGTTTCAAGGAGGCCAATTTAATTGCAGGTGCCAAGTACAAAGCTGGTGTTGAACGCAGTTTTTAAGAAGGGGGAAGGAAAGAAACTCAGGTCCCCCTGGAGCTGGGATTTTCAACAGCCTTGTCCCTACCCGATTAGAAGGCGAGGGAAGCTGGTGCCGAAGCAGCCGACGGGGCGCACAGGCCAGCGAAAACCCTGGGGAAGAAACTCCACCGCACATCCAGAGCTGGAAGTTTGGAAAACAAGTAAACGCGCTTATTAACGACCCCTCGCACCCTCCCGTCAGCAACTCGCCAAGCCGCGCCACACTGGCAGAACCTATTAAATAATACATTAAAAAAGAAAAAAAAGCCAAAAACCAAAAAACCCCAAATCTCCAAACAACAAAAGAATCGGGTTATTCCTCTCCCTCACCGAGGCGGCAGGACCCCCAGCTGCCACCCGCGGGGTGCCCGCAGCCCCGGCGAGGCACCCCCGCGCCCGGCGGCGGGAAGCGGCGGGATTCCCCCCTCAGCGCCCCGGGGACGACAGCTGCCGGGCGCGGAGGGCTGTCTCCACACGGAACACCGAGCCCTGCCTCCACAGGACGAAACTTTCCGGCACTAAACACCGGAGCGAGACCCCGGCGCTCGCCGCCGGCTGCAGCTGCGGCGGGAACACCCACCTCCTCCGCCGCCGCCGCGAGCTCCGAGGCCGCCGCCCGGCCCGCTCCGCTCCGCCGGGGCTCCGGCGGCTGCCCCGCTCCCGGGACACGTCACTCAGCCTCCCCCCCCCGCCACACACACACCGGCCCGGGAGCTGCCACCGCCGCCGAGCGCGCACTCACCGCCCAGCGGAGCTCCCGAGTCCTGGCGGCGAGCCGCCCGCCCCC
>VFFE01007706.1:1029451-1248962 GCA_008921705.1 Burhinus oedicnemus
GGAGCGGGGGAGGGGAGGGGGGCTGCCCACCCCGGGGCACCTTCTGTCATCCTTCTGGCGCGACGTTCCTCACGGCATCGCTGCCCCGGACCAGCGCGGGCCAAGTCAGCCACACGGTCACCCGCAGCCCGCGTCACCCGAGGACGCAGCGCTTGTCCTGGAAGTGGTGCCAACCGCTTGCCCGTTCACGGGAGTGCGAGTCAGGGCGGAGCGCGCCCCTTCCGTAAAACTGAAAAAGAAAAGCCCCAAAAACACCCGTTACAAGATACAATTACGTTGAAGATGTGTGCTTTACAACACATCCACGTACACATCTGCCACACTTCGATGAAAATAAGTGCTCTGAAGTACATTGTAAGTCTTTAAATACTTTTTAAGTCCTTGATACCAATTACAGCTATTTAACATTGCTAAATATTATTTCAAATCTTTGGACCACTTTTAAGTCTGAAAACTTCAAGCGAAATGCTGTTCAAAGATCCACACGTCATCCAGCGGCGATCCTTGCCTATTTAACCGCATTCACGCTACGGCCAGCGATGGAATACACCCAGATATAGTAAATTCATTATCATCGCATGAAAACGTTAGTACAAAATGGTGGCATTTCAAAAGACAGCTGATTAATCCACCTTCTTCTACATTTTCCATTTGTCTATAATTTAACACCATACCTTCACAACCATCCCATGTCTTCGTGTGGATTCACACAACCTGAATTACAAAGTAAATATTTAAAAGTATTACTTTCAAAAATGTTCCTGTTTTCACAAAGTTATTTCTTTTTAATGCAATTCATCACAGTGTGGACTTAAAACAGTTCTCACATAGCTCTACAGGCTCTACATAAGAAAGAAAACAAGAAGAGCGCGCCAGGGGAGGTTCAGATTGGATATTAGGAAAAATTTCTTCACCAAAAGGGTTATCAAGCATTGGAAGAGGCTGCCCAGGGAAGTGGTGGAATCGCCATCCCTGGAGGTATTTAGAAGACAGGTGGACGTGGTGCTGAGGGACATGGCTTAGTGGTGGTTTTGGCAGTGTTAGGTTGATGGTTGGACTTGATGATCTTAAAGGTTGCTTCCAACCTAGGTGATTCTATGATTCTAAGGGAAAATTGGGCCATATGTAAAGGTTACAGACACGTATACCATTATGGCATTCAGTTCAGCTTCCAGCAGAGACCACTTTATCCTCTTGTTTCTGTAATTTTTTTTAACATGTTGCACTTCACTCACATCCAACTATCATTTCAGGAGTGGAAATGGCAGGGAATCAGTCTTTGGCAGGCTGTTTAATAACTGCTTATCGTTAGAGGCCACGTTAAAGAACAAACACGTAGAATCATCGGATAGTTTGGGTTGGAAGGGACCTTTAAAGGTCATCTAGTCCAACCCCCCTGCAATAGGCAGGGACATCTTCAACTGGATCAGGTTGCTCAGAGCCCCGTCCAACCTGACCTTGAACACTTCCAGGGATGGGGCATCTACCACCTCTGTGGGCAACCTGTTCCAGTGTTTCACCACCCTCATTGCAAAACATTTCTTCCTTCTATCTAGTCTAAATATATCCTTTTAGTTCGAAGCCATTACCCCTTGTCCTGTTGCAACAGGCCCTACTAAAAGGTTTGTCCCCATCTTTCTTATAAGTCCCCTTTAACTACTGAAAGGCTGCAGTAAGGTCTCCCCAGAGCCTTCTCTTCTACAGGCTGTACACCCCAACTCTCTCAGCCTGTCCTCATAGCAGAGGTGCCCCAGCCCTCTGATCATCTTCGTGGCCCTCCTCTGAACCCAGTCCAACAGGTCCGTGTCTTTCCTGTGCTGAGGACTCGAGAGCTGGATGCAGTACTCCAGCTGGGGTCTCACCACAGCGGAGTAGAGGGGCAGAATCACCTCCCTTGACCTGCTGGCCATGCTTCTTTTGATGCAGCCCAGGATACGGTTGGCCTTCTGGGCTGCAAGCACACATTGTCAGCTCATGTCCAGCTTTTCATCCACCAGTACACCCAAGCCCTTCTTGGCAGGGCTGCTCTCAATCCCTTCATTCCCCAGCCTGTATTGATAGCGGGGGTTGCCCCAACCCAGGTACAGGACCCTGCACTTGGTCTTGCTGAACCTCATGAGGTTCACACAGGCCCGCTTCTCAAGCTTGTCCAGGTCCCTCTCGATGGCATCCCGTCCCTCAGGCTGTCAACCGCACCACTCAGCTTGGTGTCATCCACAAACTTGCAGAGGGTGCATATCTAGACTAAGTGCCACTAGCTCAATTCCATGATTAAAAATATCATTTACTAGCAATATCCTTCTCCTTTTGGCAGCAAACTCATTATCTATGTGCATTAATTTCTCCTCTTACTGTTAGAGACACAAACTTTAAATCCTTCCTGTAGCCCTTTTTGGAACTCTTTTGATCTTTGAGAACCACTTTTATTCCAGTGACCACACTTAAATATCCTTCTCTACTTTCAATAAAAAGTCACTGTGGAAATCTTGCTGGACAAATCCAGCAGTAGCAGATCAATTCACTTGTAGATGACACTTTCTCTTAGGGAGTTTTCAGCCACTGGAAATTCAGAAAATTTCTCCTGTTGTTCTCAACTGCATCCCCTGCAACAACAGTATGTCATCTGCTTACTGTAATCCTTCAGAAACCGCTCAAAGCCAGGACATCCAATGGCCTTGCTTAACTTGAGCATCTGCAGAACTCATCCTGGAGCCTTGTAAAGTTACAGGTCTCCTCCCCTTATCAAACAAGGTTGAGTGGTGATACTTTTTATTTTTTTATATGCACATATATGATTTTTTTTTAAAAGGCAAGACACACAGCTTTCTTAAATTCAGACTATTACATCAAAATAACATTTGGTTTAATAAAAGCATTACGCATTCTTGTTCTGATACGATGCCTGCTGCTGTCCTGTCTTCCAGGTCTCCCTGAAGCACCAACACCACTTCTGGGAGACAGCTTGTCAATTCTGAGCATACCAGTACAGGTTAACCTGACAACTGAGTTTTATAATACAGTGATGTTTTACCAGCACTAGAAACTCTTTCATGAACACCTTTAAAAAACTTAAGAGGAGTCTTTGCAAGTCAAATTCTCAGACTGCCAATTCAGACAGACTAGATACAAATTTCCCTAAATTTTAATATTCCTCAGCACCAGAGTCCTTGTATTACATTGACTCCTCGTTGTCCTGGGTGGCACAGCTGACGCCATAGCGTACTGTGGTGAGTTGACCTCAGCCAGCAGCCAGACCCCCAACCAGCCACACTCTCACTCCCTCTCCTCAACAGGATGGGGGGAGAAAATAAGGTGGAAAGCTCGTGGGTCAAAATGAAGACAGGGAGATCACTTAGCAACTACTGTCAGGGGCAAAACAGACTCGACTCGGGGAAATTTCATTTATTGCCAATTAAAATTTGAGTAGGATGGTGAGAAACAAAGACAAAAGTAAAAACATCTTCCTCCCCACTTTCTTCCCAGACTCAGCCTTACTCCTTCATTCCCACCTCCTCTGCCTCCCCCACCCGAGGGGGAAGGTGGGATGGGGAACGTCATTCCGTAACAGCTCCTCTCTGCACTCCTTCCTTCTCACACTTCTCCCCTGCTCCAGCGTGGGGCCTTCCCGCGGGCTGCAGTCCTTCAGGATAAACCTGCTCCTGCATGGGCTCCTCCAGGTGCTTCAGGGGAATCTCTGCTCCGGCGCCTACGTCTGGTTATTTCCCTGTGCTCTGATGGCTCTGCTTCATTCTGAAGCTCAGGAAGGGAAAAACTCACTGTCAGGGAGGACCACAAAGCACTAAGGTCATGCAACCGTGAAAGACAAACGCAACCTTCAGCTGAAGCAGAGCTATTTCCAGTGGAGGAAAGGCAATACTAGTGTAATACAAGGCACTGAGAAGACTTTATACGCAGTACCAGGTACAGCTCTAAGCCACCAACATTTAAGAAAAAGGAATTCAAGGGGGGGAAAGTGGCAAGTAAAAAGTATTAGGATGGCTAGGAAAATGAAAGAGCAGATTGATTTGTACTCATGAATATGCAAAACAGCCGCTGGGGCAAAAAATAAGTATGTAAGGTAAAAAGGCAATGATAATACAAGAATGAATTACTACAAATTAGAACACACTCTAGGCTCCTTCAGCCTTGGGCAGTACATTGCTTGGGAACTTTAATGACCTAAAAAAGGTCCTCAAACTTGTCCTTAACCAGTGTCGCAGTGATACTTAAAACAATATGCTGCTGAGCAAAAAAGAAGAGCTCAAGCATCAGACAATCTACATAGTCCATATCCAACCACAACCCGGTCAGCACTGTACAACATAACAACCAGTCTCAGCTACCTCATCCCAAAGCCTCCTCATCCCAAAGCCTCCTCATCCCAAAGCCTCCTCATCCCAAAGCCTCCTCATCCCAAAGCCTCCTCATCCCAAAGCCTCCTCATCCCAAAGCCTCCTCATCCCAAAGCCTCCTCATTTTTTTCATTTCCATTGGCTCCTACACAAGGCTATTACTGCTTTCCAGGATTCGCTTTCTCCCTGTAAACATGACCCACAAGATGATCAAGCCCATGTTAGATGCTCCATGTCTGCTCTATGCAACCACTTCTCTGTACTTTTGTAGTTCGCTTGCATGGCTTTGTTCTTCCAGGTGTCGTAGTTATCACCTCGATTTACTCTTAAAACTTCCTGATGGCAGAACTGCATGGTCTAGAAACGCAGGGAAGTCAACCCTCTACCTTCTACAAAATTAGTCCTTTCTCAGGTGTATTTTCCCCCCCCGCTCAACGCAAGCCCCATGCTTAAACGTCCGTGAGCACAGCTTTGGTGACAAAATGCAGTGTTCACGTGGTAAAGTGCTTTTGGCACCAGAAGTAGCAAAGCAGGAGAGGGAAGCGGCAGACCTATGTAGCAATAGCAATGTGAAAGTCAGGCCGAGCGAGTACCTGGAGCTGCCACAATCGATTATCAGTACTAAAACAAGGTGCATCCTCACAAGCCTTTACAGTAAATGTCAGAGAACGTTTTGGTGAAACGGCGTCAGCTGATACAGCGCTCTAATGTGAACTAAGCATTCAAAGCAGCAGAGGCAGCTAAAAACAGAATCATGTGAGGAAATAAGTGTTTCAGACCAGAAGTAATGCATCTTTTATCTGATAAAGCTAGTATTAAATTTCCACTCCCTCTGCTCAGGTCACATCCGTAAGGACGCAGAAGTGACCCCAGCCGACTCATCAGAACACACACACGCAGGCAGCAGCGAGCGACGGCACAGCCCATTTCCCTGCTGTCCTCTTCTCTGAGCACACGTAAGCAGGCCCCACTCCTTTCCTTTCACGCGAGGCCTGTCTGCCACCATCAACACTGACACATCCTTGCACGTTTGCTGCGTCACTATCTTCGCCATTCCACCTCGCTCCGCACTGTTTTACTCACGGAAAACAGAAGGCACGATGTGCTGCAAGAACACTTGTTTCTGCCCTGTGACACCACCGCTGACAGGACACACTAATTAGTCAATGGGATCCAGAGCATGCAATGTCTCCTCTAACACTGGAAACCCATTTGGGGGCTGACAACTAGAGCAACAAGCATAATTTGCTTAATTAATGACTGCCACTTATTTTTTGTTCCAAATTATCAACTTAAACACCAATGCCATGACACAGGATCAAAAGTTGCTGAATAACACTGTCAGCGTAAGCGTGCTCTAATACTTTTCTGGGAATATAGTAAGAACTACTAAGTAAAATATATTTACCTATTAGTTGAAAACATCTGAATAGCAAAACATTAGTAACATTTAAATTCCTTTTACAGATTAGCTACCAAAAAAAAAAAAAAAGACTTTATTAATACAAACACTATTAGGCATTGTTCTTCTCATCCCAGTCTGTACCCACACACATTCCACAGTTAGTAGAGCTTTACACATGAACGTCTTATTTCTGCTTCAATTAATGTTGGGGACTTCACTGCAGAGGCATCTATCGAAATTATGCCAGCCAGTTGCTTACACAGTGCATTCTTATAAGAATAATTAAAATGCCAGTAATGACGTTATTTTCCTTTAACCCACTAATGCTAAAAAGCATCACAAATTAATTCCTGCAAAGCACCACACAAGACACACACGTTTAATGCTTAGAAGTGTATTTTGTTATCTAGCAATGAGACAAGTTGGGTTTTTTTCTTCGTGTTAAATTAAGGTGGCTCATACTAAACCATGAAGTGTCATGTGGTACCAAACGAAGTGTCTTCACAATTAGAGCCTAATGCAAAAATAGACCACACACTTCAAGCACACAAGCCAGAAGGGTCATTTCCATGTAATGCTTTTTAACTGTTTTAATGCATACTTACATATAGCACAGCTTCTAGTGTTTTAGTCACGTAACTAAACACGCTCATGGTAATAATATGTTAAATGTTGGTGAAAGGACATTAGTTTACAAGTTTTATAGTTATTTCCATAGATACAACATTACCTTTGTCAAGTTTCACAGAATATTTCAACATAAACAAGTCATCTTTTTAGTGCATGCACTGCAAAAAACTGTTTAAGCTACAAATAGCAAGTAAAAATAAGTCATTATTTTCATCAGTAAATGAAACTCACAGTAGACTATTATTCAATAAAATACTTTTATTTATGTACACAGTGTATCATTCAACAAATATTATATTGTACAAGAGCAGACTTGAATTTGCTTAACACTTCTAAATTCACTTCAGGTGGGAGTCTCCCTGAGGTTAAGAAAGGTGTCTTATAACTATACATGACATCAATATTTAATCAGTGTTATCAGGAAAGCAAAAAAAACCTGAAAGATTTGGACATGGGTATTTAGGGGAAGAAAGGCCCAACAGTTTGTGCTGAAAACTATTAGACAAAGACATCATTGTGGCAATGTGACTGCTGCAAGATCATGACCAGTACTGCAAGTAAGAGTAAATCTTACAAAAAAATTGGTGGGTGAGAGGGGAAATGATGATGGGTTTTGGAAAAAAACATAAGACAGGACACAAATGGAGGCAAACACAAACTGTGATTTAGGAATGGTTTATGAAGACAGTAAGAACCAGATATCTGACCAGGGTGTCTTAGATAAGACATTTTTCTTTAAAAAACTCCAAAACAAACAAACCAACCCCAAATGCCTCACCCCCATCATAGTTTGTTTTGGGTTTGTTTTTTGGTGTTTGATTGTGGTTTGTTTTTTTTTTTTTAAAAAAAAAACTTCAGCCAGAAAGGTGACACAAACAGCACTCCTTGAATAAAGCCTGTCCAACAAGAAAACAGGACGAAGTCTCTAATAGTCACCTAGGCAAACGGAAAAATTAATCCAAAAACGTATTATGCAAGAGTTTTCCAAATCATGGCAGCAGCACACCCCGTGAATTTTTCTACACTGGATTGCGGATGAGGCCTTATAAGACAGGCCCAACAGGACTGGGATTAGTTTTGCATAAACAAAATTTATAAACAAGCTACGGCTAGTCTACCTTTAGGTTGAAAAGCAGTACTTAGTTATAAAAGTAATCAGACACCAAAACCCTCAGTTAGAGAACTTTTTCAGTCTTATTTCAGAGCAATGAGGCAGTCATCCACAATCATAAATCAGAAAACCCTCTAGAAGGGAGCAGCCAAAAGGCAGCGAAGAAGACACTCAAGTATAAAAAATGAGAGGCTCTGTGTAACAGAACTGGTAACTCCAACTCTAGGCCATCAAGATGAAGGAGAAAGGTTGTCTGTATTTTTATGTACTGCTGTATTTCTAGCTGGACTGTAAAATCTCCTCACCCCTCAAACCAACAGAAATAAACTGAGTGCTGTTATTTTCTTTATTACATAGCTCTCTTGTTCTACTGGGTCTAGCAGTGTTTAGGTTAACAAGTACTCTTAGGTATTATTAATTACATAGTTAAGACATGCAAAAGGTTTTTGAGATATACCATAACAGTCTCTGTGTGAAAAAACTCACACTAAGATGAATACTAAAAGGATTGCCTTATTATGATAAAAATGCTGTAAACAAAAGATTTAAAATCCACTTAACAACATTATACCAATTAATAATGCAAAATATTAAACCTTAGAAGCCTGGTGCCACTGACATAACTATCCACCTGTCTGCTTGGAGCACACCTAATCTCTCTTATCAGTCCCAAATTCACTACTAACCCCAGCTCTTCATCTTGTTTTATTTTAGCACATAGAAACTTCACCTCCTTTAGCCAGTCACTGTAAGAATTACACGCTTGGCCCAAACTTACTTCTCTTCTGAAGCTTCCATTTTCTGTTAGGATTCTTCAGAATTCTGTAGCTAGGATTTTTACAGTTATTACCTTGTTTTACTGAATCCAAACCTTTAAGTTTTAAGCTGCATAGAGCACACTATCGTTTTATTATCTGGTGACTTCTCCTCTGCCTCCCTGGAACTCCTGAAAGTGAGGTTTGGATTCTGCAAGATATGCATTTGGATCATATATTTGTGTTCTGTTTCTGAGAAATTCACTCGACTGCTTTCTTCTAAAGTGCTTTTAACATCACTCGCTCTCACATACATCCCCTCAGGAGAAGTACGTAATTTTCAGCTTTAGAGAACC
The DNA here is from genome assembly GCA_008921705.1 of Burhinus oedicnemus. Taxonomy (NCBI): domain Eukaryota; kingdom Metazoa; phylum Chordata; class Aves; order Charadriiformes; family Burhinidae; genus Burhinus; species Burhinus oedicnemus. Next base: position 1,038,061 of record VFFE01007706.1, read on the forward strand.
CTTTTTTCTATAGGATGGCATCCAGACAGGTCACACTGCCATAACACTGCAATCTCATTTTACCCTGCTTAAAAATAACAAGGTAGCACAAAATTTAAGTTTTCTCTACTGAGTATCAGCAGGATAACAGATACTGTTGCTGTGTAAAATCACTATGACCCTCTCAGCCTAGTTTTGAATGGGCAAATTCAGATATTCACCACTTCATCATTATCAACAAGATCTGGCTATACCTTTGTGACCTAATAGTAAGAAGTTTCCTCTGCCTCGTAGAGCAGCCCTTCAACTCTGTGTTCACACACAGTGGAATTAGGGAACACCGCAACCTGACTGCTAGCTTCCTCCCTTCATTCAGAACAAAATCAAAGACATTCCCACCAAAAATTAATAAATAGGGTTGGTTACAACAGTGTTTCCCTTACATATTTAAAACAGTATGCTCCAACACAGATCAACACATAAAGCCTCTAACACACGCCTTGACCTAAAATTCTTCACAGCTTCGGCTTGCCCAGTCTTACTACTTTGGAAAATAAATCTGTGCAACAGTAGCTTCACACTATACGACAAAGTTTCAAACGACGGGCTTTTTATCTCACTCGTTCAATGCGTCAAAACTAATTAGTATCTTCGTCATTCTCCTGCCACTAGGTGTCACTCTCTTCTATGGCGATCTTTATACTGGCATCCGCTGTCCAAAATTTCACCCAGTAACCGTCAGACCAATACTATTAGTGGGAGAACATCCACCACAATTTGCCAAGCCCCTCCTATCTAAAAAGCAATCCTATTCCTTAGGTCAAGGAAAGATTTAGTGGTGTGGCAGATAAAGCACAAAGGATTGTTAGTGTTACTTTGTATGTTGTTCAAAGTAAAATAAAAATACTAAAAGAACAACTGAACTAAAGGAGGTGATATGGGCTTTCCTCCACAGAGGAGTCATCTCAGATTCTAAAACCCTCTATAACTAAGACAATTTCCAAAAATAAGAGGAACCATAACAGGATCACTAGTGTAACTAATTGCATGACTTCCGTGGGACCTACAAAAAAACCCAACCAACCAGCAATCTTTTCAAGGATGAAACAGAGTCAAAGCTTCTATTGCTGCCTCTTGTATTTAATTGACTTTGCGTCCAGAAGGGACCACTATGATTACCCAGCTAGACCACCAGTATAACGAATGCCTGCCTCCCCACATGCATGTTTGTGGTGAATATGAACTCCTCCCATACTGAGGACAACCTGGAAACTATAATTCACTTTGAGTGTTCACTGTCAATTATCTTCCTCTTCCTCAAGTGCACTTAAAAGAAGAAAAAAAAAACCAAAAAAAACCCCAAAAAACCCCTACCCAAAACCCAGCCATGACTGCATTCTACCACTGACCAATTCAGCCATTTGGAATGATTCAATGGCACACAGAACTAGGTACCCATGCATACCTAACTTGGGTCATAATTGATCTTAATAAACAACGTAATTTTCAGAATCAGTATCTCCAACATATGTAAAATAGGATTTAAGCTAAACTTGATTCAAGCTGAGCTTAATAAACAAATTAACTGTTAAGCCACTTTGAAGCATTAGGACAAAGGATACCATTAGACAGCATGTCAGTACTAAATCGTTAAATACTGTCCAACCTGACAAAATTGTCGGTGTAATTCATAACTAAGAGGTTGAAGACCTTATGCGTATGCACAGATGAAACACAAACAATGCTGCTAAATACTTCTGGTGCATACAGAATACTACCAGCAAGGAATCACTGTGTTAATGAGCTTCTTGCAAAAGCTTCTAGTTCATGGGCAAAGAATTACTTTGCATTGTATTGTTCCGCTATCCTACTAGGAAAGAGCTGTTTGAGTGTTACATCCTCTTCTTTTGATGTGTTTCACCATTTAATTTCCCATTTTCTGTTGCTTTATTTTCAAAGTTCCAGTCAGTTGGGCTGAGGAGTTGCTGAGTTTTTTTGTATGTCCAGTATGGGTTAAGTATTAGTGTAACTGCAAACAATCCCGAGAATAAAACAATAAAATGAAGAAGTCCCAGATTTTCCATCACAGAATTCCAATTGAAAATACACACCCACCACATGTGATAAGTAAGAATCATGCGGCAGTGAAACAGGTGGATCATCACCCACTGGTTTGCCTTCCAGAAAAAGGTATTAGCGCAGCCAGCCTAGAAAAACAAGAACAGAAAGTATGCAGAAGTGAGATTGTTACTTCAAGATAAGGCACTGAGGAATCTGTAGAACTAATGCAAATATCTAGCTTTCACATACACATGCTTTCAGGCATTTTTTCCATCTAGACCTATGATATTCCACATGCATATGGCATCTTAAACTCAGAATGAGTCTATACCATCTCACTATCCACATGCACACAGCATCACACAGAAACCTATATGGAGGACTACAGAAGTATCACCACATAAGAAGCAGGTATCACAGTAACAGGGGTATCAGTTAGATGGACACAGTTTTGCTGAACAGCTAGTTAGACAAACCACACAGATTACCAATAGACAAGCAAGACACATGAAAACTGCTACAGACATAATATGAAAATTATCATGTTCTTACCTTTAGAAGCATCCAGGAAATGCACGTTGAGGGAGTACTCATCTCCAGCAACATTCCCATCAAAGGCAGATAATGTCCAGATTTCACATTAATTACTAGACCAGCCAAACCACCAAAAGCAAGCAAGTGATGAACTACCAAGAACACATCAAATGTTCTAAAAACAATGTTGGACATGTGAACAGCCACATTTTCAAGCAAGAAAAATCCAGCAGCTATTAAACAGTTAAACCAACTCCACTTCTGCTGTGAATACACTTTGTCATCATGAAAAACAGGATCTATGAGCAAAGCCCATAACCCAGCAACACAGCTCTGAAGTCCAAACACACCACGTGTGACCGCCATATTCCAAAACACCTTCTCCTTTGCATACAAGGCACGGTAAGTGGTGCTTATCCATGAAGACAACCAGTGAGACAGAAGAAATACTCCCAGGTAGGTTAAAAAACCAGCAGCTAAAAATGTCAAACGAACTTCCCATAAAAGATAGTCCCAGTCAAAAATGGTCCCAAACACTGGATCATTGTTTGTAGGATTCATGTCGTCTTTTTTACAGAGCAAAGCCTTGCAAGGGGCTTGACGCTTCTTACCCGCGCTACAGACTCCTTTATGCCTACTTAGCCTCTGCTATCATGCAAACCAGAAACCATGAACTCTTCTTTTCCATCTGGAACAAGGAGAGGGAAAAAAAAAAAAAGTTAATTTTTAAGTCATCCGTGTACATAGCTTCCAAACCATACAGAACTCACTCCCACTGCAGTTACAACTTTGGTCCCATTGCCATTAGGCACAGTCACCCCAACAACAGGTACAGACACACAAAAAAAGCTTAAGCAATGCGTTTAAGATTAACAATTGGCCTGGAAAATCTGTACTAGTACAAAATAATGCACTGAAACAAAAGCTGAAGAGGGCAAAGCAGGAAGGCAAGAAAGAGGAAGAGAAAACACAAGAAGCAACCTCTGTTTTCTTACTTATGAAACTTGTATTTCAACAGCAGCGTGCGGTTACTCTCTTAATCCATTATTCTCCTGCTCCTCTGCTTTTGCCTCACTGATTTTCCACCACATCCTACAGCTTTGGGTGCAATTCAGACTCTCAAATACAGATCCAGGACATAAAACTACAAAAACTTAATCCAGTAAGCAGGATCACTTACACAGAAAAGGACTCTCAGGATCATATCTCAAAACAAGACTTCGCAAGCAGTTTCTTAACATTAAACCACTTTCCAACAGAAAACATATTCCAAAAATGCTAGAAGAGTATGGAATGCAGACAAGCAACATTAATATGTATTATTAACAACATTAGTGTAATTAACTGAACAGCCATGCAGTAAGTGCCTCAAGTTAGCTGAAACTTCCTGAACACACCGTAGTTCAAAAACACAAGATTTGTGGGGAGGGAAGAGCCAAATAATACGCAAATATTTGAAAGGCAGCTGATTTTATGAACGATTTAGGCAGTATCAGCACGACCACTAAGCCCACCGCAGCCTGTAAATGCTCAGAACCACAATGCGTTCGGGACTTCGGTGGGAGCTGGATGAAAAAGCCACAACGACCACCGAGTGCAGAGCCCCCTGCTGAGACGCTCCCGCCTTGCTTCACCGTGCAACAAATGCCACCACGACAACCCCGATCCCGTAGGGACCCGCTCACCCCGGCCTTTGCCCGCAGAGCCCTCCCTCCCCCTCCAAGACGGGGGTGGGGGCGGGTGGGCTGGCTGGCAGCCCCGGTCCGAGGGTCCTACGCCCGCCCCACGGCCCCACGCCTGACAAGACGGGCTCGAAGGTGAAGTCCCAGCAGCTTCCCCCCTCCCCCCAACTCCCGGGGGGAAGACGGGGTAAAAACACACTAATCCGATAACACGAACAAGCCCTGAACAGCGCAACCCACAGCGGCAAGCCCTGGCTCCAGCAGGCCCGCGACAGCTCCTCCGTCCCCACACAAACACCGGCAGCAGCACGTCCCCGGTCCCCCCGCGGCCGCCGAGCCCCTCACGCAGCCCCGGGGAGCCGGCCCTGGCGCACAGACCTCGCTCACACCCGCCGCTCCTCACCCACAGCGCTGCCCGCGATGGCGGGCCGGCCCTTCCCGTCTCCGGGACTGCTCCGGGCGGCAAGCCGCCCTCACCGGCCTCCCGGGAGCGCCCGGTCCGACCCGACCCGGGAGGCCCGACCCGCCGCGGCTCCCCCAACAACCGCCCTCAGCTGGGCAGTCGCCATCCGGCCCCCTGCGCATGCGCCGCACGCCGCCACCGCCCCCTTCGCCCTGGCCCGCCGGCACGAACCACCGGGCGCCGCGGGGGGAGGCCGCGGCTATACCATTTGGGCGGGGGGGGAGGGGGGCGCCCCGGGAGCCGGGTCCGACGGGGCGGGAGGCACCGGGCCCGGTCCGTCGGCATCGTGCCGCCCCTCCAGAGGGGAGCCCTGTCTGGAAGGTGTTTTTCTTCACCTAACAGCAGGCTCGTCACCACCACTGAAAAGTTAATAATATTTAAGACGCCTATTCAACAATTTAAAAAAAAAAGTAGCAGTGATGCCATAGCCAGCACCTTTACCTGTAATTATCCAATTGCATTAAAACCAGCAAATTATTAAATGGATGTCACGGAGTTGTGCTACATGATTTTCTCCATACTTGTGAAAATTGATGCTGTCACCCCAGTGACTCAGCCCGGCTGGTCCTCATGGGCATGGCCGGGGCAGGTCCACCGAAACCACTGCGGGCTGGGCTGCAGCCCCGCGCCCGGCATGTAGTTGGGCTTCGACACGCGTGACGGGCAGTGACGGCGAGTTCCGCCAGGGAAGAGCTCAGTCCTGTAACGGACCAGGCAATTTCACTGAAAAGTGACCAAAACATAATAATAATAAAAAAAAAAATCAAGCCATAACTTTTCTTACACGGAGGATTGGCCTAGAATAGCCAAAATCCTAAGCTGGGTCTACTTGTGGTAGAGACCTGAGCTGGGAAATCAGTCCTGGAAGTCTGATGGGTGCTCGGTTTCCAGCCGGGGAGAGGGAACTGCCGCCATTCCCTGTGGACACACTACTGGGTCCTGCCACAGTGGTGGGATAACTGGGCAGGAGGGGCTTTGTGCGTTTGCTTTTAGCTGCTGATGTGATCACCCTGTCCCTGACGGACCCCCCGAGCTCTGGGAGAAGCAAGATCTGTTGACAGGCCACCTCAGCAGTTTAGATCCGGGCAGCCAGCCTCAGCTGTTTATGGAAAAAACTCTGGGAACGAAATCTACCGCGTGCGCCTCCTTTTAACGTGCTGGGTGTGAGGCATTACACCGTCCCTCCCAGCTCCTCTACAGACAGCCCCAAGGGACACCGGGGTTTGGCTGAAGCCATGCCCACGCAGCCAGACACTGCCTGCGTGCCACCGGGGTGAGTCACCCGCCACTTCACCACCAGGAACCTCATCTCTGCCCAGGAGGCCCAGCTCAGCAGTAAATGCAGGGCAAGAAACTTCAGCCGAAATACTCATTTCATGCAGGGAGCACGGTCATGATCAAGCGACAGAGATTCTAATGACGTGGGCTGGCAAGTTGGTCTTGTAGACAGAAGGATTCATCTTTGCACAAAAACAAGAGTAAATTTGTTGCAGAGCTTTGGGATACGGTCAGAGCCGTTCACTAACCCTGAAGGGGAAGAAGGGCTGTTGGGCCTCAGAGCATAAAATTTGGAGGAACTGTCACTTGAGAAGTGCTTCCTAGCTGGTGGTGGATATTCATTTAATAACCTCTGTTCCCTAGCAGATGCCGGACCTCTCCTGGGTCACATGAGAACGCTAACAGGCAAAAGCTGGGCAAGCTATTGTTGGAAGAAGTTGCTGTCCCAAGTAACATGATGGGGCTGATGCACCAAGGGCATGTGTTTTAGCTTCTCCTAATTTTATTTTTCCCATAGCTGTCTTTAAAGAATTCTTTTGAATTGTTACACCTTGAAGGAGATTTTTTTACTTACACGTAAGGAACTGTGATCATCCTGTAAAAAACAAGATCACAGATAGGCTGTTGTCTTTCTTGGGGATTTTCCTTCTCTTCGCTGCCTGCCTTGCCACCTCAAGCAAAATCTCATTTTTTAATTCCTACCAGCTGTAGCCATGATGTAATAGTTTAGTGTTACTTTCTGAATCTACTGATACTACAACCATACTTAGTGACTACTTTTTAATAGGTCCCTCATTATGGTAATTATGAACACTTCAAGTATTTCAAAATAGTTCTTCCTGCAGTGGGGCTCCTCTTCCATATTATGTCATATTCAGTTCTCCCTTTTACAGCCGTTCTGGCTGGATGCTCCAGCATGCCCTGTCCAAAGCTAAATTTCCTGACTATCTGCACCGTCTCAATTTTGGAAGACTTTCTCGGTATCTTCTGAATGCCACAGCTGGAAGAGCAAAGAGCACCTCCCTGCCTGCAGTCTAGATGATCCGCCTGTTGTAGCGAAGAGCCTCTTTATACTGGTTTGGTAGAGCTTGCCTGCAGTCAAGAACTGAACAAGAGTTTTTGCGCTTTACAATATCAGCATTTTGTTGCCTCAGTGGTTTCATCTATACAGCCCCTCGTGTGGGGGCTGCCTTTTACTTTGAAACAGGGTGGCTACATCCTAGCTGCCCATTGAATATGATTTTGGCACACACTATCTCCCAAAACATCCATAGAAATGTTGGCTTCAGAAGGTCACTTTGACCAGACTCCTGTTTCAAATGGGACCAATGCCCAATATCCAGGAGCCGTCTGAAAAGTACTAGTTGGCACAGGCCAAACTTCTTTCAGGTAGCATACTAATAGTGAAATATTGCATGCAGTAATGAATCAGTAGCTCCTCTGTTGTCTTTACTAATATACAGATAGCTGATGATAGTTAAAAATGTCTTTAGTACTACCACTTTTTTTCTTCATTCCCCAAATCAGAGTGTTGCGATCTCAAGTCCTTCTCCTGCCCCCTGTACTTTCAGAAACAGACTAGTACCCTCTCAGTGGTGTGAGAGCACCTTAAAGGCAGGGGCTTAGGAGATGTGTATGGACGACACAAGGCCAACCAGTGAGACCTTCAGTGGGAGGGGAGCCAACAGTTTGTGCAGAGGCTGCAGGATGGCTATTAAGTGCTTGTGGTGGGAATATAGAATATAGGTAACTGGTGCTTCTATTTCCATTGGCAGTGAGTTGAGAAATATGTTTTTGGGATGGGTTGAGAAAGAAGTTTCAATCCTATTATCAAATTAAGCCATCCATTACAGACAACATTGCATCCTATAAAGATTTGCCTTGGACATGCAGGGGCAGAAAAGTCCAGAATAAGCCACCCTGAATTCTGCCTTTTGCTATGGCAACAGAGGGGAGTTTTCTGGCTGCAGGAGACATGGTGTGATGGTGAAACGGCCAGAAATTATCTGTGGCAGCAGCAAACGGATGGAGATTGGAAGGAGTCCTGCCTGATGAGGCTGGTCTCTGATCATTTTATAGCCCTCTGTCATCCTCTAAGTAGCATATGAACGAATTAAAGTTACTGCCTTAGGTTATTTTCATTCATTTTTTAATTCCAGAGTATCAAAGACTTGTAGTCAGTGATACTGTATGTTGAACTAAGTCCTACGAATATTAATAAAACTTGAGCTGGTAATCTTCCCAATAGAGGATGAAAAGTCTACTACTACTTTAAAAGTCAAGATCTCATTGACTTCTCAAAAGGTTTTAGCCCTCTCTTCCCAAAGTTTTAGAAAAGCTTGCACATTTACAGGCACAGATCCATGCATATATGCACAACTTGTGCTGACCTTACACGTGATCATATTTTTCAGTGACATGCTGCTTCAATTCTTTTTTGAAACTGAAATTTGCTCCTTTGCCAACCACTAATCTTCAGTCTGCGTTCAAATCTATGGGAGCTTCACTACTTATTGTGGGAGCTTTGCTTCAAGTCTGTGGGAGGTTTACTATATGCGCACCTCAAGCAACTCCGTGGCAATACCAAAAGTGTAATCTCGCTTTGTTAATGTTTTACACGTACTCTCAAAGTTTTCCTGATTCTTGTCCAACAAGTACTTATGCAGTATTCCTACATGCAAACTAGTTATTCCAAGAAGCACTTTGAACATGCTTGTTTAAGGCATTTTTCCTCTCAGCTAATAGGAAGCATACTCGACTTCTTTCAGAAAACATGTATTACAAGGCTTTCATGTGTGCCAAGGATTCAGAAAGTCTTTAGATTGCATAACATATTCACCTACCCAGGCTGGTTTGCTTTCCTCAGTACTTGGAGATCAGCACTAGTTTCTACAAACTCTTTTTCTATTTCATTTATGGTCAGTTTTAAATGAGTTAATCAACTCCTTATGCTCCAGAACAGATAGTGATAATAGTTGCCTTGAAGCACTTGCTGTTCTCAAAATTTTAAAAAATTCAGACTGTTGAGCATCCAGACTTTGAGCTATGAGTCGAAAAAATCGCAGCAATGAAACTGGCTGTTTCTGTCTACTTTAATCTTTTCAGATAATTCAAATAATGTCAAAGAACTGCAGATTCTTTGCTCAGTCCCTCTCAAGATTATCTCCCATTTCTCTTTACTTTATGAACATTTAATGAAAATGCTGGAGCCATACAACCTCTGTTGAGTAATGCCATATATCCCAGTCTCACAAAAAAACCCCTCTGTTGGGTGTAGACACAGTTGAGGACGTTTATCATACCCATGCTGACCCTGTGACGTCTGGCCATTCCTGGTACACTGCTTAATTGGACCTGACCAAGTACAGCCTTTGGGCAATTATTACTTCAGTATTTCCTCCCTTCTCATTCTTTTACTACCATTCAAGGCAAGATATCCTACCCCTTTTTCTTCTAATCCTAATTTCATTCTATTTTGATACAAGACACTCTCAAGGTCTCTCCTGCTTGGTCCAACCATTTCTTTCAAGAATTTCTCTAAATCTCAACTTCTCTCTCCCATTAGCCCTGCCAATTAATATGCAATGTGTAAGACGTTGCTGCTTCACCTCTTCTTTGTCTCCTTAAGTTCACACCTCACTCTAAAGCCTTCTTATTCTCTTTGCATTTTGCAAGCTTCTCTTTATGTTCCATAATACATGCTGCTTAAATAGATACAGCAATATAATTTTTTCCCCCTCTTCTCCATAACTCTGTTAGAGCCCTGGCCAGTCAATGCTTCTTTATGCTCCTCCCTGAGGATTTTAACCTCCTAGTGCCCAGCATCACTGGTGATACTATAACCACTCTTTTTACCCCGTAGGAATAATAAGAAAGAATAATACCGACTGTATCCAGTCCTGGATGTAAGTTCCTCGGTTGCTTCTGGCTGGCTTCAGGAAAGTAGCATGAGGTGATGACACAAGCTTGGGTTCGCAGTTGAACCCTTTTATTCCTCCCTCACCAATCTGCATGTCTCAACAATGTTCACTGGAACAAGTTATTCTGCCTTAGTAGTTAGGCTCTTGCTTCACAGCTGTAGTCATGAAGTTTAGTCTAACTGGTGTTTCAGGTTTACCCAGAATCTCTAGTCCTTCTTTCTCATTTCTCACACAGGTACCTCCAGTGTCTCTTGAGGAATCAAAGGAAAATCCTGTGTCTGTCTCATAGAATATACACTTATCATTTTGGAGTTTTATTTAGCTCCAGGTAATCTTACCTGAATAGAAACTAGGGACTTTACTAGCAGGCAAAATGATGTTGTCAAGTTAGAGCAGCCAGTGACTGGCTTACCGGTGGGTCTCTAGCAAGGATTTGATCCCAGATTACCACCTCAGACCATATTCAAGTTGTATCTGTAGACAGCTTCAAAGAGTTCCCATGAAAACTATCTGAGATGAAATCAAGGACCTTACAATTACTGTTTGGCAATGGTGGGCAGCAACCAGGAACACTTCTGTGGCCTCAGTCAGTAATCTACTAAGTTTACTTTTGGGGATTTCAGTAAAATGACAGCAAATCCATCATATTGACAAGGTTCTCAACAGCCTAAATGACTATTTGGAATAAGCAGCCCATAAGCAGTAAAGAGGATGGAAGGTGACAAGCTATTTTCCTGTTTTCAGCTTCATCCAGTTGGAGACATTCAGGTATTACACAAGTTGCAGTACTGTGCAATAATGACAGCGGTATAAAGCAACAATTAATATTAGAAATACAGAACAAATGGAAAGAAAAATTATTTTTGTTAAAGCATTTTGCTAGGGATAGTTGGGAGAAATGTAAGATATGTTTAAAACAGCAGCTGAGAATAAGATTTCATGGCAGGTTATTCTAGACTTGCAAAAAATGGAAATCCTTTTTTATGTAGTCTATTTAAATTTATTCAGAGTAAGATGATTCTAACCATTTACTTCAGATATTCATAAAAATAAATTCTACAAACCCACATTAATGTAAGTAAACAGCAGTTATCTAGCTTTTTTTAATATTTAATACAGTTTTTAATTTAACTAAGCCTCTGGTGCTGGAAAACCTTCCTAATACCTCCTTTCTCTCCAAAGTTAGCTTCATATGCAGTGGTCAAGAATCAAGCATTTGATGTCTGCCACAAATCTGTCAGAGTGTTAACTGAGCCTAGACTTTTCACCATAGTCTGCTATTTACTGCATTACAGCAACTCTGTGGTGTGCTGAAAACAGAAGGCATCATCAGCGCATGACCACTGAACTGATTTATACCAATACATGGTCAGGCCCTGTGTGGGCTTTTTCCATTTCTTTGTATTCCATCCTTCCTGAATTTTCACTTTCAGTAAAATGTAAACTGGCCTTTACACTATTTCACTAGACTACGGTAGGTTTGTCAGATAGTTTAACTTGAACAGCAAAACTTAAGGCCTTCCATTCACAAGAGTCATATCCACAGAGAGGAAAGAATATATTTCAAAATATAAAAGAAAGAGCAACATGGCAGAGAATTCTCTGCCAAGTTATTCTCTCCTATTTCTTGCAAGCTTAAGCAAAACCCCACTGAAATAAATCATAACAGGTTTTGGATTAACCCATTATAGCAGCCTTCAGAGTATTTTAAGGAGATTTAAAAGAAAACACACAATCAACACATGATAAAATTTAAAAGAAATAAGGTTTTATGTAATCTTACCCTTTGCGTGTCAGCCCACAGGAGATTTTCATAGTCCCTTTTGAACCAGTTGGCTGGTTTCACCAAAATTAAAGATATTCTTAAAAGTTTCGTAAAATTCAGTAGAAAGGAGCTCCCAATTAGCACCCCATGAAGAGAAAGGCTGCACCACAAAACAACAGTTCTCTATCCTGTTTGGTTACGGGCCCATCAGTTATCACAGATAGCCCAAAACCAACAGCACCTCACCAGATGCAGCCACAGGGGCAGCTCACTCTGCAAGTTGTCAAGGACCATGTGAGACAGCCGGGAGTAACATGTGACGGAAGTATGAGAGAAATTTATGGCAGAAAAATCACAGGAAACAAGTTTCCTTTTCCTTGCTTCTCTCAAAACAATTCGATTTTGTGATTAGTAATGGCTACTCAGAAGCACAAACGGGTTTTCAAGCCTAGTTCTCAGAAAAGCTCACACTCAACTGTATAAAGATTTCAGTGGGATTTCTCACATCAAAGACATGAGTAAGTCTTTGTGGACTGAGGCTGTAATCTACTAAATCTACGTGTAAATATTTCCTCATGTTCAAAGGGTTAGGCTGCAACACAGCCCCACTGGTGACCAGCAAGCTATGGAAGGAGCCAGTTTTCAGTGGTGTGAAGGCTAAGCTGTGCTACAGTTACATATGCACCCTCTTTTCTTTGAAAATGATGCTACAGCACAACACTTTATCTGTTTACTAGGTGCACACAGTATGTCGGAGATAGGTGTCGGTTACTCTTTGTTGCATCCTTTTATTTTGAAGACTTCAGCACTGGAAAATATAGCACAAGGAAAATTAGAATATATTCTGCATAATTTTGCAGTTTTACACTGATAGAGGCTCCTAAATAAAGGAGGCCTTGGTGTAATGATTAACTTCTTACTAGATGCTATCTTCTCACTTCCATAGAACTTGACAACTTCCCTAAGTGTGAAGTCAGTGTGGTTTTCTTGTTCTTGAAAAAAGGATCTCCATTTTATAAATATTTGTTTTAACTGATTCTTAGTTTTCCTGTACCTTCTAAGACATTATTTTGCAATCAATTATGTTAATAAGGGAAAAGCTCCACAGAGAGTTTTAGTAGACATCTTCACTGTAACCAGAGTACATTTTTTTCTACAAAGGTGACAGTCTGGACGGAACTTTGTACTGAAGTTGCTATTTTTGTGAATTGACAGAAAACTAATTCCTGCTTACACAAGCTACAGAAATCAATGGCCCTAATTCTTTACCAGTTATTTGAAAATCAACCCACTGACACATCAGGCATATCTTATATATAAGGAATCCAGATGAAATAAATGTCTGAAAAAGAGAGAACGAACCGAAGGCAGAAGAAGCCAATTAATTAGTCAACACCTCTGTTATAAGGAGACAGTTTTGACAGTGGCAAGGTGCAGGATCTCTGCTGTTCCAGCATCTCCAACAGATAGGCTATTATCAGAAACTGGATTTTAGCTGCCAAGTAATTCTAATTCTGATTTGGTCTTGGGGCAATTCCAGGATTCCTAAGGGACAAATAAAGCACCCTCAGGAAACGTTTTTCCAGCTCAGGAACAGAAAGAATAAAACTTCCCTTAAGGTCTTTCAGCAGGAGTGAGCTCACTTTTTCCTATAAAATGAAACCTAAATTTACCTATGCTCCCAGAAATCAAACAGACTACCTAGGAGATAGCAAGTGTGCTCATGAAATCATTTTAGGAGAGTTTGCTGAGCATTCAACCCTTCAGCACATATAAAGGGACTCTGCACTGACAAGGCAATAGATTTCTGTTTGATAAGGTTGTAGTTTCATTCTGTTGAAGTCACTGGATTTAAAACTGCATGCCAAAAGAATCGGATTAATCATTACCACTGCTGAAGAGGATAAACTCAAAGACAGAAAAATACTGTGAGTACTTCAGAATGGCAGATTTCTGAGGAAATGTGATCATCAACAACATATTGCAACAGCAGTAAGTAATAAAATACCAACTTCGCCTGAAGCCCAAACATAAGGATCCAGATGCACACTTCTTATTTTACCCCATTTAAGTAGTTATACATTCCCCATTCTCCATGTTGTATGCAATACAGATCTGGAACTGGTAACTGGAAGCAGCATAAAAGAAGTGAATATTTTGGCCATAGCAACAAATGGCTTAAGTGCAATCTATTAAATTAAGTTTTTGTGACTGGAGTTATTATGACTTGCAAACTCATGGTCTATCACAGAAGGTGAATTTTTAATGAACAGAATCGAAGAATGGAAATGAGAAAATACCTCCAGCTTCTTCCAAAGTAACAGTCAGGAATGAGTTCAAGTACTAATTAGAGTGGTACTGCTGCATAACAGAAGTCACAATATGATCAAGGCCAGTGTCTTTAGAAGTGAGTGGGAAGAGAATAAGAACAAAGAAAGGAGCTTTCAGAGTGCTCGATCGGCAAATTAAAATTCAGCATTAATGGGGAGATATGCAGATGAAATTGGGATAGGTAGAACCTGCCAGAGGAAAATCCTACTTCCTATTGTGCTCCTTATTTTAAAGAGACGAGAAATCAAGCAAAACTAAGGCTGGAGCACACGTTCGCTCCAAGATCTGGCTGTGCTAGCAGAAGCTGTTGTCTTCAGCTGAACACTTCTCCCCTGCTATCCGTGTTGCAGCTTACTGCCCCTTCTAATCTGCTGCTGAGCGGTTTATATGCCTGTCAAAGCGAGCTGGGTTACTTTGAACCATAACCCTTTTCTGACCTGTCACATTTAGCTCCATGTAGGTAAGGAACAATTCCGCAAGCAGCTCAGCTAACAGCTGGGAGGGAACTATAGCATCTGGCAGGAGAGCCATAATGGCCTTCTAGCTGACATAGCCTGGAGCTGGAGAAGGAGCTGTGTCCATTCTCTGTCTCTCCACAATTAGTGGTGACCTCCATGACTGCCATTTGGTACAATTTCATATGCAAAAGATTCATAAAGCATCAGCCCTTAATGGCAGCAAAAACAACATAAGAGCTTTACAAAAGAGAAATCCTTGAGGAAATTTGTACACCATAGACCTTAAGTTAGGCCAATGTGTGATGTGGCTATAATTGGCAGGAGGAATAAACCCGACATTGCACCAAATGCAAAATAGCGTGTTGTTGGGCTAAAACTAGCAGCAAATTGTCTTCTCCCTGAGAATACAATTCTTGTTACCTATGTATGCCAGATGTGAGGCCAGTAGCTGCTAGCAAATAACTAGTGAAAGAGAAATAGAAAACTGTAACAAAAGTGTTGGGTGAAATCTTATTGCTGAGAGTAGTCCATATAAAAATTACGGTATGGTGCAATGCTTTTGTCCAATTCCCAGAGCTGCAGAGTAGTGTTTGGTGTATAAGAACAGGATATACCTTCACTGCTAAGAAACGTCCCTTCTGCAGACTAAAGCTGAATTGTCTTGGATGACACACAGTCATCACCTATGTAGGTGAAAGACGGGTCACTATGCTCGTCTCTCTCAAATGCTGAGATGTAACTTCAAGTTACACTACCTAATGCTCCCAAGCCCCCAGAAAGCAGATTACGATGGACATTTGACACACAGTCATAGAGAGGTTAAGTGAATCACCCCCAGCCAAAAATAAGGCAAAGTGATGATTAGGCTTTGGAAATGCCTGACTATGAGCTTAGCAGGAGGCACCCTTAGATGTATACTAGCTTGACAAATGAGCACAGTGTTCCCAGGCTGCGCTGCAATGCATTTTAAAAGGTGCAACAGCAATAAAACTGTCGTGGGACATCTCTCAGTAGGATGTAGTTACAGCCCCAAATAATGTCACCTTCTTTGTAATCCTTTTGGACAACAGTGCCAGTGAAAATGTCCTTATCTGATCTCAGTGTGACCTCCATGAGGGCTTGTTGACAAAGGCGGCAATACAATTTAGAGGACAGGATGTGTTCCAATCATCAATTTTAGGGTTGTTGCTGGCTGCGAGAGGAAGGAGATACCCTCTGTAAAGGATATCTTGATATTGTGATCAGGCTAAACAAATCAAGACATAAGCCTTGCAACATGTAACCAAGCTATGAGGTTGTTATTTGCAGTGGATAAATTAAAGAACTCAGTGATTAATATAGGCTTTACAATTATTTACTCCAGCCTTTTCAGTAACACAGGTCACTGGACACCTATTAATTAATTTGCTTCAAGCCCAATAGATGTTGCTGAATTAAAGCGTGTCTATCAAATAAAAATCCAATGTTGATTTAATTCTTTTTAGTGATGGGCAATCTTTGATAGATGATTTCAACAGTTAGTATGCACACAGATAACTAATGAGAACATTATTTATGGTCTGAATTAGCTTAGCTTCATATCCCAGCCACTGAATCTCATTATACCTTCAACAGCTAGATTTGGCATTTATAAATTGTGATCAAGGGGCCTTTAATCTTTGATCATTTAAATAGATCATGCTTTTAGGATGATTAAGCAATCTATAACAGGTTTTATAGTTTTCATCTATAAGTTTTTTGCATCTTTATGTCTTTGGACACAGTATTCTAGTAATGGTTTTACCAGCAACATACAGGAAAATACTATGACAATGTAATTGCTATTTTCTAGCCCCCTGGTTGCACACAAAGATTACCAGAATTATCTCCAAATTTCTTTCTACATTTCTGTTTCCCGAATACTATCGTGGAGGTATGCCCTCTGTTCTTTGTGCCTGGAGTAATAGTCATACTTCTGAGTAGGGTAGGTGTGCAGACAGTCGCTATGTGGTCAAGCTGTTAATTTCCCACTAATTCACTGCATGCCTGCTCATGTGTCCTGTTGGCATTCCCATTGGACACACAAGTAGGTGTTAAGCCTCCTTACCTGAGCACAGTTTTTAACTGAGATGCTGTAGCTGAGAAGTGATAGCTTTTTAAACAATTCTTCAACTGTAATTGGCTTTGTGAGTTCTGCTAGTCTATTCCTGAAAGACAAGACAGGGAACTTAAAACATTATTGAAGGACCTTTGGTGTGACACAATATGGAGGGTCTTACTTATCTACATGCAAATAGGCAGTAGAAGGTATGCGTTTTTAGATAAAAGTGTCTTTATATATGCTCATATTTTTAAATAAAGTCATTAAGCTAGACTTGCAAGTACTGTCAACGTTTCTGGACAAAAAAACATAGCAGAACTATTCTCTTAAAAAGAAGACATTATGTTTAAAAAACCTTGCTCTTGTAACATATTATTAACTGAAAACTCTTTGTTTTCAGGAAAGCAGCTCACAGACAGACTTTAGACTAACAAAGCTGAAGGAACCACAGAAACAAGCGTGATGTGATGTGCCAGATCCGTATCAAAACAGCTGGGCTGTGATGATAGATGAACAGCTGAGGAGGGCAGAAAAAATGTGAGGCAGACTGCTGGTCCAAGTTCAGCATGAGTCTTGCCCAGAAGACTCCAGTCAGTAGGAATGTGGGGACATTTAGGCAGAAATCACAACTAAATTTACAGTAAAACAATTTAAATAACCAGGTGGATCACGAGGGTCTTCAGCTGACCAACAGCAGGCTACCACCACTAGACTCTCATGGACAGTTAGCCATCAACAGTGCAGCAGCCACTCAACAGAAAGCATTCATCCTAGAATAAACCATTTTTAACTGTCGCTGAGCAGTGACTACTCAACAGAAAGGACAATTAACCTGCTACTGCAAATGTATCTTAATGTGCACCATTGCACTGCCAGTAGCTGCTTGCCCAGGAAGAAGGCGTTGGGAGCGTGCTTGTGTGTGCATGGGGAGGGCATTGACAACGATCAGTGTCATCAGGCTTGTCTAATAAATACTCCTGTCACATCTACTCTCTTCTTCCATTTTGCAATACCCTCAGGCCAAATTCTCAAGTCCCTCTCACCTCACTTCAGCGTCCACCTCCCCTCTCTCCTGCTACCGCAAAATAACACATCCTCAACCTCTTGTCTCTTCCCTACCAAAACAATCCTCCAGCCTGTACCTCTTCTCTTCCCTGTGCCCCATCCCCAAAGCTCTGCTGCCAAACTACCAACCTTTTCTCTTACAAGGTCCTTTATCCAAATCCATGTGAGTGCCCCTGCGTGTCCTTCTCCCAGCATCTTCACGCCATAGTCTTTTAATCCTTCCCCCTGGTATTCCTTCCCTATGTTTTGGCCTGCTCACACTTGACAGGTCAGGTTGCTTTAGAAGATGGAGAGCATGGCTTAAAATTGACTTCTCAGACCAGGCTATGACAGCTCAGTTAGTAGCATGTTTGCTTCCCTGCTGACAGGGTAACAGCTTGAGACGGTCTGAAGGGAATCTTTTTCAGCTAAATCTTAAATCTTCTAAAATTAGTGCTTAAAAGAGCTCCTTCTTCACATGAAGAACAAAATTTAAGCTAGACAACAAGTGAGGCCTTACTTGTATTTCTTATTTAGCATTTCTCAACAGATGAGTGATGTTTCTCCAGGGGCTGACAACCCTGAAGGAACAAATGGCTTGACGCCCTATCTGCTTTTAGCTCAGACTTCTTGCCAGATGTGCAATAGGATGGCAAAAGAGATCAGAAGCTAATTCAGCAGAAATGTACTAAATTTGGGAAGAAACATGGAAGTCCATAGCCGTAAAAACATTTATGTGCCCAGTTTTACGAGCTGCTATGCAATGGTATCATTAAGCACCATCTGAGGACTGTGAAGGCTGTGCCATAAATGATTCACATCACACGTTTCACAACTGCCTGAAGTAGAGGACAGAAAATAAGCCCTGTAAAATCCAAGGACAATTTGGACTGGAGAGTATTTAAAATACGATTATTTCCATGTATGAAGAGCAGTGTCAATATTTGAGAAGACTATAGCTGAGAGGACAGAGGTAGTGAGCGGAACCCAGATAATGTGGTAGAGTCATCAGACTGTCAGGCAAATGTTTAATGTGTAGTGTTGAACATCTCTGTTCAGTACATTACAAGCCTCTGCAGGGGAAAAGGGTGGGAAAAAAAAAAAAGAGAGGAGGCAAAACTGATTCTGGGAAAAAAACCCAAAAATGTATTTTGGGCACAATAAATCAAATATTAATTTTAAATATGTGAACAACTTTTATTGTGGACTGCCTCATTGCAGGGATTTGTGGTATTTGATGTTTCTTTTCCTAGTGGGGAAGAAACACTCTAGAAAAGCATCGGAAAAACAAAAGGAAGAGTAGAGATTTCATTTTTGAGTTTGGAAAGAGTTTCTATACATGAAACTTGTTTGTCCATATTAAACCTGACAGCTGGTAGAAAACAAGTCCAAAATCAATTTAAAACAGAGATTTCACACCCTTGTCAGTGTTGCACTTTGATGCCTTATTGCTCCTTCTTGCTTTCAAATCATAGTTAAAAATTGAGATTATGTTTATTGATGTCTTAAAGGAGCCTTGATTTTCACTTTCTTTGTTGTGATTTGGTAAATGTGCAAAATAAGATAATATTACAAAATGTTTATTTCTGAAGGTTGAAGGTCTACTTAGACTCTGTGAAAGCACTGCTTGCCAGCCACTTGTTTTTCTACCATAGGTTAACCTAATACCCCTCAGCTGGTTTGTTTACTCTATGTGTTAGTTCATTTTAATAAGTATATTCTAAATTAAGCACTGACAATACATTAGAGGTTTGCTTTCGTAAGAGGCAGGGTTTGTCTCAGGCAAATGAAAAATGGTATCGTTTCTTTTCAACATTGCAGCATTCTTGTCTCATGTATGTATGCATTTATCAATTGACATCATGAAGTTTTCCTTAAGCCAAGCTGTGGGTGTACGCTGAGCATGTGGAAAAACAAAATAGACATGCTTGTGATTTCTCTCGCTTGAATGCATGCTTCAGGCAATGTATCTATAAAATAGAACAAAGTGCAGCTTGAACACATACTTTATTTAGAAAAGATCGGTTGGAGGAAAAAGTCACAGATGCTCACAGGTTGGCTCTGTCTTTAGACAGTCAGTGAGTGGAGGAGAAAAGGGGTGTGATCCTAGAGGTCTTGAGAAAGGAACCAGCTCTTGGGAGTAAGAGATGGTAGAAAGGGCGTTCATGGTGCCTTACTCAGTCTGATGAACATTATCTCCCCAGTTCCCCTCTCTAGTCAGTGGAGAGAAAGTATCTTCTCTAGGGAATGCTTCTCAGCAGCTAAGCTCTGTGGGATCTGCAACCCAAGAAACATTAGGGCCTTGGTCACCATCTTCTAGGACCATACCTCTCGTTATGGCTTGGCTATTGGAAACATGGACTTGGAAGCAACAAGGTACTGTTGCAGTCAGTGTAGGTCAGCTTCACTAAGGCAGCAAGCAATGCTGGCTGAAGGTCAAGGCTATGTGCGTCACTGTGAAGGACCAGTATGCTTTTGGGAGCAATTTGGCTCCTTGGCAATTGCACCATGAGCTGCACCAGATCTGAGATGAGGCAGTACCAAGTAGGGCTTTGAAGACAAGGCCAGGGATCCACGTGTGCCTGTGAAAGCCTGAAAGCCAGTCCTCTGCCTTGGTGTCTCTCACTGTTAAGGCAGCTGAGGACCCTGGGTTGTTTCTTTCTTGGTTATAAGCCCTGTATTTCCCCACGTCCCTCAGAAGCTGCGCAAGGAGGAGTGCTGACACAAAGTAAATGTGATATTGGCAAGAAGGTACAACACAGGTCACAAAATAGGCACGTCAGTTTGCACAGGAAATATCCTGGCTAGTACTTTGGGTGAGCTCTGGCAGCCAGGCCATTGCACGAGGAGTACAATAGTATTTGCAGAGGGGAGAACCCTCTGCATACACCCCCACCTCCCTACAGTGCTGCCTACTCAGAGAAGAGAAATCATGGCAGGTGTGATCTTCTGCTTTTTCCCCATGTGTTTTCACTAGCCCTGAGAGCCACACCAGACAAGGATTTACTATGTCTTCCATCGAGCCCTGTCAACCCATCTTCATGAATAACCATCCTTAGGTCTGAGTGTGCATTTCTGACACTCAGGTGCAAAATATTCTGCAATTTTTTGCTCGTCTCACCACAAATGATCTGGCATCACATTAGGGGATGAGATGGCACTTCACATGGGTATTGTAGGGTACAGAGCAACTTCTGTGACAAGATGGAAGCAATCGGGGCAGATTCATGACAGCACAGGAGCAGGGTGTCACAGCAAGGTTGAGGAAGAGAGAGAGAAAGGTCCCTCTCATCACCCTCTCTCAGCACTTTGGGATTTTAGCCCTTTTCTGGAACAGTTGATTGACCACCTGCTACACTGGGACCATTTGAGAGACAGAAAGAAGACCAATGTCTCTTGCATCAGGCACTCCAGATAGTTGTGGATTGGTGGAGGCAGCCCATGGTGACTGAGCATCTCCAGTAGCCCACCATGCTTGTTCAGTCTGTCTGGGAGCATACCAGGACACATCAGCTACAAAGCTAATGGAGTTGGCACTTCATCAACTGCCTTGAATTCTCCATCTACTTGCCAGAGACAGCTTGAAGCAGCAGAAGGTTCTTAATCTGCTCGGATCAGACAATTGGAGGCAGAACAAGGAAGTAGCACAGTACCTCTGATATAAGAGGTACAAATTAGCTCATTCTCTCTCACTTTCTCTGTCCACACTCCTTTTTACCTTCGGACTAATCTGCAGACCGCTGCAGAGCTGTACAGGTTACTAGCACTGATCTTGGAGCCCCACCAGCTGCCCCAGGCTGATGGGATCCA
This sequence comes from Burhinus oedicnemus, assembly GCA_008921705.1. Lineage (NCBI taxonomy): Eukaryota > Metazoa > Chordata > Aves > Charadriiformes > Burhinidae > Burhinus > Burhinus oedicnemus. Next base: position 1,059,466 of record VFFE01007706.1, read on the forward strand.
TAGCAAATACGCCATCCTGCATGGTGCTCTCCTGCAAGCATGGTCTGGTACACGGTCTGCCTGGAACAGGACCTGCCAAAGGACAAGCACAGGCTGAGCTCCGCACCACAGCTGCTGTGTTGGAGAAAAGCATGACTGAGGAGACTGCATTGAGACAGCAGTGCAGTGACAAGATCAATAGGTCCTTAGGTAGCTCACTTGTATGCTCTTAAATAATGACTCTGTTCAGTTAATTAAATATTTCTGTTTGGTTGAAGTGCTGTGCTTTTCTTGTCTCCTTAGGGATTTCTGAGGCCTGGAGCAGTGTAGAGGGTAGGCGTCTCCCCTGTGAATGAGGGCAGAGAGTCCAGGATCCAGTGCACAGCTAGTACCAAAGGAGTAGCTCTGTGGAGAAGGGAGCAATGGAAATGGATGTCCACCATGGCTCCATCCTGCAGGGCTTTGGCTTTGTGGCTGTCAGGGCCCCCGCGGACCTTAACCCACCAAGCAGGGGCTTAGCTACACGGGAGATGCAGACAGGGCCACGGCACATGCCAATGCCTTCATAGTGCTAACATTTGTGCCCCACAGTGGAACGCCGTCCATCGTTGGCAATGTGTGCCTATACGGCCAGTCAGCAGGATTCTGATCAGCCGGCTTTGTGATGTCAGGAGGCTCTATCTTCCCATGCTGCCCGTTCGTACGCCCCGAGGCACCCTACAGAAGCAGACTCAAAGCTGAAGCTTTGGAATTCAGGCTTCACTGGGAAGGAAGCAGCTCCAGTTAACATTTGGTTTTCCACATTTCTGTTTGCTTTCTTTAATTAAAATAGGAGATTACTCACAAAAGCTACTGCAGCAGCCCCAAATAAAGCAAATTAGATTCTTTCAGAAATTAAGGTCAACAAAAAGTCAACAGTCTAACTCGTCTTATATTCACAGACCGAACTGATCCGTGGGTGTATCTTGTGACTCTTCCAAAGGCTCCTCTAACAAAGCAAAGTGGGGGTTAGCATCCAGCTCCTGGAGGCAGTGTTCCTGGGGGATGACAGGGGCCGTGGTCCCCAGGGAAGGTACGACCAGGCTGGGTCACAGGATGCAGGTTTGGTTACACAGTTTTTCCTCCATCTGTGGCTGCATTTGGCTTTACAGACTCTTCAGACTCTTCCTGAGCAGCCAGGGAACCTGCTGCAGGGTATTCACATGCCATTGCCAGAAGCTGTGGTGCCAAAGCCCTTTTAACGTTGGCCATCTGGGGCAGGAGGTGGGGGCACAGGCACAGGTCAGGGAATACGTTTGGGCTCTCTTCCTCAACTTTAATGTCCAAGTCCACGTCTGGTTTGAGGCAGGTGTGAGGGATGCAGTTTTGCCTGGCGGTTGGTTGTGAGTAAATGGGACAGGGTCTGTGGGGCCCTGGATGGCCACGGGGACAAGCAGCCTTATGTCACTCAAAAGTGTAACACAACGTTTAATCAGGAGAGGCTGATTAAATTCCTGTACAAGAACTCTACAATTTCTTGCGGTAGTTCCCAAGTAGTCAATTTTATAACTTTATGTAGTCTAAAAGCAGCCTGTAAGAAATATGATGAACAAAATTTAATAGTTGCCTTACTCCTCTTATCCACTAATGGGTTAAATGCATGATTTATAATTATGACAAATAAGGTCAAGCACAGGGCAGGAGTGAGCTCTATAATAAAAGCTTCACAATAAAACAATTTTCAAGAGCTTCACAGTACAGGTGTTGTGGCTACCCTAGAAAAGTAAATGAAATTCATTGCTCAGAAAGGTTTTGGGTGCTTTGACACTACCAAAATGTAGTGTTTTGACTACAAAAGACATTTCTTGCTACATCTCATTTGCTAAAGATTAAGACATCATTTTCAGAGTGGCATGATAATACACCACAGCAATAGAGGTTAAAGGATAAATAAATGTAATAAGATGTTGTCTTCTGGATGAGAACTCGGCTGTGGTATTCTGGTTACAAAGGTCTGACCCTTTTTGTACAACTCTTCATGGGATTTGTCACTTTTTGGCAAAATCTCCTTGCCCGAAATTCTCAGCGTGGAAACACGTGGCCGTGACTTCAGGGCTGCAGCTCCCCAGCGGAGAGGACCTGGGAAGAGACTTGTGGCCACCCACCATCGGATTCCCACCAGCCCTGGCACCCGAAAGCCATGGCAGCTCGGACCCCAGGTCACTTTTTGAAGGACTCACCCGCGCTCCCAGTTTTCACTATTTTCCTTTTTTTTTTTTTTTTCGTTTTGCTGTGAAAACTACGCAAACAAATATTAAAATAATCATCTCCTGCGGAAAAACACACCAAAACAGAACGGACAAAACCTGCAGTTTTCCCCGCCCCTTCCCGGCGGCGCTGCCCGAGGCGGGGGCGCTGCCGCCGAGCCGCCCCTACCCGCGCCGGGCCCGCCGCCCCGCGGGCAGCGCCTGCGCCCGGGGCCCAGCCGCCGCCGCCGCCGCCGCCGCCGGTTGCTCCTTTGCTGCCACCTGGTGCGAGAGGCGGGGCGGTGCGGGGACGGGTCTGTCCCGGGCGGGGCGGGGCGGGGACGGGTCTGTCCCGGGCGGTGCGGGGACGGGACGGGTCTGCCCCTGTTGTAGTAAAATTGGTATTAACTAGGAAAATGAAATGTAAAATGTAATTGAAGCAACGCGGGAAACCTGCTAAAGTCCTCTATACTGCCCCCACCCTATTTAATTATTTACCTAATATTAAAATAGAGAAATAGTAACTAGACATGATTTAGCTACGGTTCGATTAACTAATCACTAGACAATGTAGCTTTGTCGGTAGGTAGGATATTCCTGTCAAGAGAGTGCTGAACTGTAGGCCCGGTCAGCAAACCGAGAAAACCTCCTGGAACTGCCAAGATGAGAGGAGAAGTAGGTAAAAGGTAATTTTGGCAGGGGGAGATCGCGACCACGACTCATTGACCACCTGCCCAAATGACACCACCTACTCAGACCAATGCAAGAAGAAGACCGAGTCTGCGCACTGATTTACATGGGAAGCGAAGAAATCTTGACCAATCATTAAAGAGAACAACAATGCATATGTATTAACTGTTTGAATATGTAGTAATCAATGTATAGAAGTGGAGATGCTTTGCAACTAAGGTGTGCTCCCATTTTAGGACGAGCACCTCATTTCTGTGCATTAATGGAATAAACTTGGCTCTGTGTGTTACTGGCTTCCACAGCGGGTAAAGAACCCAGATTTGGGAATAACGCCCCGGGTGGGGCGGTGCGGGGACAGGCTCTGCCCCAGGGGACTGCAGAGAGGGATTGCTGGTGTGTGGAGATGAGACCTCACTCTCTGCGTGTTTGAACATTAATCCTGGCTTGTTACAATGAAAGAGAACGGGAGACCCTCCTCCGAAGTAGGAAAACTGTTTGTTACCTGGTTCAAAATGACAACAACCCCAAACGGTGAAGTAGGGACCTATTTCTTAGTGGTACACAGGTGCCTAATACGGTTCGCAATCATCTTTCACAGCGCTGCTGGCCAACCTTGTGATGCCTAAGCCGAAGCTCCAGACAGTGGTATTTTTGGCTGCTGCACCTCCCGGCTGTCTCTCTGCTGGTGTAACCCATCTCCTCCCCGGCACGTCGGTCCCTCAGCCCACCTCGGGACCGGCTGCTGCTGCCCGGTGCCCCGCTCTCTGCCAGCACCCCAAAACAGCGGTGCCACTGGGGCTGCCCTCTCTTCCCCCAGGTCAGCAAGAACCCGGTGCTGAGAAGGATGCGTGAATATAATTTTCTGGAATATAGACGGCAACGCTGTTAGGCTAGGATCAGGAATTTCTCAGAAAGCATGGTGCCAGACACATGGATATTTAGGAAGAGCCACAAAAAAGGGACACAGCACCTCGCCTGCGGAATGACTCCCCAGAGTAAATGGTAGCAGTGACACTATTTCTTTGCATCACTTCAACACTTTTCAAGAACATTACTATTAACAAATCTGTTCTCCCATTTAAACTCAGTGCTAGAAATCATTCAGGAATGGAAGATGCAGTGGGAGTTTGCTTTGCAAGTAGTTGTGGTAATACCACTTAAGAAGATGTAGGAGGCAGAAAGCTGGTGTGGGACACACATGACACAAGCCTGCAGATTTTAAACTCCCCCACTGTTTCAATTAAAAAAATAAAAGCTTTTTAAGCAAACAGTTACTTAAACATCTTTAGTGTTTCTTTGTTGGTAGAACTGAAGTGAGCTCTGAAGCTCCCAAGGAGTCCCTAAAACCTTGTCATTTATCCCACATGCCTGAGGCCACAGCACTCACAATGAGTGTCTGTCATTTCTGTGGACTTGGCTGTGATAAGTATAATGGCCCCAGCTCTCGTTTGTATTAATGCCGTATTAGTGTCAAGGGGTCATAAAGTGAATTCTGTTTCTTATCAAGGTTTAGGAGCATAGAAAATAGCAAAGCAATCATAGACAGGCACATGGTAATTGTCTCTGTGTTTTCTGAAGAAAAACATAAAATGGAGAAGAGGAAAAAGGTGGATTTGCTGAATTCTGATCATTAAGCTGGAAAAAAGTACAATGCTGTATTTACTCAGAGCATTTAAGGATAGATGATATCACTGGACCATGTAATCTAATCTGCACATCACAAACCGTTAACATTCACACTGTCATTCCTTTATCAGGTGTCATCACTTGAGTTTGACTAATGCTTATTTTCAGAAAGCCAGTTATTGTGCTTTTGAAGGCCGAAATACATGAAGAATTTGCTGCTTTTATTAGCAGCTTGTTCCAGTGACTAAGCTCAGTCTTAAAATGCACGCTTTTTCTGCAGTTGGAAGCAGTCTAGCTTCCCTTTTTGCGTTGCCTGTTACACTTTTCCTTACTAGATTAAGAAGCCTATTAATTCCCAGTATTTCCCCTCTGGGAAAATACTGATGTATTTTAATCAGATCACATGCCAGTTTTTTTTAATTTAGGAGGTGTGGGTTTGGTTGGTGTTTTCTTGATAAACTAAATAGTTTATATTATTTTTGTGCTTATTCTGGGAGGCATTTTCTGAAGTTTAATATAACTTGCATGATTCTTTAAATCTGCTGATGTCTTTAAAGACTGTATATGGACTGTAAGTACTTTATCAAAATTATAAATGAAGGTTTTTTTAACCCTAGATTTGGCTGAACTTACTTTCCTAGCTGTTTTACGTGTGAATACTTGTTTAAAGTTGTTGCTTCTTTTCATCATTCTTTTAGTTCCATCAGAATATTCTGATTCATTGGTGCTGAGACAATTTGCAACACTGGGATATTTTAGGAAGAAATTAGTAATGCATTGGACAATTCATTGTGGACTGGCTTTTTTTATTTTTGGTTTCTCAACAATTTTTTTTTTTCTTTCTTGTGCGGACAGCATTTATCCAAAGAAAGTACTAGTGATATTAATAGCAATGGATCTACGTTAATCCAACATAGTGCAAGACAAGCCTACTTCTAGAAGTAAACTGCTGTCAAGATTTTATGGAGGGTAAGGTTTATGGCTGGTGAGGAATATCCTTTGTCCTCTCTGCTCTCGACTAGGGTCTCCAGTAGTACCACAGCTACTCTTTGACTCTGACTCTAGCTGTACTCTGCCAGTTAGCATCAGGCTCTAGTAAATGATCCTTTATTAGTGCTTTGAAAATCCATCTCTAGTCCATTGAAGTAAATCTGGAAGTACCCTGTGTCTTTTTTGTAGCTGGATATACACAACAGGTAGTCAATTAATGTTTCAAGAATAGGGACAGCAGATTTTCCAACCCCAAATATGCTAAATGTTGATACATTCCTCATTAGAGAAAAGTTACTCAGCATGGACTGCAACCAGCCAGGAGCAAAGCTGCCTTCAGTGATTTTTCTGCTTGGCCGTTGCCCATGTTGGTGGGCTGGAGCAGGGAAGAGGGGCAATTTCAACCTTGGAGAAGGAGATATTTTCTCATGTCACATGTCAGTTTTCACGCGGTGACAGTTCATCCTGACTTTTACCACAAGTTTTCATGGTCAAATTGTACTGTTTTCTTCCCATATGAAACTAATAGGGTCATCCCCCTCCCAATACTCGGAAATATGTCCCAAATGCTTATGCCACAAATCCTCATGCAGTCCTTGCAAATAAATGGAAATTTGTTCTCTAGAGCAAAGCCTGAGTGACCATGTAAGATCTGTATACCTTAGACTTACGTCTTGACACGTTCAACAAATACACTGCTGACCCTCCCTGGTATACTATGACTGATTATGCATTACTGAAATTAGATTACGTCTGCAATATTTTGTAGTGGGTTTGATCTGTTGATTTTTTTTTTTTAAGCATTAAAAAGATTTTTATATTACCTACAGCTCTGAGTGGGGTATTTTTTGTAATTTGAATGAAAAAACAAATAAAATGAGAAAAATGTATTCTATGATTCAGCATTCTTGATGGTTTTTTTTATTCATTTATGCCTCTTTGCTTGTCTTGTACCTTGTAATGTGTCTCCTGGCCATTAATTAAAATTATTGGAGTACCTCTGTGTTCAGATAGGAACCTTGTTTAATTTCATTATGTATTTTCCCCCTTGCTGTATTATAAATCCCTGTGGTTACTTGTAGCTTCTCACACTTGCAGATTACGTGGCAGGGCTGCCAGTGGGAAGATAGAGGGAGGGTGCTGAGGAACCCTCTACGCCCCAGCTGGGAGCCTGCTCATCCCGCTTTCCACCAGCTCCTTTGGGCTAAGGAGAAGCTGTATTAAATCTGTTCTTTATTGGATGAGGGACAGATTTCCCCCCCCCCCCCCCCCCCCATAAGCACTCTGCAAATGGCTTTCAGTGCAGACTACTTAAAGTCTCCCATCCTCTCTACCCGCAGCTAAAATCCAGTTTGGTATTTAAAAGGACTAGATTCTTCCAACATTTTCGCAGGCCTCCGTGTGAACTGGTCTCTTAAGAGGGCTGAGATGCAGCTGAGTATTGATCTATTGGTTTTTCAGAGGCATTGGCCACAGGTAGCTGAACGTTCACATTGAGTAGCCCTGGAGTCGGTCTGGGCTGGGGAGGAGAAGGTCCTGCTCCGTCCCAGCAGCCGGCTTTGGCCACCTGCAGCACCTCGTTCACAGGTGTTTCTGCCCCTTTCCTGGAGCATACTCTTCCTACCCCCTGGCTCTTCTCCTGTTCCTCTCCTCCGGGCTTGCTCCCCTCCTTCCTCGGTACGAGCCAGATTTCTTCCTTGATACCTTTTTGCATCCTGGCCTCTAGATGAGAAAGCACAAAGATCCCCAAAGAGACTTCCTGGCTTCCAGGTAGCGAAAGCTCCTCAGCTCCTTCCCAGGCTCTTCAAAGCTGGGAGAAACAAGTAGAAGGAAAATCCTGGTCTCCCATCCTGCCCCGTGCTGGGACCTACAGGGTTGCTGTGCCCTGGAGCTCCCAAAATCCAGCCAGCTTGAGCTGCCCATGCGCAAATGGCTTCTGTTTTGTTTTCCACACATGGCTCATGCAGACCCAAGCTTTACTCCAGACATACCATGGAGTTCCTCAATGCTACGGCACGGGTGAAATGATTCTCACATTTTTAAAAATATAAACAAAATGGGCTTTCTTCCTAGTCCCACTTTTAGAAATGAATTCTTTTTGCCTAAAAATACCCTGCCAGATAATTTCACCAGATGATGACAATTGGCACGCAAAATTTGAGATTGAATTGGATTAACCCGAAGCACTTGTGTAAAGGGAATTTATCATCTACACTCAAATGTGTGTGTGTGTGCGCGCGTGTGTGTACGTGTTTGTGTCTGTGCACACAGATGCAAGCCTGATGTGCATAGTTGTTATAGCAGATGAAGCAGAAGGGAGGAAATTAAGTTAAAATTAAAGCAAAGTTCTTTGAATGGCACAAGCATGGTGCAAGGAAACATTTGCAACACTATATGACAACCTGAAATCCCCAAAATTCTCTGAAAAAGAGTGAAATCAACACCATTGAAGAAAACCCTTGAATTTGGTGCTTTGTACTGTACCAACTGCTGATACATTGTTTTGATGCCTTTTTTGCAAGCTCTGTCTCCAGGAAGACAGAGATTTGTTTATTACAGCAACATCCACTGATGGTCCAGATGTACCAACGCAGTCCCAAATGTAGTTTGCTTCTCACCTCATTTTACAGCAGTTATAGCTCCCATCGCACCTGCTCCGTAGGTGCAGTTGCTTCCAATCACGTGCGGTAATGTATCTTGTTGTCAGGCACTGCATGCTCAGCCTCAGAGGTTACGAAGACCTGAATTCTCTCCTCTGCACCACTGCAACGTGCTGACAACATCTGGAACAAAACCCCCGTGGCACAGGGACAAATCTGGGGCCAAAGTATTCTTGGCTGAGAAGCAGCAGGCACCGAAAAGTGATCCAGTGACTCCACAGTCTGATCACACTTTGCCTTTGAGAAAGCATTTCCACCCTAACCTACGCAGACACACTTCAGAGCCCGTTATTGCCAAATATATCTGTTTGCTGTGATGGAGAGCTGTGACTCCAGAAAGGGAAATGTGTTATTGCGAACGAAATCTGTTCAGTTCGGGAGTTTGCTATCACTTCCAGGGAAAATGTGCTCAGATACAGCAATGGGTGGCAGTATAAACTTCTGAAATCATCGTTTTCAGAAGCGCTGGCTGAGCCTGTTGGACGCAGCAGCCGCACTCTGCCAGGTGCCGAGCGGCCCCGCAGCCCAGCTGCGCGGGAGCACAGCAATTCCCCTGCACGCCGCCTGCCTTCGGAAAGGCACCCAGGAGGGCAGGCTGGGAAGGAGATATGATGTATTCCTGTCATTCCTCACGCTTTCCAGACTAGGAAAATGGGACTGCCGAATGCTTCTGCCCTCCCGTTTGACATAGCCAAACAGAACGGAAGAATTTGGCTCCTCCCCAGACTGTCCCTCCACACAGCCCTCCTCAAAGGCGTCCTTCAATCTATTTGTTTCCATGTTTCCTTCTTGACCAAGAAGGGTGAGAGAACCACATTTATACTGGTTTATTATACTGATTATACCGGTTCATTCAGGTCAAGGGAGGAAATTCTCCCCCTCTACTCCTCTCTGGGGAGACCCCACCTGGAGTACTGCATCCAGCTTTGGAGTCCTCAGCATAAGAAGGACAGGGACCTGTTGGTCCAGAGGAGGGTCATGAAGATGATCAGAGGATTAGAGTACCTCTCCTATGAGGACAGGCTGAGAGAGTTGGGGTTGTTCAGCCTGGAGAAGAGAAGGCTCCGGGGAGACATTATAGCCACCTTCCGGTATCTGAAAGGGGCCTACAGCAAAGCTGGAGAGGGACTTTTTACAAGGGCATGTAGTGATAGGATGAGGTGTAATGGCTTCAAGCTGGAAGAAGGTAGATTTAGAATAGGTGTTAGGAAGAAGTTTTTCACTCTGAGGGTGGTGAGACACTGGAACAGGTTGCCTAGAGATGGTGTGGATGCCCCATCCCTGGAAGTGTTCAAGGCCAGGTTGGATGGGGCTTTGAGCAACCAGGTCTAGTGGGAGGTGTCCCTGGCCATGTCAGGGGGGGTGGAACCAGATGATCTTGAAGGTCCTTTCCAACCTAAACCATTCTATGGTTCTATGATTTAGCTAAATGTAAGAAACAGTGAGGTCCCTTCCAGAATAAGGTAAAATGAAGCAAGAAGGGTCAAAGGAGGTGTGCTTTTAACCAGAGCTGCACAGGGAGGGAATTCCCAGGACCCTGGTAGTGTCTGTTTGTTTAGGGCAAAAGGAAATAACAGTTAAATTGAGAGCTTCAGAAAGTGGGGCAGATTAGCAGAGAGATCACGGTGGTGTGACAGGGGGGTGAAAGGGCTCTCAGCCCCTCTTACACTTTCCGAAATCCACATCTCCCTGGGGAAGTGTAAGTTAATGCAAGGAGAATTAGAGCAAGTTAGATCCTATTTTGATTATAATCATCTTTCATTTTTAGCTACTGGAAATAAGCTTGTGACTGAAAAGCAGCTATTGTTCTCTCCTAACCATCTCTGACATCTCCCACCCACTTCCCCAGGAATGATTTCCTCCATATATTTTACCTTGCAAACTATACCCTCGCATGAATTGACTCGGAGTTATCACTCATCTTGTCCCTGAACTCACCTAACCTTTCTTGACAGGTGAAAATACAGCAGCAGCCTCACCAGAAGCCTTTAATCTTTCCTCAAAAAAGTCAATGGTCCCAATGTAGCATCTGACACCAGATAACAAGACAGATCATCGCAGAAGGTATTTACAGATATTTCATTTGTGACAATAAAGACAAATACTAAGCAGCTCATGGGCCAGCTATTCTGTCTGCTTTCCAGAAGAGACAAATTTGGTCCCAGAAAGAAGCCATGGAAGGATCACAATCTGTTAGGTCTCACAAGGTAAATGCCATTGAAGTGAAACACATCACAGATGGTAAACATGCCCCAGAGGCTTCCCACAACAAGTCTTTCAGGTGGCCCTGAAGTGCTGCTGCCTGCTCCTCCGGTCCTCCTCTGCACAAACCCCATCCTTTCATTGAATCACCTCGTTCTCCTCCAGAACAGTTAATTCAAGGGAGAACCTTGTAACCCCTGACTTACAACAGCATTTTGATTACACTTATTTTACTTTGACAAGCAAGCTGGGAAAGGCAGCACACAGGGAACCTCCCCTCCACACGTGCTGTCACAGCTGGTACACACATGGCCTTCAATGGCCCTTCTGACCCAAGGGATACAGATTCACATTTATCTCCAGCTATTGGGCTTTTTTCTTCTTTGGTTACCACATTCAGAATGTAAATTCTGATGAAGTATTACAGCTTCTTACTAATTATTACAAATTTTGTTTATTCCATGTCACATTAAATAAGTCAATTGATAAAATGTATTTTGGAAAGATTATCTTGGGGGAATGGAGTGAATCTGAGTGGAGGAATAAAAGATCTTGAATTTGTTATATCGCAGTTTGTCTCAAAATGATACAATTACCTGGCCTAATTCAGGCTGGAAGGTGTCAAAATGCATGAATTAGCTCATCTCATGCACAGACTGTTTGCTTTCTGGCTTAATATGCACGTGTGTATTCGATACGGGATCTGGCTGTAGAAACAGATACGTAGTGCGAATTAACCCAAAAGTGCTTTTTCACCTTTAAGCAGAATTATGGCAAAATTCTGTTTCAAATCAGCTAAAGTAATCATATATTCCTAACAAGCAAAGAATAAAGAATATAGCATTTATGTTTGTTTTGGTCTATAGGTTTCTCCCTTTCCTCAGCCCTATTCTCCTCATCCTTCTTTGCAGCTTCCTCTTTCAGTGACCTAGACAAGCAAATGGTTTTATCCCAAGATACAGACATGCACAAACCAAACCAAAACCAAATTTTTGCCACTTAAAAAAAAGTAGATGTATATAAAACTTACAGTTGTTCCTCTTTTATTTCTGTATGGATAAATATATACATACATATTATATATATACATATACATATGTATATATATACACATACACACATACAAAGCCACATAAACTCATACAAATATATAAATTTAGACATTCATAAAATTTTAAATACCAGCTTTTTTCTAAGGTGTTGTCAACGCTTCATAAATTTATAAATATTTTACAAAATTTACTTTGACATATTCAAATCCCAAAGCATAACATTCATCCGCTTCCCTTACTGTTCACTCATGATTTATTTCCTATCTGGCAAAACTGATTTATCACCTCTGTTATGATTGGTTTTATGTCACTTTTTAATACTTAGAATCCTTGATTTTTACCAAAGCTATTTTCCTTTTTTAAATTTGTTTGAAACAGTCTATTATTACATACTCCTCAAGGATCTGCATTTAAATTGATTTGTCTTTATTTTCCATTCCATTGACCTAAGCCCCGTCCTCCTAAACGATTCCAGTGCCAAGCTCTGCAGTGAGTGTGACGATGTTCAGGAGCGAGGAGGCGAAGCAGGTACGGCAGCGGTGGGCGCACAGCCCTTCTCACAAGCAAGCCCCTCTGTGCCTTTACGTATTGTCTAAATCGTCACACCTATGCGGGCGAGTTAGTGTGAGTCATGAAGAATACCATCACCACACAACAGCCACCAGGACGTTCTAGGAGATTTTGGCCGAGCATGTTAATTGCTTCTACGCCTGGTCAGGATCTGAGCTTCCAGTCAGCGGTAAAGGATGAGGTGATGTTACTCCTCGTGTGGAGCAGAAATTTTCTTTTAATTTTTCCCTTAATTGCAACATCTCAAGCAGCCCAGTGCCTGCTAATAATAAAACGGGTTAAGAACCTCATGCTGAGGAAAGAACACTGCTGACTCAGCTGCTATCACCGATTGTCTACAACTCCTTTATTTAGTATTAAGGTCTTTTTTTCCGAGAACGGTCCCGCTTCATTCCTTTGTGGTCTGACAGACCCGTCATACACAGGAGAAGAAGCGGAGATCCAGGCATGACCCTGAGCAAGCGCCTCCCCGAGTGCTGAGGCCAGCCCGGGGACCTGGGAGCTGGGCGATGCTGGGGGACCAGCCGTGGCCACGGGCCAGGCCAGCCTCTCGCATCCACCTGCCTGGTCACCTTCTCCTTCTGGGAAGAGCTGGGGGACAGCTCTCTGAGCAGCACTTGCAGGGTTGGCAGGTGAATACCTCTTTTACACCTGCAGATGGCCAGTTGCCTGCAGATAGGATTGTGTGTCAAGTGAGAGGAGGGGACTGGTGATCTGGGCACAGCCCTTGCGGAGCGTGTGTGCAGCCTGGATGCTGGGTGGTGGTTCCTGTGGGTCTCCAGGGGATTCCGACACGTGGATCACATCCACAAGGTTGTGTAGGGTACACTTGCTACCTTGTATTACTACCCTTATCCAAACAAATGAAAAAAAAAGCTAGACTTTTATGATAATAACCTCCTTCCAGGGAATGGGGAAACAATTGCATTAACTGTTCATAACACCCTGTTTGTGTTGAAATGAGTCAGTCTTTTCTTGATCCCTTTTCTGAACCCTGTTCACTTAGGTCCTGCTTTCTAAATCTTTTATAATCCTTGTTACTTCCTTCTGAATTTTCTCCACGTGCTTTTCAATTCCTCCAAAACAGGATTTAATACTCTAACCAAAACCTTACCAGTACTGAACAGTGTGAAGCAAGAACCTCTCTCTAGCATACAGAAGTCCCTACATGCCCAGAATCTGGCTTGCCACTTTCTCAGAAACGTGACTGAGGACTCAGTCATTCAGTGTCACTTCTAGATATTCTGAAATGCTTCTGCCAATCTTACTTGTTAACATTTTGTGTTTGAGCATTTGCCTGAGATTCAGAGGATAATTGCTGCCGTCTCATCAGAGGGAGATAGCAAGATTCAGAGTGTCTATATCCCACCATTGCCCAAACATGACATTCTGGTTCCTAAACACAGGCAGCCGAGCACACAAAAAGCATCCTGCCCTCTGCCCCAGCCCTGCTGTGGTTCGAGCCTAGGACAGAGATGGGCACAATCTCCACCCAAGTCCTAAAAGGGGCTCAGCCTGTTAGAAGCCCTTAGACGCCTGATGTGCAGCAAAAGGCAGTGGCCATGGAGATTGCTGCTGAGCAGCCCGGGTGGAGGAGGACTAGCCCTGCTCTGGTACTTGAGTTTGATTTTTATGGATCTGAAGACTTCTTCCTTCTATGGGTAATTTGTTTTAGCTTGGCTTGCAATGTCAAGTCCAATAATGTGTGTGTGCCACAATTTAAGATTGTGTATACATGGATGATTATACAGCATGATAATTTGTTAAGCCACACTAATTTAATGATATGCTAATACATTCACTATTAGATTCCCCCTTTTCTTAAGAGCATGTGATTTAGCTTGAGTGATTTAGCATCACGTTGACTCTCATTTAGCTTGTGATCCACCATAGCCCACACCTTCTTTGCTCTACTTTTCCTGAAATTGATATTCTGTCACATCTGAGCTTGATCACATCTTTCTCAATAAAGCATTTTGTATTTTTTCTTCACTGAATTTCATCACATTGGATTTAGAAAGTGTGTCCAGTTTTTGGGATCACTGTGAATTTTGATCATATCCTCAGTAAAGCCTGTAACTGCTCCCAGATCTGTATTATATATTCAATGAATGTTACATGTTTTAGTAAATCATCAAAGTTATCAATGAAATTACTGACTAGCACTAAGAGCAGGTTAGATTTTTGTAAGATTCTCCCTTTCTCTCCCACTTCAAAAGCCCTTCTGATTTCACAGTAGGTTAAGGAGACATATATATATATTTAAAATAATATTTTCAGCTGCATCAGATTTTGTTTTACAGCAATTTTATTTAGACAATATTTTCCTAGTTTTATATAAAAATGTTACACTGGAACTGTATCAAAAGCCTCAATGAAGATCTATCACAGCCTACTGTTTTTACCTAATCCATTAAGTTATTCAAGCCGTCAAAGAAGAAAATGAAAACTGGTTGACATGATAGGATGTTGGCAAATCAGCGTTGCTTAGTGTTTATCACCGTATTATCCTCTAGCCACTTACAAATTGATTGTTTAAAAATTCACAGCAGAATCTGTCCAGGGATTGTGTTAGGGCTGCAATAGGTTATGTAAGGCACTTGTCTACATTTCAAAATTTTCACACTTCAGCTGTGCTGCTGCGGTTAAAACAATAACAGCCTTCCACAAACCCACTGCCAGGGTCAGTGCAGTTCAACTGGAATAAATATGCTAATTCCAGAACATGTACTCTGCACCTGATTATTTGGTTCAGCAACTGAAATAAAATATGCCACATCTATGCTCCAGCTTTACTGACCTTACTAGTTCATCAGCAGTGACTGTCCTCATTTATATGGCTACGCCTATAATACTAAGGCTGACATGCAACCATCTGTAATACTATTGTACAAGAAACAGCTTGCTTGTTAGTCCTGAGATCCTTTCCAGATTGCGGGAGGGATCACCCTATTTTAGGGAACTCGTGAAGGCTAAGACAAGCTAAATGGTTATTGGAATTTCAGCTAGGAGTGATCAAGGCCTTTCTTAGTTGTAAAATATCAGTACAGGACTGCTATGAGTGATGCTCTAGGTCATAACATCTACTGTTAGGAGACAGACAAAAAGAAGCACTAAGCTGCTCTAATGACCTCGCTCTCTAAATTTCATTTTCATTAGAAATGCTGACATATACCAGGAAAATTCTGAGCCTTCCACAGCAGATATTAAAGATGAAAATTTCTTTATACAAATAATGAGCCAGCAGAGTACTGAATCTTTAATGTTATTGGTCTTACTGCCAAGACCTTTCACAGGTTCTTCGTATACCACCTGTCCATGGTGTACCTAGCATCATTCATTAATTACGGAGATGTCAGCTTCCATCTCCAGTTGACTCATGATGCCAAAATTCATCATCCCTGTGTTAAATTTTCAAACAAACATCTTTCTTGGACTCCCTCCCTGCTTGGGAAGAGATCCCTGAGGGTATCTTCCAACCCACTTCATTATCCTCCGTTTTTCTGATGGCTATGAAACAATTGACAACTGATGGGCTGCTGGAATGCTGCAACCACCGCTCTTCATTTTAATTAATAGCATCTCACTTTTTCCTTCGGTTTCTCTCTTGTATCTGCCTATCTGTTGTTTCTCACCTAATGGTTGAGTTGTAACCTCTTTGCGTTAAGGGAAATCTTTTCATTTTTTAAATGTGCGATGTTGTCTTGGTCCATAGCTAGGGCTCTGAAATGTTACGATAATATATAATAAATGAGCGATAAAAATCCAATGATTTAAGCAACTAAGCACTTTTCTATGCTAAATAAATTCATATTTGTTGTAGTGTTTCTGGTACCTCCTTTATTTAGACTCAGAGACTCCACACATGTTCGTTTCACGCCTACCGTGGCTTCTGTCTTATCAAGAAGTGTGGCCAATGCAGAGTATTGATCAAATTTTCTGCTGAGATGCTAAAGCCATTCCCAGAAGGAGAACTGTCTGCCCTGGAAGGAACTTAAAAACATAAAGTGGGCTAAAAGTTCTTTTTGGCTATTCTGTCACTAACAGCAAAAAAGGCACACAGAGATGCTCCAGGATTCACCTTTTCAAACCAAATTTTTTCAGTTACTTCTGCCCAATAACGACTGCTTACAAATAATTCAATTTCGGATGTTTTACATGCAAAAGAGGCTATTACTCTTTCTGTTAATGACACGCAATGGTGTGATTCAAAATCAGTGCATGATATTCACACCTGTAGTATTAATGACCATAAATCAAAACACATCGATAGCATTGCGTAGCTGATTCCGTTATTTGCCAAATTCCTCTAGATTTTAAACACGTTTTCCTTTGACTTCAGATAAAACCCTATCACAGTTATTTTATTGAAAATTAATTTCCTGACACTCAAAAGGCTATATGTCTAAAGTAACAATTTAGTGTAGTTTACAAATTGTCTGATTGGAAATAGCATATTTAACTAATGCAAAATTTAAAATGTAATAAAGAGTGTACTCTATTTTTCTCAAAAAATTTAATTGCAGAATTATTTACAGGAGATGAACATAAACAATACATAAACCAATTGAAAGAGGCAGCTTCATAAAAGAGCCATGGGGCAAAATAGTGAAGCACATTTTCTTACAATCAGCTGGAGGTGAGTAGAGAATCATGAAAAAAGAATAACTCAATAATAAAACAATTCTCAAATATGTCTTCAAAGTAACAAATAACATTCTGGTAAAGAAGATATTACTGAGAAGCAAGAAATTATTGTAGCAATGAAACAACATACTGTACATTCAATTTAGGTATCCTGCATGCTACTAAATAGAATTTATCAAAAGAACCATAAAAGCATGAGAAAGAGAATTACATAAAATAGTTTAATTCTAGTGAAGTGTAGCTTTATACAGATGGTGAATATTTGGCACTCGGTTCATCCTCATTGTTGATATGACTTCTTATGTATATATATTTATATATATTTATATATACTTTTAATGATAACTAAACAGCTAGTTTCCTGGTTCTAACATTCCTTGAAATTCTATAGGAGGCATTTAATTTAGTCCTTAGGCCACACTTGATTATTTTGGCATGTCATGTGGTAAATGAAAGTATGAGTTTTGTCTCTGTACAGAAAATCCTGCACAGTCATAGTGGCTTTTCTTCAGGAAAGAACAGTTCGAGAGCAGTATAAGTCAGGCTACTTGAAAGGGAAATTTTCTTAATTCAGGAAATTAATATATAAATTGAACTAAAGAATACATACACGCTGAGCCCTTTTAAAATGAGATGGCCATACTCTTAAACCTCCAAAGGGTAAATCAAAGCATGGATATGAGCATGTGGATTCCGCTGGTAATTATAAAGAACGCTAGTATTTCTTTGTGACGACCGTCATCAGAGACTTGAACCTACTACCAACCCCTCTGCTTGACTGTGACCAACCTGAAAGGAAGAACTATATCTTACAAAGGAATTATGCGCTCACTGACTCAAACGGCGAGTCCTTCTTACCTCACCGGGACTTGCTGAGTCAGATATTGATCTGGATTATATTGATCTGAATCTGACATTTCTTTCTGATTTCAGTTTCTTAGCATTGATTCTAATACAACCAAGACCAGAACTTAGCCCGATGCTTCGCAATAATTCATCTCACAAATAAGAAACTTGTATGACATTTCAGCTTTAGGAATGGGAAACGCTGTGTTGAATGAAGGAAGAGGAAGGGAAAGAGAAGAAAAATCCTCACTAATGGGCTGTGTTGCTGAATAATGACCACATCTTCAAATAAACCTCCCCCTCGTTTAAGCTTAGGTGAAAGTATTCATGGTTTTGTACTAGAGAAGTAGAAAATCCTGTCCAACAAAACCAATTTAGAAAAATAACAATTTGGCCTTAATAAAATAGAGAATTAAATTGCCAGCTGATGAAAACTGTTCTGTGCTTGCTCAGTTAAAGAGCAAGCCATGTAGACATACTAATTTACATTATCTACGATCTGACGTCAAAAGCCTAGTTCTATTTCAGCAATGAAGGGTAATGGGAGAAACACCCATGGGTGGAAAGGTGGGACTGTGAACATGCAGTCTTCTTCTGTGATCATCATTTATGAAATGCGACACGCATTTAATGAGAAGGGATCTGGAATATGGTTTTTAGATATAATGAGTGCCATGGCCTCTTGCAGCTATTAGAATTTTATTTCGTTAAGAGGAGTTGAATCAGCCTAAATATTCTGGCCAAATTCTCTTTTGGGCAAGTTTCCATTTCAATTTTAGTTTTATACTTGCTGTCCTGAACAGCCTATTATGTAGTTAAACAGCTGCAGCATTACACCATAGAGGTAGCTGCATTTCTGAGATAAATTAAGCAATTTCTGTGCGTACAGAGAGCTTAATTCCTGCTAGGAGTCCGTGTATGCATACGAGTATGCCATAAAACAGCTGTTCCCAAGAGATGGTCCCTGGAGATGAACACGGTGACTAGTTGCAGGTGGGCCGTGGGGCTGCACGAGGCAGCGAACCTGCCACGGCCGTTAGTCCTGAGGCTCAGCTGCCAGAAAGTGGCACGGTCTGCAGGAACATGAGTCTTGACTGTGGTTCCTGGGTCCAACTGTTCGGGACCATGACACCGAAAAATGATTGTATATATGTGTATGATATCCTCTTTCTGCTATCTGCAGTATGAACTGGCTGCCTCTGGTCTGCCCATCCTGCCAATGCGGAGAGAGGCATCCCCATTGCTCTGCTATACAACGAACCCTTAGGGTTAGAGCTGAGTCTCAGCAAAGAGCAGCTGCCCGAACCAAAGCACAATCCTTGTGCCCAAGTCCCGTGCCCCTCATTGTCCCTCGCGTTAGCTTGGCTGGAGGGCAGACTGGGGGAGGCAACAGGGTGCTTGGCAGTTAGGGCACAGGGGAAGACAGCTTTTGCAGCACGTGCCCCAGATGGAAATCTCCCCTTAAGAAGGCCGTGGGGGAATGCACTTGCAAAGGACAGACTTGCGGAGATTCCCAACCGAGAGGTCTCAGTCGCAGGTGCCTTCAGCTCCCATGCCTGGCACCAGCCAGGGCTCTCCTCCCAGGGGAGCTCCTCCACTGCAGGGACCCTCACTGCCATCGTTGTGAACAGAAAAAGCAGAGATTGTTCTGGAAACTTAATTTGATGCTTTTCTTTCCCTCCCTACACCCTGGAGGGAAGGTATGAGCATTGGCCTCACCCCTGCTTGGCTCAGCTCTTCCTCTTGGTTCAGTGAGTCTTTGCTTCTCCTTTGGCACAGGCTCAGACCGTAAGGGTCCTCCTGGGCACTGGCAGGGTGGTGTGGAAGGAAACTCCTTGGCAGCGTGGGGACAGGCGAGAGAGCCCCCAGCATCCTGCCGTGCCGGCTCACCAGGCTACGGGCAGGGTAACCTGCCCCAGCCGAAGCCCAGCCTGGAGTTTGTGTGTCGGCTAATAAAGTGCTTGGAGCTCCTTCTAGATGAAAGGCACTATATAAACCTAAGTGTCAACCTGTTGTACACCAGGAAGCACCTCTCTAGACCTTAAGGGGTTTGCTGATATTCCTCACCTTGAATGCAGTTTGCCAGTGGTATCACTACATCGTAAGACGCCCTGGGAACAGTAAACGGGAGTAACGCTGCTTCACGTTTCACTTAAGCTCTCTAATACTGAGACTAACACATGATTTCGCAGCTTTTCAGCTTGCACAGCTTGACACCTGGAGCTGCCAGACCAACTTCAGATCTCAAATTAACACGCACAAACCAGCACTTGATGGGTCAACTTCCAGCGCGCCCCCTGCCACCGGTGCCAAGGAGGACATCAAACCTACCGACTGACCGTGGAGGGCAGGCTCAAGGCTGAGATGGGCTGACCTGGAGGCCTCCTGCTCCGGGCACAGGGGGACCGGGGTGGACCTGCATGAGTAGGACCTGGCATGGAGTGTTTCTGCTGCCGGAGGGTGTCATGGGGTCAGGAGCCTCTCAAGGGCACCCACCAGGGTGTGAGGAGACTGCGGGTCATGTATGGCACGTCATCACGTAGCAGTTACTTCTTTTCCTTGCAAAGCCACCCAATGACCAAACATTCCCTCACTTTACACCAGTTGCAGCGCTGAAGAAGATGAAACTAGACTACTAGTTTACTGATACAGCAGGACATAGGCTTATTTTAAAACAAATAATTTCCATTATATGAAATGTATTTTTTATATATATATATATGAAATCCACACACCTTCCTATGCATGCTTTAATTCCTTCCCAATTGATCTCAAATCTAACATAGTGACAAGGTTTAAGGATGAATTAAAATGTCATTTTTGGGTATTAAACTGTACGACATTATTAGTCTTTGCACGCTGCCAAAGGCCATTCCAATCAGGTTGACATGAAATAGTAAAACACTTCATAATGTACCTCACCAACTTACAGAGAATTTCAAATCTAAAAAAATATACAAAGCAAAAGTAAGTATGGAAAATATTAACAATTTTACCAGTCAGGTCTTTTTCTTTATTTAAATTTTCCAAATTCTGTTTATTATACTTGTGTTTTACAGGCAATGAAGAAATGAACAGAGACTTTCTATAATTTTCATCTGTTAATGTAAATATTAGTCCAATTAGTATTCAGTTAAACACTAGACTATTTTGCTATATCCAGCTGTTCTGTGTGGGTCTACACCATGAAGCCTCTAAGCAGAAAGCATTCCACTTCCTATCTTTATGTTTATTTATGTCCTTCCTATGTTGGTTTTGTAACTGAATTTTGTTTTTATGATGGGGGGGGTCAGATTACAACTGATCTGCTTACGTGTTTATTGAGATACCACATGCTGTGTTTCTCATGTCAGGGAGTGAAACAATTTGACTTTGATCTATTTGCAACACAAGTATGATAAGCATAATGTTATTTTTCTAAACTAACCAGATGTACAATATGTAAATAGAAATGGCTTATTTGCCTTTAAATGATAGAATGTTACCTGCACAAGAATTTAATATATTGCACTTTGAAATGTAACATGCACAGATAACATATTATCAGATTTTTCCATAGGCATCTAGTTTACTTTTGATTCTTTTTTTTTTTTTTGAAACAAAGGTGGAACAAACAGAAATCATAGATATTCAAAGTTTATATTGAACATTTTCTCATAATGGCATGGGAAATGTAAAATACAGGGTTGGCGTCATTCATGCAGGCCTTTTTTTGCCTGAGAACATCTAATAAAATTTTAACACATCCAAAAACTATCAAAATATGATTCTAAAATTAAAGACTTACACGGACTGCTCCAAGTCAGCATTATTGGGTCAGCTGGGATCTAAGCTTATCTGTAATCTATTGTTTTTACAATTTATTTTTATAAAGTCTGATTACTGGCAGGATCAAATACAACTTGTCTTAATCACATGATCTGTTGCTGCGGGGGGGTGTGTTTCAAATGAGTAAATCAACTGTGATTTCTCTTTGAAGTGTACAGGAAAATTAGATAAAATGTATCAGCTGCCATCTATATAT
The DNA here is from genome assembly GCA_008921705.1 of Burhinus oedicnemus. NCBI lineage: Eukaryota > Metazoa > Chordata > Aves > Charadriiformes > Burhinidae > Burhinus > Burhinus oedicnemus. The sequence continues at coordinate 1,080,977 of VFFE01007706.1, forward strand.
ATACGTATAGGGGTGTGTGTGTTTGTTTTGACTTTCTTAAATCTAGGAAAGACACTGGCTTTAGTTTTGTGTGGATATTTCTAATTAGCAGCTCCACTTTAAATAAGGTATCAGTTTTCAAGACTAAAGATGCCAATGTCTGCAAGTACATTTGTATTTAAAATAGTACAACAAATACAGGAAGTAGCATCAATATTGTGCACTACCCAGGATTCAGCTCTTTCCTTAATAGAAAATGCCTCGAAAACATGAGGGATGGGAAATATAATAGTTTCATCTATAGAAGAATATTTCAGGGATTTAATCGTCTTTTTTTTTTTTTTTTTTTTTTTTTTTTCATTTTTGAAGGGTATACATTCGTCTTGGTTTTTGCTTCCAAATATAGTTTAAGGCTATTTGGTAAAGTATATACCGGATATCAGGCTCCATTTACAGGGTTTTCTCCTCACAGAAACTTCTCAAAACTTCATCTCTAAAGATTCGTATCTTGAAGCTAAACCTGCTTTATCAGCTGTGCTCCAAAGACAGAACTCATGCTTAACACTACACACTGTAGGAAAAAGAGAAGGAAAAAGAAAAAGAAAACAAACCAAAAGAAAACAGATTTGAAGCAATGTCAGATCTGCATAACCTACAATACTTCATGTTTTCAGTCACCCGTCAGGCTGCAGGGTGTGTGGGATTCGGACTTAAAGTGCTCATCAGGTGAAGAACCAAAGTGCTTGAGTATAATTAAATAGCTGTTTTGCCTATGGCTAAATACATTGCATTTGTTAAAGCAGGTAAACAAGGGATGCGGTAGTTGGGGCTGTCTGTCTCACTGGGTTCAGACTGTTTTGACCTAAAGTAGTGTGCGGTAGGATTCAAACCTTGGAATCGGGGGCTCTGGGTTACTCATCTTATTGCGTCTTCACCTGAAGACTTCTAAGTGCTGGGTTGCTCGGTTGGCTCTGCAAGGTAGGTGAAGTGGAATAATTCTGTCTTAATTTGTTTTAAATTAAAGCCTCTTGACTGTGGTAGTTACCACTTCTCTCTCCTGACAATGCGAGGCTTGAAAACATATTATTTTCCTTATATTCCATGGCTGGAAATCACTTATCTCTTGAGTCGTGGTTTGTTTTTTTTTACGTCTGAAGCAAGCAAGAAGCTTATTCTTGCCATAAATGATACTGCATAGAAAAATAGTTCTAAAAAAAAATACAACTGTAAACCACAGTTCACCTTTACCTTAACATAACCATTTAAACTTAGATATACTTACCACTCACATTCATATTTCTTAAACTGTTTACAACATCACAACTGGCATTTTAAACAAGCAAATTTTTTTTTTTTTTTCTCAAGGATACCCTGGAAACTCAATTGATATAACATTTTGAGAGTTTGAAATATTACATGTCGCGCAGCTCTTGAAATGAAAGAGAAGGTTTATAAAATAAATGTTAACACATAAAAGAACTGTTAAAAAAGCAATGAGTGTTCCAAAGGAGTGAGTATAACTTTTTCTTTACACATCTTGCTACAGAAGATCTAACTTTTTAAGGCTTCCGTTTTCCTTTCACCCATCACTCAAGTCCTCTTGCATTATAACTTTGCTTAGGTTTCAGAGTGTCGTTACACTGCTAACAGCAAGCGTTTCTCAGTGGGCATTCCCACCACCACCAGACTTGTATGCTTCTCGGTTTCTGATGAACTTTGGAGTTTTAGTGGCTGGATATCCCTGTTCATCTCCAGAAACTTGACATGACATGAGAGGCCTAATGTTATTTTGCAGTAACAAAGATGAGAAGAGTGGCAGAGCACATGGGTAAATATGTTAGCTGGGTTCTAGGAAAAGAAACTGGAGGTCAGAGAGATAAATGGGTTCTTTCTTTCCTGCTCTTTACATTTGTAGCACCTTCTACTTGGATTAGCTAATGCCTCTAGTGAATGGTGAGATGCACCCATTTATAGTTTGTTATTCTTATCCCTAATTATCACACATTTTATAAAAATATAAATAACAAAAAAGTAAGCTGGGTTCCATCTCAAGAGGTGTTTCTTGTTGTCCTCTGAGAATATATTGGATAAGTCAGGTCTTGACAAGCCCTATCCATTGTAGCTGATTGTAAGTCAGACAATAAATACAAAAAGAAGTCGTTCTTGCGATGAGCTCAGCAAATTCTGAGGAAATCAAAAGCATTCCACTGTGCTTATGGCACAAAGAACACAACAGCAAGGGCATATTTAGTGGAGAGAATGAGACAAAAATTACCAGGTAAGTGACAAACTGTACAAGCATTTTGTTTAAAAAAGGAACTCTGCAGCATTCTGTCTTTAAAGCCGGGTTTGAGCCTCTGGGATATATATCTCGATGCTGTCTGCACGCTCTGTGGCTGAATTCTGCCGGAAAGAGGCTGCTCTTTTAGCAGCCATTAGCCGTCTTCTAGCTTCTTGTCGCTGTCTGTCAGGTAGGTCCAGAGATTTTTCTCTCGTGATAGGGAATTTTCCTTTTGGGGGCTTCTTTGGTACAGGAGGAGGAACCTTTCTTTCTTCCTGCAATAGGGTATTAAAACTGAGGGTGAACTGCGTGTGGAAGGTACCGTCAGCAGAGCATGCAAATTGAAGACATGAAAAGCAAAATACTGGTTACGTACATCAAGCATGCTCAATTTGTGCTCTCCAATCAGCTGACTAAAGGAATAGCTATCCACACTAGGGACACTGACAAAACCCTGTTGTTTGAGCGACCGCTCCAAATTCTGCACTCCCGTGCCTTAAAAAAGACTATGCTTCCTTCTACCGTCCTTGCAGGTATCCTGCACATGCAACCTGCATACCTCACTTACATATGAATTTGTTTAATTTTAGCTGACACATTACATTCATTATAAACAGAAACACACACTGGCTCTCCAATAAGAATTCAGCGCATCTGTGTGGTCTGATCAAGTGAAAAGACTGTCTAATATTAGCAGGGCAGGATTTTTAATTAAATTAATCATACTGAGTTTAGCCTCAGCTGGATATGAGATAGCAGCTGTGTATACATGTCTATTAGTTTAGTCTCCTCTATGAATTGCTAAATGGAAACAAGCAAGCACCAACCAGAGAGAGAACATAGGGCTAATTGTTCTGCTTGCCAGCCTGGACCATTTTAAAGAAAATTATATTGAACAATTATCAAATTATAAAGTGAGAGTCAGTAGATTTAGGTACCAAAGTAGCTGTAAATTGCTCTGCAGGTTTTAAATCAAGAATTGTTTTGAAGTATGAAATTGATATTTCACTCCATTTAGAGACTGAGAAATATCATATAAGGGCCGTAAAAAGCTAATGTAGAATCACAGAATTGTACAATAGTTTAGGTTGGAAAGGGCCTCTGGAGGTGATCTCATACAAGCCCCATTCAAAGCCTGCTTGAAATTAGATGCAACTTTGAAGTTAAAGCAGGTTTTTCAACATCATATTTAATACTGGACTGAATAGCCCCAAAGATGGAGAATCCACAAGTTCGTATGTATAGTATGGTTATTATGATTGATCGTTCTGCTATATCACTTCCTAAAGTAACAGTAGTAGTCCAGAGTATGGGCTGTTCCTTATGGAGAACACAGTTAATTTGATGCACAGCAGGATTCAAATAATACAACAATTGAACTGATGCACCTATGGTTTTCAGACTCTTCATTGTTTGGTCTTTTTTTTAAAAACTAATTCTGAGTCTACTAGCACAATGCATTAGCCAAGGCTAAATAACTAAGGTTATTTAAGAACATAGTTCTACATTCTCAACTCAGCAGGAACAGTGCAGCAGCCTAAGATGCTGTTCCCCCTGAGAGCCAGCTCTTCCAGTCTTTATTTTCTCTATTTCCTGTTTTCCGCCAGGAACATAAGGGCTCCATTCCTGTTGTCCCACCTTATTTTTTTTTTTTCCCTTTTAGTTATTTCCCTCTTAGGAACATCACTGTTGCTGTCACTATAATAATTTCTTACTTCCAGTTGTCACTAGTAAGCAAGAGTTGCAAACTCACCATCCACCAACCAGTTGGCTGAAAATTAAAATCCAAGAGGAGCATGAAGAAATGAAAGAGTTGTCAAAATGCCTCCTAATTCCTCCCCAACCAAACAAGTATTCACCTGAGGCCAACAGTACAGACTCAAACCAAATGCTGTCTTCATCTGACTGCTACAATAATCAGCAAGGATAGTGGGATAATCAAGGTGAGGGGTGGAGCTCTAGAAAGCGGAAAGGCAGTTTCAGAATTACATTGCTTTCGTGGGCAATTTGCCACCTTCAGTTTGTAAGCACCGTGGCTGGGGTGTCTCCCAGCACAGAGGTGCAGGCGTTTTGCCAGAAGTACTCTTTGTCCCCCAAACTTTTGCAGGCCAAGCTTTAGTTTGTCCTATGCTATGTTTTGCCACGTGCTTTTATCGCATTCCTGTTCTAGTATCTGTTGTGTCGTGCAGGCAGGATTAAACACAGTAGTGCTCAGTTTTGAGCTGCCCCAAATAGAGCAGAGTGCTGAGTTTAGGTTGATTGAATTTTCGGACTGTTGTCCTCAGTCTGAATTAATCAGAACATATTTCAGTTCTAGCCTTTATAATGTGAATCCAAATAATTTGAACAAAGGTGTTATGGAGTGGACTGACTTAGCAAAATCCATTTCATTTGTTATACAGTTCAGTTCAACATTGTTAAAAAGAAAAAAACCCTCACATGTGATGAAGGTTTCCATATATAAATTGGGCCATGCCAATTAGATATTTTCTAGGGTTAGAAACCTATTGTGTTTCACTATTGGATTTAGCATAAGGAGACCGCAGGACTACAAATGGGGAGTAAATGGTATTGTCCATGGTCTGCTTACCTTCCTTTCAGGTGATTCTATTATTTTCCATTCATTGAGTTTCAGCTGGTGCAGTTCATCAAACTTCATGCTGACGTCTTCAATTGAGAGCTGCAATAAGTCCCAGAAACCTGCTAGGTCCTGGGAAGTTGGTCTCGGCATGGCACTCGGGTCCTGTCATGCACAAAGGAGAGACTATGAATAGACCAGGAGGCTTTAAACAACGTGCTTTGAGGCAGGAAAGGCATCGCGCCACATTACATGGCTACAGTGCTGCTCAGTGCTAAGGCTACGCGTGCTTTACAGCCGGGAGCTGTGACTGGAAAGTTGTGCCTCCTACACAACCCAAGCGTGAATGAGTTGGATCTCATACGCGAGCCTTCCTGAATCCATGTGGCATGGGAAGTTCCCTAGCACCGTATGCTGTGCTGACCTGCACTTCTAGAATGTAACAAGCTGACAGCATTTGCCTGCTGATTATTAAAGGGAAGATTTGTATTCCGGGCAGCCTGAAGTCTTTCTGGTTAAAAATTACATTCATGATAGCTGATCAGAAGGTAAAACACCACCAGGAAGAAGTTGTCAGCCTATGCTGAATTTGATGTTTACATTGTCTTGCATTTTCAAATGTATACATAAGGTATAAAATTTTGATGGGGATGGTAGGATTTTGTTCTCCAGGGAGTTGAATCAAGCTCAGGAACTGGGAAGGCACTGCCCCCCAGGTAGTGTGATTAGGCGGCATTATGTGCGGAAGACTTAATGGAGCAAACGGTGGTGATAACAATCTAGCAAGGCAACCCTTCATTTGACTCTCAACCTGATGTCAATGCTGGATAAAAATTCCATTAAAAGGTAGTATACTGACTTTTAACCCTATGTTCTGTGAGCATCGGTACTAGTTCAAGAAGAGAGGCTCGTCACTTTAGTGAAATAGGGTTTAATTTGTAAACATCTCTGTGAAGATGATGGAGAAATATCTCTTCCCTTCCAGAGCAGAAGGAAGCAGTTAAGATGGTCTACACAAGGGAGCTGGGAGAGATGGAGTTGAAACCAGGCCAGAGGAATTCTGGATCTCCTGGACAAAAGCTGTAGGGACTAGTTCACTATGTTAGAAACACTGGTGTTACTACTGAAGAAATTTTACAAATCTAGTGGACAAAGACATTTCAGATATTGAACGCAACCCCACAGAGTTGCCTAAAAACCAGAAGATAAGTCAGTACTTCTATTGAACTTCTGCCTTGAATCGCACATTTCTAGTGGTCTTACACTAGGAATTGCTACTCAGACTTGGGTTTGCAGATGCCACGGTGGGGGCTGAGTGCCTGGAGCTGGGCACGACAACATGCAGTGTCACTCATATCTAAATCCCTTTGGGAATCCGGGCCAAGAACCAGCCTATCCACTTAGAAGTCCTCTTCACTAGAAGAAAGTCTCCTTCTCATAGGGAGCTTCAGGGACTTAGCAGAACTGGCCGTATAGATTGTAACAGACTTCTGGGAAACAGGATACAACTCCAGACTAGTGTTCACTGAAAACAACTTAATTGGGTAGATCCCAATTTACTCCAAAACTATTTAAAATTTCTGTCAGTGGTATTAGTTACTCTACAGAGGTCAATATCTCAGGCTTCAGGAACTGACTCCCTGTGTGAAATTTGTCAGGACAGTCCCACAGCAATATATCTTATATTGCAATCTGTTCTCCCCAGCCTGGTCTCCTCAGTCCTTCTCCCCAGTTTCCTCTAAACAGCCATAAAAAGATGCCACTCATTGAAATGCCATTGCCTTCTGAATCAAGGCTAATTGCTCTTCTGTACCTTTGTGTGCCCCACTGCACATCGTCTTTGGGAAGATCGTGGCCTCCAGCGCGACTGCTTGCACAGGAGTGTGCGGTGCATTGTCTGGACACAAGAGGGCTGCCTCCTGCTGCTCTGGCTTACGGATCCACAGTCCACGGATAAATACTAGCACAAATGATTACTATTACAGCTAACTAAGTTTTGAAAAGATTGGCTTAAACCTGTTTCTTCTCAGAAGCTGCTCATTTATTTGTATCTTATTTGGAACTCAGCTTTGCAGCCCTCCTTCTGAAGGAAGCCTAAAGCAAGCAAAAAGTACCTAGCTGGTGCTCGAGCTGCTCTGTTTTTGCCTGCAACCATGACATATTGAGCGATGATCTCATGAGCTGAGCAGGATCTGTGCTGACTAGAGTACGGAGGAGGACACTTCAAAGAAAAAAACAGGGTGTTACAAGAGGGAATGTGAATAATGCAGAAGGGAGTAGTTATTAATCAGTGATGCTTTTTTTCTAGCAGTTAGCGGGAACAGTACACTGCAGGAGATAGCGAGCCAGATTCTTAAAAAAATCTTCATTGAAGCTTACATTTTATGAATTTACCCTAAGTGAGAGTCTTTGGTAAGAGATCTTAACCCAGAACATAAGCAAACATGTCCCTTGAAGTTCCCATGACCCTTTAGAAAAGTCCATAGGCAGCGGGTGAGTTTCCTAGTTCAATTTCAGTTTAAGTAAGTATATTCCTCTTCCTAACCCCTTGCTGCATTTTGAATTGGAAGAAGTAAACACTACTGTTCTTTGTCTTACACTTATGCTTATTGTTGTAGAACACCGTTAGAGAAACTGCTGTGTGGTAGCCCTGTAAGTGCTAGATGTTTTCAAGTGGGGGAATGCACTAACTGGCTGCTATCTGGCAGCGTTCACGTGGGGCACGGAGATGCTGCCTTAGGAGCATATGGGCAGCCTGCTGTGGATATGCACTAAGTGACTATTTAACAACAAACTCTGTCATTAGGCATAGGAAGAAAAGCCTTAAAACATGAATGAGCTAAAAGTCCAGTTCTGCCGTTGCTGCTTTCTGCAGAGCCCATTGCTGATTTAATGAAGCTGAAGAATATTCAGAGTAGGATAAAGCTGCTGTGATGGAGTTCAAAGGTTTATTACCCAAATAAGAAGGAGAGAAATAAAATCTTGCCAGTTTTTTGGTCATGTTGTCTGCAAAGCTGTAGACTTCTCCTTGTGCTCATGCTGCTTTTGCAGTAATGAATTGTTCGCACTTCCAAACAGCTGACGGCTGTGCTGAGCAGGAGCTGCGCTTGTTATTACAGTAATGCTCTCGAGCACAAGTGCTGGACCCACTTCAAGATAAATGAAGTGGAGTGGAGGTTAGGCTCTCCAACTCTTAGTTTGCATAGCTTAATCAATCAGGTAATGGAGGGCACTTTGAAATTTGCAGTGAGAAACTTTTAGACATTGATGAAGATTTCCTTTCGCTGTGAAACAAATGACTAGATAGGGAGCACACATGATGTATTTGATATTACGAATGTGGTCATCTCCTGCTTGCCTGACTTTGCATATTTCCTCTGTCATTCTGTAACAGCTATTAAAACTCTTGTTTTGACAGAGTCTTTGAAGTGGATAATTGGATTCTTTCCTAATGAGGACCATGTATCTTATCATTTTCTATCAGAAGGTAGGACATTTTTGGCATGACTTTCTCAGTAAAATTTGATTGCAGTTCCAGGAATTCTGAATCTTCAACTTTATGGATGGAAAGTAGCAAGTAAGTGTCTGCAGAATGAATGTTTCGCCTTAAAAAGTTATGTGACAAATACTAACAAGTAGAGAAATGTATCTAACCAGACATACAGTTTGTGTCTGCTGTCATGCACGCAACAGAATTCAGCACTTTTAATGTATGAGGTGTAGGGGCAGTCAAAAGGTGAAAGTTACACTTGATTTTCAAGTGAGCCAAAGAAAGTAGGTGCTCTACCACCAGCCATAGCTAGAAGAATTACATTCCTCTATTGGTTAGTATTGTCTTGCCACAATGTTTATATCACGGATGGCGGCTGTCATATTAATGAAGATAACATTTAGAATTGAATTAGTCTCTAATGAACTTCCAGAACAATAGCAGTAACTCTCACAAGTAATATACTGCATCTGTTCCTTTAGCCCTAGGACATCTTATATATAATTGGCAATACAAATTATGAAACACAATTTTATGAACATCACGTATATTCCCAGTTCCAAGATCAGTCCTATTTTCAGGTAGGTAGAAAGCTGGATGATGTATTCTTCACTATTCTGCAAGTTTACTATTCTCCACTTACTGTAACGTGAAAAATTTCTCCTTTCTTACCAGAAATATAGTTACTATTTTAGGGTATTACAAAAATAAGCCATAATATTGTGTCTCAGAAAACTTGCATTTGTTCCCTTCTCATTTTTTTTCTTTAATAAAGACAGCAAAAAAAGAAAAGACAAAATGCAGCCAGACTGAAATTACATGCTTGCTTTGACAAAAAAACGTACTAACACCATACTTAAAGATTAAGTTAAAAAAAAAAAAAAAAAAAAAAAAAAAAAGAAAAAGAAGAGCAGTAAGACAAAATGTGAGACATGAAAATGACATTTCAGAATGCTGCTGTCTGGGTATGCTACACTTGTTTTTGTTGTTGCCTTTGAAGTAAAAATATTAAATTCCAAAATTTAAATTTATGTTTTGTATGAAGAGCCTTAGACTCTTCAAGAATGGCCAGACATGGTGACTTACCAGATTCTGCTGACAAAGCCAATAAAATTGCTGGAATTTCTGAGACATGAGGAGCTGAGCACTTCCAACAGCACTTCGGATCTTACCTAGGACTAAGCATACAGATAGGTTATTACCAATAGATGTCTTTTGGCAGTAAATGCAAAATCCAGCTCAAAAAACCATGAAACTGAAATTACTGTTTATTTTATAAGGGAAGTAAATATTTGGTTTTGCTATTTGTGATTATATACATAAAATATTTTTTAAAAAGATGGAGATATAGAAAAGCTCTGTGGCACCTTACTCTTTGGCAATAACATGATACATTAATAACTCAGAACAGCTAAGACTGTATTTGCTTAAGAAAGTAGGAAAAAAAAAAAGGGAATACAGACAGCTTCCTGAAGTGGGCATACATACATATGTTTTTGAGAACAATCTTAAATTTCAAAGTAAATAACAATCCCCCACCCCATTTACATTTGCTCATGTAAATTGAAAGCCGTTGAAATAATCTTGCCTCAAGAACCAGTTAGATGTCTGTTCCCTCTGATGTCAAAGGGAGGTTTACATGTACCTTAGATAATATCTTCTGGTTCTGCAATCACAAATGACTTCACTCAATTGTGTGGATGACCCCTGGGTGAGCTCTTTTTATCCTGCCTATTCTGGGGGTAAGGCTAATACATTAAACTCATAAGGATGAGATCCTCAGAAGAATCATGTCTCTGAGACATGCCTTGGTACCTCCATTGGGAGTTACGGGTTCCCTACCCAAGAAAATATGCAAAGACCTAAGCACAGGAGCTTCAGATGAAGTGGGACACAGTCAGGTGCTCCAGGACTTTGCTGAAGAATGATCAGCCTCCCTGGTTCATTGGGCTTTCTCCACTGTCAGTGTACTTGCCATTTATAGTGTGCATAAGCACTGAGGAAAAGGACCAAATTCATTTTACTTGACTTTGCTCCCAAGAGTCATCTGTCTAAATCAAAATTTCTGGATGCTCTATAATCAGTCATCTGAGCTCATCAGCTCAGCCATGTTAGGCACTTATTTTTAGACGAGCTGAATCTCTACCTGGAGATGCCTGTTTCTTTCTATTGACTTGCTTATCCCTAGAAAACTAACTCCTCCGGGACTCCCACATTTGCTGGGATAAATACCACACTTTGGTAGGTAGCAATATACTTTCCTACACCTCCTTCCTACACCTCCTTTCCCACACTTCCTTTCCTCCACATCCTTCTCTGTGCTGAAAAAGCAACATTTTAAAAAGCATTATAAGCTGGGGTTTCAATGGAGGATTGAGTTTATCTGGAGAATTTCCAGATCTTTAAATAATGCTTAGGGGAAAGACAGAGAGAGGTAGGGGTAGGGGTGAGACAGGAATTACTCTGACATCTTTTAATTCAATTTGAGGAATCCAAATTGATTAATTCAAACAAGATGTAGAGGGTGGAATGAAGCCACAATAGCACAGCAGAACTGATCTGCAGCCTGTGATATAGAAAACATTAAACTCTGGCAGGGCTTAACGTTTTGTTGTTATTTAGAATAAGTATAGGAGGGGACTGAGTGGCATGTGGAAAAAATATTTTGAGAACAGGTATTACATTTTGATTCTGCTTTCTCTAGACTAGAGAAACATCTGCTTAACCATAAGAAGCAGCAAGAGATAATTTGGAAGTTTTAGGCTCCAGTTCTGTGGAAACATACAAACTCTGTAACTTTAAAAGCATGTGTTAATTTGTAGAGCTGTGGTTCTCAAACTCTATTCCATTTTCTGTTAGACAAACAGTACAGCTGCGCCACAACACTAAATTAAACAGCAATATGCATAATTCATCAGTCCCAAGCGGCACCCATTTGTGAAAGGGTTAAGTGGTTCAGGGCTGCATGAGTAATTCACTGGGGTTTTGTATTTGTTTTGTTAGCCAAATGAAATAACGCATTTTAACTGGTTTGAGGTTTTTGATCACCAAGCCCCTCACTTTTCTCTATGGAGTTATTGGCATGTGGAAAGCAATGTTTTGGGTGTTAAAACCTCAACAAACATACAAAAATCTGAATAAAAAAGAAATGTTTCATTTGATCTGAAACAAACTGCTTTGATTCCATTTTCAGCGTTTTTAATAAAGGCAAAGACTTAAGTGACAGACAGCCTTGTATCATCCTTTTCCCTCGGTGCTCTGTAGCTCAGGACGTAAGACAAAATCTCAATGTGGGGACAGAGTCCCTTCTTTCCTAGGATGGGGAATTGTGTTGTAGCAGGTCCCTGACATTGCCTGTTCCGCACTATGTTCAACTATTTACTGGGTAGGAAGAGAGTGAGGATGATTCTGTAGTCTGATGGTTGTAGGGCCTGTCCTCCAGTGAACAACGTTCAGTTTTAGTTTCCTCTGCTGAAATTGATAGTTCATTGCTCAAATACATAGACTGAGTAAGGAGTGTTGGTTTTAGGCCTATTGCAGAAATGTAGATCTTAACAGCATCTATATATGATTGGTGTTTTCTAGTGGCTCTCACAGTTACCCTAACCCCATATTAAATAAATATTTGTTTTATCTTCATTATCCTGAAGGATCATGACAATGAGAGTTGGTGATTTAAAGCTCAGTCAGACCACACAAGACTCAGGCACCGGCAATGCAGCATTTTGGTGTGATACACATCCGTCGGGGACATAAGACAGTGGTTCTGGGCTACTTGCATGTGTCACTGAGCCACAGTGATGAATACACATGCATTATTACAGCCCAAGCATTTACTAAAGCATTTACTAAATTATCTAACTCTATTTCCATTTCAGTAAGTAAATCAGACATAATAAAACATAGAAGTTAGAATCTCTCATATTCATGCTACTCTGCTTTGCCGTAATTAAATTAAAGTATTAAAACACTTCAATTCATAATCTTTAGCACAATATTAATAGACAGCCAAAGCCTTGTTATTAATTTCATGCATTGGGGAATTATTCTGATGAGTGTAGATTGATTATCTCCATGAAAGAATGATGAACGTTAGAGACCGGAGAGATTGAGATGTTTGGTGATGCCTAGAAGATTTTGCTTGTAAATAAATGATGATAAAATCTATCAATGCACATAAATATATGTAATTTTCACATAATCCATATACCTCCCTCCATTAAGATAATGTTATATTTACTTGAATGTCAGGAGAGAGTCACACAACCTTAATTCTGCTCCCTGAAGCATATGAAGCGCTCCATTTTTGTTGTGTGGTCCTGCATGGCTTCTGCTCTGAAGACATACAAAACCCTGACCATGATTTCAGTAGAGGCAGGCTCAGGATTTATACCCTGGCTAGAAATTGTGTAAGTTGCCTGAATAAAACACACACAATTAACACAATGGTGTCTTTTCCCTGCAGTAAGTATATTACAAAACTGCAAGTAATATATATGTATTGTATTGCTTGAGAAATGCTACAAAATCTTGTAATTGAAAATGGTTTCATATCACAAAAGTAGAGGAGGAAAAGTTAGATCTATATTGATGAAACCAAGATTATAGTCTGGTGCTGTAACTCTATTCTTGATAAGTTAAAAGCTTTGCTCAATTGTGCCACTGCTGCACCAGCAATGAGAAACTACTAACAATCAATCTGCTTCTGGCATTCATTACTGTTTATTTAAATGACGTGTTTTAATTTATATTTTCATTCTATTTGATTGTTCTGGTTTTTTTTCTATACTCATAAATAAATTGCTCCACACACAATCTGAGAAAATATGCCTGGAAAAAACATTCAAACTGGCATTTAGTTCAACGTCCTAACTCAAAGCAGGGCATAGTATTTGTCTAATCTCTAAACCTAAATTAGTAATCTTCAGAAAGATGTGTATTTTTCACTATCAACACAGCAGGTAGGCGTAATAATAAATGTATAATGTTCAGAGTGAAATGACATTTTAGGACAGCACAGCTACCAGTTGACAGTGATCTGGAAGGTAGGTAAGGCAACGGGATCCTTGTGCGCCCAGTAGGACTCAATGCAAATTTGCTTTTTACATTGCTCAATGGAGCTGAGTTCAAAGAGGAGAAAATTTGAGCAGAACACCACAATTGCTAGGAGGAATTCTCGGATTCCCCACTATGGGACTTCCTTTTATTGACTTTAAAGACTGTTTCAGGGCAATTAAGACATCCTGTAGTCATTCACAGCACTCCAAATGTAAATTGCAATAGTTCCTGAAGGATAAGTTTGTGAAAAGCATTAGGAAATTATGTTAGTAATTTCTCTTTGGTTAAAGGATAACCCATATTTGGTCAAGCACCTAAGAAAGCTTTTATGGATGATTAATTGATGAATATACTAAAATAAATTGGTTGTGAGGGTTTGTTTTTTGGTTTTTTTTCCCCAAAGTAAAGGAGATTTAACTCTATGTTTTCTGTTACTATTCAGCTGTGTTAGTAAAGCCCTTGCAGTACTGTGGAAACATCAGCCAGAGGATTAGCAAGGAAAAATCCAGCATCCATGGAATGAAGGGGGAAGGGGAGAGAAGGGCTCGCTCTCTCTAATGCCTTTTTTACACTAGAGATCACTTTACTATGTAGCTATGGCAGCAAAGCTCCTAACCACGATGCAGAAGATACCAGCAAAACAACCTTTCTGCTGGCATAGTTTATACTATAGTTAATTTTTTTTGCACCTATCGTTGGATTTTTATATGAGAGTAAACCCTGTGTGGCTGTTGTCCATTTGACTTGGGCAGTGAGATATTTCGGTGGCCGAGCATGTGGCATTCGGAAGCACAGGATGTCTTCTGCTTCCCTCTGCCAGACCTTGCCTACAAGCTGGACTCCCTGCTCCCATCACAGGGCTTGCGGGCGGCAGAGTCCTGGCCCTCTTGGTCTTCAATAGCTTTGTGACAATTGAGAGTGTTTTTCTTGTCATCACCTACACACCAGCAATAGCCAAACACAATTTTCAGGGTGTAAAACTGAAACTCCAGTCAGCACCCTTGAGAAACACATATCTTTGCTTGAAGGCACCCTGCTAGTGCAAATGATCACATGAGTTACCCTGGGAACAGTTACAGCTACATATATATTTTATATATATCTCTCTATATATGTTACAATAAACACTGAGAACACAAATAACTGCCCCCACAAACAAAATATGAACTTTGCAGAGACTCCAAAATACAATTCATGGCAACTGACCAAATAAACAAATTCTGTGAAAAGAAAGAGAGAGAGGTTATTTTTGCTGCAATGATTATCTTCTCCTTTGTAAGACCTGATGAGTGAAGTTCTTAAAACAACATTATGGCAGAAAAGCTACAGTGAAAAAAAAAAATCGATACAGCAATCAGACAGCTTTCTGTGGTCTCAGGGCTATTGTGTTAACGCAGAAAATGAAATTGTTTTCTAAAATGCAGTTCTATTTTAACTCTTCCCATGATTAAAACAAAATAGAAAGGGTATCATAAAGACAGACTTGTCCTGTGAGACGCAAAGCTGTATTTGGTCTTCAGGTACAATTAATATACCCAGGCCAAAAATAAATGATTCAGCATTAGCAATGACAGTCTGAATGTACAAGCTTTGCTGTGAAGTGTTTTGGGAATAGTATCTCCTGCTGGAAGATGGAAAAACAGATTTAGTTGCTTCTGGCTCCTCCATTTTCCTGTATTTTCTTCAGGGAACTGCCAAATGCTTAAATATGTCAGGATACATTTCATGCTAGGGTATCATTAAACTTCAGTTCTTGTGGATACATACCTTTCAACCTCCATAGCTCAAACTGGGGATACAAAATGTGTCAAAGACTCAACAGGAAAAAAATTATTCACACTGAAATTTTAAAGTGCTCTGAAGCTCATTCCCTCAGTGAAAAAAATTCTTTGATAACTTCCTTTTACTTAGTGCGAGCTATATTAGGTGAAGGGATACCATTTCAAAGATAATATGATCTGGAAATTATTTGAGGAAGATCTCTTGCAATGCCTCACATAAAATGCAAAATCGGAAGTCTGGATGTCACTTTTGAAAATAAGCTGAAGACAAACATCTGATTTTGCATACGCTATGTAGACCTATTCTATAATAATCTCTCTAACCTATTAGGGAGGTCACAATATTCCCCCAAACACAAGTAATTAACCCATTTTTGTTAGTTTAAAAAGGGGATTTCAAAGGTCCATTTCAGTTGTGTTTTAGTAACTGTATCAGGGAATTGCTCTTTCTTTTTCTCTTACATAGTCACTCTGCAAACGGGGAAACAAAATCCTGATATTCCATTTTGTTTTCTGACTGAAATGTTCTATGTTAAAAGGGTGTCACTAATTCCGAATATTAGTAAAAATTACCTAAGTCCAATTTGTCTTCATGTCCTCTGTACAATTTACTGAAAACTATCTTCCTAATTGCCTTTTCCCCCTTGCAGCAAGGCGTTTCAGAGTATTTCTGGAGTGCAAGAGCATAGCTTCACATGATGGGAGGGAGGGTGTTCTGCATCTGGGAACGGGCAGTCAGCTAAGATCAGCTCCTCCAAGTTTTCCTAACGTAGTACGCAGCTTCATATCCCAGAGAATAACACCGCTAACTCCCTATTTGTGTCTCCGAGTGAGGAAGGACTACTGACGTGAGAGTGTTCCCACTGCTCATTTCATGTGGCTGCAGATTTGATTAGGGCTGCGCATGAGGAAGAGCTTGCAGGGAAAGGAGGTAGGAAAAGTCCACCCCTTGCTTTCAGACCCCTCACTGACCTCCTAGGGAAAGAGAGGGGCTAACACCCTGTGTGTTTCTCCCCTTTGCTCCCTCATAATTTTACTCTTTTCAAGGAGATTAAAGTCTTGCTCTTTAACTTCCCCATCAGGAACAGGCAACCTTAGAAGCAGGGGCTTTCAGGTATTTAATGATGGCAGAGAAATGGCAGTATTCAGCAGTGCAAAGATTTGCAGAATTGAAAAATAAGATGTATATGCTAAAAAGAAGTATTAAAAAAAATTACCATTATGAAAGAAGGCTTGGAAATCCTCACACAGGCTAAGCAAAGCAAAATATTTTGTTATTCATACTTTAACAGTCCCTAGGAGGGTACTGAAGTCATCACAGTATCCATGCAAAGGGAAAATTCTCAGCTCTGCTCTGCCACGATGAAAATAAGGACAAAACCCTACACACGAGAAAGCACTGGAGGCTGAAGGAAGAAAAACAGCCTTACGCTCTCCCCCACCCCAAATCCTATGTTGTTACTTGGCAGACTTGTGCACAATATAGTGGAGAAATATGACTGTAAAATAAAAAATGATGAGGTAAAAGCATAGACATTCTTTCTTTTGAAAAGGACAGTGGAAGAAATAGAAATTGGTCTTTTAGTCACCATGCAGGCCTATCCCAAGATCTCAGGGTAGATCATAGCAGGAACTCATTGACAGGGAAAGAAGACGATCAGGAAAGAGTATTTGGAGGTGATGGTGAGATTCATGAGAGTGCAAGAAAAGACGCTAGTAAGAAAACTTAATATGAACTAATTTGTGATCTGAGAAAATCTCGTCTGAGACAATAATTCAGATTGGCAGGAATTGAAATATTTATAAAACTGAGCCTGAAGAACAAGGATAATTGACCTCAGAGGGAATCACAGGGAGCTGGCTACTGAGTGCTAGGACCACTTTGATATATTACCATCATTAGTGCTGGCTTGGATCTTGTTCCAAAATAGTCTACATTATTTTTCACTTTACCCCATCACTCCTTTCAAGGTGTCCACAGGACGTGAGAGAATAATAATGATTCTTGACAAAATTGTAATAAGAAAATGCAGCCGAACTATCTGATAGTGCATACGCCTGTGTAACTGCAGAAGTGCTTTAACTATTGTTCTTGCCTACTCCTTTCTGTTCTTCCAACAGACCCTTTATGATAGGAGGAAGTGCCTGTAAAGGAATGAAAACATTTTAAACATGACTGTTCATTAATAAGAGGCAAATTCTCAGGTTTCAGGAAAACAGAAAAAAAATGTTCATATAGGACCATCTTGTGTGCTCTGGTAAAGGGTGAAGCACTGGAGCCACAGAAGTGAGTGGGAAGAATGTGTCTGAGATGGAGCTGTGGATGGAGCTACTGCACCATTTAAGCCATATCTAATACCAGACTTTGGCTCCTCAACTACTTCCACAAACCCTTACTCTGGGAAACACCAGCTTGCACAGTCAGTTCCAGGACAGGGTTCTTATACTTAATCGTTCTGTAGGGTGTCTTTGGTACTACAAAATGAGTAAGGAAAAACTACAGACCACAACTTTATCCTAACAGATTTCTTATTTTAGCAGACATCTATAAGAAAGATACTAAAATGTTCTTACTTTCTTCAGAAAGATCATTTTCTTCTGCTTCTCTTTCCATTTCTTTACACCATCCTTCCATTCTCTTAGTTTCAGTATGTAGCAACTTCATAAACCAAGACCCGTCCCGTCGACAAGGAGACATTCGACCAGTCTCTACTGTCTCAATGGCTGGCTCTAGCCAGGGTTCTGGTGGTGGAAGGTTTGAGGTGTCAACTGGGGTCCTATAATCTTCTCTGTAACTGAACAGTCCCTGTGTCCGTACAGTTCTCACTGCACTGTATTGGGTGGGCGTGCTGGGCTCTGAGTGCTGCTGGAATGACGAGCCAAACTGAAGTCCCTTGTCCTCCATGGTGATGTGTCCTGGAAAGCCCTCCAGTTCCAGGTCAGCCTGGACAGCTGCTGTTACACTGTTTGAGCGCTTGAATCGTCCGTGTCTTGGTGAAGATGGAAGAAAGAAAAGAGATTAAGACATATAAATACATGTGTTATTATACAGAGGCACAGAATAATGTTTCAGTGAGCGGATTCTGTTTTTCTCCTTGGACTTTATGCTAAATATTTTTCCTTTGTGCGTATCTCACTAAAATAAGACAGTGAGTAACAACATAGAGGAAAACCAAAGCGCATAGTGGCATCATTGATCTGAGCAATGATACAAAAGAAAATCATTTAAATTATCTCTGGAAGCGAATATTGATTTATTCTCATACTACAAAATACCATGTATCATTACTAAATGAACTGGAAATAATTAGCAGAACTGCAGGGTTACATCTCCTGATAGAAGTCTGTAAAGTACACGTAAAAAAAAAAAAGTCAAATATTAAGAACTGCAATTAGATAAAATCTGAAAATCTGCTAAGTTAGGACTATTGAGAATCCTTTAATAAAAGAAAAGCAGTAGCAGCAGGTTCAAAACTGTGGTATTTTTTATTTGCCTCATAGGATGGCCATTAAATGTTGATTTTATATTGTGATATGCCACCGAATAATGACATTTTAGAAAAGCTTTATGTTAAAAAGTTAGATAGAGAAGTGAAGATTATTTGTGAAATCTTTTCACATCTGAGCCTACTGTTTCAAAGTACTTCTAGTCAATGATGGTAAGAAGCAATTAGCAGCCAGATACTGTCTGACAGCTGCCGTGAAATGAGATAATGGTCCCAGTCCAGTACTTAACAGGCAGTGCCTGCCAGGGATAACCTGTGGGTTAGTACATTGGCCAGCGGTTTTACAAAGCTAGATGAGGACTGAACAAGCTACAAAGCTGAATCTAGTTTAGGATAAAGGTACCATGGGTTATGTCCTAATGATTATATCTCTCTGTGTGGACTGGGAAAGCCTGGATCAGCATGAGGGGTCTGTTGTGGGTTGGGCTGGACTGGCCACTGAGATGAAGGAAAAGTATTCCAATATACAGCGCTTTGTATTTGTTCTGCTAATAACGAAATTATATTAATCCACTACTTTAATTTAAAACTTTCACTTCCTTCTCTCCAATTAAAAATTGGAAAGTTAACTAAATATTAAGCAACTGCTAAGTAATCTCTACAAATTTTACCAAATGACTAGTGTGCCTACAAGAAATCTGGCTTTGTGAATTATTTAGGAGCAGCACTCACCAGATGTTTGTTATTAACTCTGTTTACAAATGTGTGTTGTGTTATGAAAGACTACAGATTTTTGTACATGCTTGAATTACCGTTTTTCATCTTCCACTTGTACTCCAACAGAGTGGTATTCCCGTAGGCCTCTGCTTTCAGTATCGGAATCAGTTGCTGTTTCCACCTAATTCAACACAAAAGATACATCTGCAGAGTGAGCACGGACAACTCAGTACTATTTCTACCCGCACTCATTCAAAATTAATTATATATTTCCACTCTTACTGCTAAGAAACACCTAGCACAGTAAAATAAATGAAATAGGTATTCAGCCTGGTATAATTGTTTTGGTGCTGTGTTTTATAAAGCTTTACACAAGTATTTCTGTTTTGCTATTTAATTCCCTATTTCAAACCTAAGCAGACGCAATTATACAGTTCAGTGGAAGCAGGGAGTAAGCTTGGTCTGGAAGAGATGTTCTTAGAATGAGGAATCCACAGGATAGCCCCTTTTTATATTATTATAGAACAGCCTCATTATAGTCTTTGATTTACAAAATAAAATAAAATCTCAAGTAGCCCCATAAACTTGCAAGTGATAAAAAGAAATGCTGCAATGAAATTTTATCGACAACTGCGTTGACAAATATAGAACCATTTAAATGACGTGAGGGATACAGCATAATGCCATATCTCACCTTTTTTAATAACATGGTCCTGAAAATGCTATATCAAGCAAGTAATTTATGCCCTTTTTATAGTATTCCCATCTGAAATAGACTTACCGAAATACATTCACAGTAGTTTTCTTCATAACTGAGACCACATTGCTTTTGCAAGTTTCTGTGGGATTTTATATAACACTCCCCACCACCACACCGCCCCCAAGTCTTTGACACAGACATAACGAGTGCTGCAGTATGCAAATTATACTGAATCAAGGGAGAGTCAGGAAAAAAGAGTAGAACTGACTTTTCCTTTTGAATGATATTTTCCTTTTTAAATAAAAAATAATAATATCGGCAACCAGTTTTTCGATATGCACTCTCCATGTGTGCATTCAAAGACTATATCCTATGATGATGACATGGTAACTTTTCCCCTTGGGGCAGCCACAGGCATCTCTCGAAGGAGCCCAATGGCCTTTGCAGCCATCTCTCAGCTGCGCAGTCTCAATCCCACCAGGTTTCTGGAACGATGCAGACAGAAGGGGGAAGGAGGATGGGAAGTGAATGTATATGTGGACTATACTTCTTGAAGAAGCCAGTTGCTGGTAACTTTTCTTTCCATATTCAACCAGTAGCTCCATGTACATTTGCACAGAAGAGAATTCCAGACAGTAATCAGCATACGTTCATATTTACCTGGGTGTAGCTCTTGGAGGTGTTCATGAAAACAGCTAGTGCAGGAACCCTTTAGTAAATGCTAATGACATGCTTGAGCTGTACAGTGTAGTGTCAGGCACGGATTTGCCAAAAGCTCTGGATATCAGTGTGGCAACTGTCAGGGAAAGACATATTTCCCAGAAGAAAGTATGCACTGCTCTCTGTTTCCACCTCAGCAGTTGCACGGAAACTGGCTGTATTCACTTGGATGGGCAGTGCATGGAGAGAACTAAGATATCAGACTTGGTAACAGTCTCCAGGATTTGGTGTTGTCAGTATAAAAAGAAAGATCCCTCTTGATGTTGGCAGGGGAAAAAGCCTCAACCACAGAGGTAGGCAGTGTGGGGAAAAAAACCCCACACCAACCAACCGAAAACCAGGCAAGCTGGTTGCCTAGTTAAAGTAGGTCTTGGCTGCAGTGTGGGTGAGAAGCTTAAGCTGTACTTGAAGGGTCACCTTCTCCTGAAAGAATATCGCTATAAGTAGAACAGCCATAAGGTCCAGTTTCTTAGCGCAAGTGGTATCTATCAGGAAAGACATCCTTATTTACAGCATAGAAGGGTCCAAAAGAGTCTTGAGTAGTAAGTTCAGGTCTAAGTGAGGGACTAGGCACTCACCTAGCCCTTTCAGGGATGTGAGAAAAGCTGCATATGAAACATCTTCATTAGGGACAGGTGAGCAGAAATTAATTAACTGGGCCAAGAATGAGACACTCGTCTAGCCTGTTGGGAGGGTGCAGAGAGGCAAGTTATACTTGCAGCCTTGACTACAGTGATGAGAGCTCAGCCAAATATGCATAGACACGTTTTGAAGAGTGAAGCGAACTTATTCTCAAAGGGAGAGGGATGGTAGGTAGTGAATAAGAGCAGATAACACAAAATGTTTAGCCTGTGGCTCTTGGGTGTGCCTGTATGAGCACTAGCAGGAAGATGATGTCCAAGGTGGGGAAACATTTTGTGGAGGAAGCCTTTTGATGTTGAAATCCATAGCAACATCTGGAGCGGTCAGGAAGTCAGGAAGTCTAAACTATTGATAAAAGCTATGGTATTTGGTTTCATCCCCAAAGCAACCAGAGTCAGTCTGAGTTAAAACACATAGTTTAGGAACTTGCTGAGTTTAAACTACAATAAATAATGCCATCAAAGGGCATGTCTTCAACCAGGGATTCCGTCTCCTTCTGGAGATAAGAAGACTGGACAATCTTGTTAAATTTGCAGAGACCACAGCCTTCCAAGCCATATCTGATGCATCATGTAACACCTGTGAAAAAGCCAGAGAAGTTATCTTGGTCTCAGCTAGAGTAACTATAAAGCACTTCTCGGAGGAGGAGCGTGACAAAGGAGAGTGTAATTTCTGTTATTAAAGAATAGAAAGCACTTGGCAGTTTGGAAAGTGACACTGGAGGGATGCTTAAGACCATGATCTCAAAACAAAGATTTCTTCCTATGTTCAGAAGATGCAGTGGTTATTAAAATAAGTGACAGTGATAGTGGATAGTGATACAGGAAATCTGATCTCCTGAGCATTTACAGTCTATTGTCTTGGTAGTGAACAGGCAGGAGCCAGGTAATTACCAGGGAATATTAGTGAATTTCATCGTGGCCTTACAGACTTAGCAAAGATAGTCAGATACCTAGTAGTGTTGATGTCAGATTAGGGAAAGTTTCAGTTTCACAGAGAACATGAAGGTCCGAGCACTTTGTTTTCTAAGTCATGGAAACAAAGTACTGGCTGTAGCAGAAGGTAGAGGATGAATCTTCTGCAGAGTATGTGTTCAAAGTAAACATAGTGGAAGGTAACTATGTGAGCAGGCACAGTGTCCCACTGATGTGGGTAATACCCCTCAGGGCAGTGACACAGGGAACAGGGTTTTCCTTTTATATCTCCTGCCTCAGAAGTTTGAAGTATAATGGACAAAACCATTATGAACAGTAGGTAGTCAGGGTGCATCTCTCTCCTTATAGAAGCAGGAGAAGATGTCAAAGTGCCATGACCAGTTCGTCAAAGGCTGGAGAAGAGACAGGGTCTTTGTGCGCAGCCTTATGTGGCAGTGCTTCTGACAAGGTCTAATGACAGTGTAAAGGAGAGTTACAGTATAACTGATCGTGAATGGCAATCCCAAGGTATGGAAAGAGTCACTGTCGGAGTTCTTGAGGCTTCTTCACACCAGGTAAGGTGCTGATGCTGATGGCATGATGAAGTCAGTATACCTGGATTTCTCTGGACCACAGCTAGGATTGTGTTGGACAGACAATATGGCTTCACTAAGGGCAAATTTTGACTGACAAATTTGGTGGCCTTCTGTGACGGGGATACAGCATTGGTGGATAACAGAAGAGTGACCGACACCATCTACGTGGACTTGTGGAAAGCATTTGATGCTGTCCACGCAACATCCTTGTTTCTAAAATGGAGACATGTGGATTTGATGGGTGGACTCAGTGGATAAGGAACTGGCTGGCTGGTCACACTCAAAGAGTGCGGCTTGATGTTTGGGTGGAAACAAGTGATAAGTGGTGTCCCTCAGGGGTCCATATTGGAACCAGTATTATTTAAAATCTTTGTCAGGTACACAAACAGTGGGATTGAGTGTATCCTCAGCAAGGTTGTGGATGACACCAAGCTGAGTGGTGTAGTCGGTACTCCAGAGGAAAAGGATGCCATTCAGAAGAACCTTGACAGGCTAGAGAGGTGGGCCTGTGCAAACCTCATGAAGTTCAACAAGGCCAAGTGCAAGGTCCTGCACCTGGGTCAGGGCAATCCCAAACATGGATACAGGCTGGCAAATGAAGGGATTGAGAGCAGCCCTGCTGAGAAGGACTTGAGGACACTGATGGATGAAAAACTGAATATGAGCTGACAGTGTGTGCTCACATCCCAGAAAGCCAACCGCATCCTGGGCTGCATCAAAAGAAGCGTGGCCAGCAGGTCGAGGGAGGCAATTCTGCCCCTCTACTCTGCTCTCCCACCTGGAGTACTGGGTTCAGCTCTGGGCACCCAGCATAAGGACATGGACCTGCTCGAGTGGGTCCAGAGGAGGGCCACGAAGATGATCAGAGGGCTGGAGCATCTCTTCTGTGAGGACAGGCTGAGAGAGTTGGGGTTGTTCAGCCTGGAGAAGAGAAGGCTCTGGGGAGACCTTATAGTGGCCTTCCATATCTGAAGGGGGCCTATAGGAAAGATGGGGAAGGACCCTTTATCAGGGAGTGTAGCGATAGGACGAGGGGTAACGCTTTTAAGATTTAGATTAGCTATTAAAAACAAATTCTTTACTCTGATGGTGGTGAGACACTGGAGCAGGTTGCCCAGAGAAGTTGTGGATGCCCCATCCCTGAATGTGTTTAAGGCCAGGCTGGATGAGGCTTTGAGCAATCTGGTCTAGTGAAAGGTGTCCCTGCCCATGGCAGGAGTGTTGGAACTAGATGATCTTTAAGATCCCTTCCAAACCAAATCAGTCTATGGTTCTGTTGGACTGGGTCCAAGGAAAGGACCAACATCATTACTTCCACTTGTGGGATCGTCGGTCAAAATCCTTGAACTGGCTTGGATGAACTGCAGCTCCAGATGAGGGTGCCAGTGATGGAGGCACAGGCTCCACAGCATTACAAGCCTGAAGGTTTGACAAGGGAAAAGAGGTTTGTGGGTGCCCAGGCTGAAGAAGCTGAGCAGATGGGAACAAAGGATTCATCAGAGCCCCCTGCTTTCTCACATGGCTCAGCAGGGAGGGACAGGACGTTGTGTGCCAGACCAGACCTGAGCCAAAGCCAGACAAAAGAAGCCAAGCTAACAGCTGCCTTCAGTCCCTTCTAAAGCACTGCACTTTGCACTTCCCTCATAGAGTGATATCATTAGGATGACCATTCCTACATCCCATGCTCCTTGGGACCTACTGAATGAGTCCTGGGGGATGATGTGGAGGCCAGATTGCTGGCCATGGAAATAGGCTAAGGAAGGTTAATAGTATCATACTTGCGGGGCTAACATACAGCTAGTAACACTGTGGAGGTAAGCAATGGTCAATGGACAGAGAAGAGACTTTTGCCTTCCACGAGGATGTCTCAGCATCTCAGACATAGTGCTGTTGGAAACATGATGGTCTAAAGATAGAAACAAGGAAAGGTTCCTATGGATAACATCAATTTGGCCAATTTATGTTGTTGGAACAAAGCAGGCAGACTGGCAACACAGACTTTTCTTCCGTATTGCATATCAAAACCTTATCTGTTTTTGCAACTACATTGTTTGGTTTAGTAACAGATAGCCGGTCTCCTTTCGAACTCTGCTTCTGATGTATGGAGGCATATTTCCCTTTTATATTTTGGATGGGATGCAACTCATCAAGAAAAAGTCTTTTTCAGCTACCTGCTTTCAAGTGCTGTCTTATTGGTATTTCACCTAGAAGTATATCCTGAATAATTTGCCCGATGTGCAATTGACCCCTAGAATTTACAGGCATAAATGAAGTAATCTGTTCTAAAATTTTATTCAAAACAAAATTATCAGGAAAATGATGGCCCAGGTATCAAAATAAAAATGACATTAGTTACCTCTAAAAATAAACTCTTGCCAAATTATCCTTCCCTCCAGCTTGCCAAGGCTGACACTGACTAAATGACCTGACGATTGCCTTCATATTTTAATGCTTTCATTTCCTCACTGTGCTTTGTAACAGCAGGAGAATGCCAAATTGTGTGTGTGTGTGTGTGTGCAATCTAGGATTGCAAATATTGTAACAACCAACAAAAAAAATAGATCTGGAAAATGGAGGCAAATGCCAACACAAGTAAAAGTGGGAAATAACAAAATAATTTGCACTCACAAAGAAACAAATGGACAAATAAATTGCATTTCTGAATGACAGATATTATACAGACTCCTGCTAGAAGACAGCAGGAAACTCTTTAGATTTAATCAGATTGGCCAGGCTAGATTCAAATGAGCAGAGAAGAAAAAGTAATACATTTGGTTTGATTGTGTGGCTCCAGAAACTCAAATAAGTCTGAATAAATCTGATGTTATTCTCCATGATTCATTATTGGTTTAATACTTGCATGGGTTCTAAAAGTCTTAATATTTGCAAATTGGCCCACAATCTCAGTAACGCAAAATAATGTGACAAATTATATATCTATCTGGTTATAAGGGAGACTCACACAGAAGAGGAAACACAAAAATAGCTAGATGCTCACCGAAAGCAGAAGAAAGAAGAGGAGTAGATCTAATATAGCAGGTCATTTTCCTCTTTCCTTGCAAACAAAGAACTAAAACTTCTTTAAAACTTTGACAATTTATGGCATTAAAAATGTTGGTTTATGGGCTTATAGTATGTCTATAAGGCTTATAATATTAACAGTAAAGGTAATAGAGCATTTTGAGATTATTTCTATCTTACAAAACAGGCAAAACACTCCCCTCCATGTTTTTTGCTGCCAGTGCAAGAAGCAGACAATACTACGAACCCTCTGTGATCAGTCACTACTGACTGATCCAGCTCAAAATTTGAAAACTAAGTATCAGATACTGGCACCGACTTGGTAATAAACAATCCACAAGTAAATTATACTAACACAAAATTATTTAAATAAATGCAAATCACTATTGCAAATAACATGCTTGTTATAACCAGTCTTGGTTTGTTTATAGGTGCTCATTCTAGAAAAGGATGCATGAACTGACTAAATTATTCCTTCAAAGTATTTACTAAGCTTTTTTAGCTGATAATTTTAACCACTTAAAAGCAACCTTTATTTCTGTATTAAAGTATTATTCTGCTCTTAAACACGAGCACTGCAACATAACCTTGTAGCGTCCTAAAAATTCCAGTTTAAGCTTCCATGCATACTGTTGCTAAGGGAGGTTTGAAGTTAATATATTCAGTGCATAAGAAAACAGATTTTAACCTGGTGCCTTTTGCTTCTCTCTCATAAGCATCAGTAATAAGAGTCCTTCAGGCCACATTATCTCTCCCCATGCAACTTCACTGCCCTCAATGGGTTTTTGCTACTGTAACCGATTTGTTCTATAATTAGAATTTAATAAACAATCTCTCTGATGATGCACAGGAAGGGAAATAATTTACCTTTCCTCTCTTGCATAGGCTTCTCAGTGATAACAAGAGTAAAAAAGGGAAGAAAACACTACATTTGACACGAGATCAAGTGAATGTAATTGTGAATGCAGATAACCATTCTCAGGTATAGAGAGATCTCATTTGTATGCAGTGACTTCAAAGTAGGAAAAATACTTCAAATAAAACTACAGTAGTAACTGCTACTGCTTTCCTTAACTGATGGAATACTTTATCAGCCAAAAACCATATACTCTTTTAAAATAACTTTTAGAAACACACCAAAATAAACCTACGCTTTCATGCTTGAGTGATTTTTTTGTGCCTCACCACAGGGCTCCATTTTGCTACTCCATTACTTCCCAGCAGAACATCTGGACTACTCAAATATGTTGCGTGGCACAGTAAGTGCTAATTATCACAAGAATATCCTACAACCCGTTGAAGAAAGCACTTTTTGCTAAAAATGCATGCCCGAGTTTAGAAATGGGATTCATGTAAAGCTGATATGAGATAGTAACAGCAAAATAATGCACACAGCACTGGCTGCTCATAAGTTTTTTGGTGCATTTAATGGTAAGTGGCAAATTGTTCTGAACCAACAAATATCGTGCAAGGCAGCAATCTGTGTCTTCCCCACTTTGAATGTTTCATTGTCTTAGATGGCAGTTAAGAAAATGAACAACAGTAATTTGTGAAAAGAGTAAAAAATTAGATGGCTTTAAAATAACCATAGCTTTGTTTTAACTACAATTCCAGCTGCTAAGCTTTTTGACAAATGAAGAGGCCAAAATGCAACCACTGGCTGGGAACTCTGCTAACTGGCTAAGCCTGTGAATTCTGATTCATCTATATATATATATATACACACACATGTATGTATAGGTCAATGTTAACTCTATAGGCCAGGTTACAGCCTCTGTACCACGGAGGTGTTATCAAAACTTTCACTGACTTCCGCAGGCCAAGGACTTCACGCACTTCTCTCACAAAAGCACAGTCTGACAGTGATTTTAGGAGGAGAATGAACAACGCTTACCTCTAAACCTTTGGATCATTTACGATCCAAAGAGCAGTGTAATCAATGCAAGTATTTCTTTTGATTGGTATGTGTACACTGAAGCAGAGCACTGACAAGGATGGTATAACCTAAACAGTACAAGGAAAATGTAGATGCTCATCCAAGTAAGTATGCCATATGGGTACAAAATGCTTTGCCTTAGAGGGAAATTCCAGTTTGACACTGCAGAGTTTCTTGAACAAAGTTTTTACCATATGATGTTAATAATTTAATTAAATAAATATATAAATATTATGAAGATCGCCTTTCTACACAAAAAATTAGGCAGACGAATTATTGTGCTAATCCTCCTGAATACAGCTTTTGATTTATAAGAACAATTTGTTTAATGAAGATTCTGGAGATTAAAAAAAAACTAGATATTTTGAAGCATGATCTCCTGATGATAAATGAAGATGACAGAGTCCATTCTCTATGCTACAATTAGTGCTTATCTCCAAAAATACCCTCATGAATCAGCCTCCACACTTAAAACTTTTGTTTCCATCTCATCTGCTTCCAGGGTTTCTGTTCATTTTGAGAAGCCTTGATGTCTTTAAAATAGAGAAGAAAAAAAGGATTGCATGTTTTGAAATTCTTGACATAAATAAGGAGCAATTTTTTGACAAGTTTTCTTGTGTATTTTACAATCCAAATGCTTTTAATACAAAATGGTTTATAACTAGAGCAATTTTTGAATGTTAATCATTAGCATATATACAAGCGTGTGCAAAAGCGCAAGGAAAATCCCTGAAAATGTATTAGCAATAACCTTGTTCTTGACTCAGTGGTTATTTTACTCTAAACAATCTCTACCCTCCATTTTAATTTAAATACTTTGATTAGTCTTCTGCTGTCATGATAGAAGACAGATACGAAGACTATAGCTTCTAGTATTACTAGAGTTTTATTCTTTTTTCTATATATATATTTTCTTAACAATGCTGACTAAATTTTTAATCCCAGAATCAGTATTTTGCAATTCATTTGAATTTAGAGCTCAACATTTTTTTCCAGTACCTACTGACACGTCTGACAATATTCCTCTTGATCTAAATACGGCAGTGAAAAAAAACCCCACAACCTAACAGTTATTTTCTGGAAAGGCTTTGTTTCTGAAGCTTTTTTTGGTCATCATTCCCGTCTGGGATAGGGCTAACATACCGTGAGGTGGGTTGCCATATCCGTGCCTGCAGACGGGGTGCTACCGATCTTCATAGCGGAAGTCCAACGCTCCCCTAGGAGCTTGGGCTCCCTGTGTGTGTGAATACCAATCCTACGGCACGTGCCTAGTATGTCAGGACTTTTTAAAAGGACTTCTATTCATTACATGTAGACTACACAAATCATATACACCAAAAACATGGGAGCCCCAGGCTGGGTCCATAGTAGTTCCCTGTGCAAAGGCATCACTGGTCATTCTTTTTCTTTATCTGCTTCTGCATGAAGCTCCGTTGGCAAGCATTCTCACACCAATGTGATATGTTAAAGGAACGAAACATTAAAAAATGCACAAATTAACCATCCTGATAGCAAATTAATGCAAATAAATGCAAATTCAATGCATTACCCTGACATGGCATGCTAATGAGAAAACAAGTCATTTAGTCAATCAGGGAAAAATGCAAATAAAAAATATCCTTTTCTAAGGTGCTTTGATGCAGAAGTCTAAAAGACATTAAATACTTCAGCTGTATTTTCAGGGCATAAATTACTATTTATGTAGTTTGCAATAAGAATATTCTACCCTGTGTTTTTATTCCCTACAAACCTGGCAACAGAAATACAACAAAATGCATTTTCTGCTTAGAAATGCTGCAGAGAGGTATTTTTCACACTAATGTGGAGTTTGAAACTTACTGCAGAAAAAACCCCAAACAACTAAAACGTGCTCGCAGGATACTGTGTTGAGGGTAATTTTGCAATTTTAACCTTATCTAATGCCAAATGGTACAACCAAGCAGTTTGTACTTCTCAAAAGATAACAAACAGCTCATCCTTCTAAAACCTGCTGTTGCAAACAGCATTTGCCTTTTTCAGTGTGTGCACCTGAGGCCCAGTATTACGGGCCAAGCGTCAGATGACAAGTTGCTACAGAAGATCCACTGCCTCCACGGAAATCATTGCACAGATGTTTTTGTGGATTATAAGCACATATTATTAAACACACCACATACCAAGAAGGGTCAGAGCCCAGTGAAAAGTACTGGTCATCACCTGCAGTCAGAAACAGCATCAAGTGATGTAATCAAAGTTTCAGAATTAGTTGCTGAAATACCAGGACTGACTGAAGCAAGACACCAACATTGTTAAATACCACTGTGCACAGCTGCTGCAAAGAAGAGATAAGAACAACACTAGATACGATTCCTTTCTGAAGAGTAAGTTTCAGGTTAGGGGCTAAGAGGGACCAAGGATTACTTGCTGCTCCTTTGAGCTTTTCACTGCTATCTGCGAAGCCTCTTCTCTCAAGAAGTTAGGATACACTAATTACTTTGTAAAATGTTTGAAAAGTAGCCATCTGAATATTTTACCATTACTGTTAAATTGCATTCTAGTCTTCTGCATCTAAAGAAGCAGAAGCAAATACTTTTATGTCAAGAAATGGACAAGCAGCCTTTGCCTTCCTGTTAGTCTAATATGTTGTGGAACAGCAAAATTATACCGCCTTAAGATGTTAAACACTGACATTCAATCAGTAACTCTGCCATGCTTAACCCAAATACTTTTCTCTGACTGTATTTTGAAATTAATGGAAATGGAATTACTACTTTTTAAAGAAAATAACATACTTCCTTGTAGATCAACAGTCACTCACGGGGCTTTGTTGCACGGACTATTACATTCTCAAGATCTATGTTACTGTGTCCACAATTCCTTTAACTATGTCAAAATAGATGGCATTTCCTCTATAGCTGATCTGGCAAAAGTAGAGATTTTTAAGCACAGAACTGAACCCAGGGATGTAAAAGGGGATATTCACATACTTGAAATTAAAAACTCAGCAGAACAGCAGCCTAAACTTTCCTCTACTCCTGTGTCTCAAAGGACTTCGCATTCTTTGCAGGTTCAACTTTTTGATTTTTATTATTACTTGGTATTTCCTGGAGATTTATACAAATGACCATTGCTATATATCTAGTGCTTGCCATTTAGTAGAAAGAATAGCTATCAAAATTTGCATTTGGAATCTTCTTATTTCATTTGCCTGAAACAACACAACACAACTGAGCTTTCCACAGTCTGACACACATTTTGTCAGGCGAAATAAATATTGTGTTTTTTGATGGAAAAATGGAGGAATGCTCAAAGACCATGTTTATTAATGTTATTTCATTACTTGCCATCTGTAATTATGCTTTGTCTACACCAGCATATTTCTTTCTCTTCCTTGGTACCTTCTTCCCAGCACAACTAAAAGTAAGGGCGGGGGGGGGGCTCTTTTTAGGTAGAATAACGTGAAGGTCCAACAACATTGCACATTTTCCAAGGTCAAAAGAGAAAGATAATGGAAAAAATAGCCAAGCATTTTAAAGCTGGCGTAATTCTATAAAAAGGACTGTGAATTCATGGAGGGAAGGAGATGAACATGCTGTTCACCTGTAGCTCTGCAGTATAATTTTCATATCAAGTGTTAATGACAGGTAGCCTCCCTAGAGATTTATTCATTCATTTTCTTGCAGGTACAGCATATTAGCCGAAGACTTTTCTGCAGAGCCACGTTGCCATGATGTGAATTACAATTAACGCTAAGCAGCCAGGGGTTGTTTGTTAGATTATTAGAGCCAGTGAAGCTGAATGACTCATTCTATGCTATTTACAGAAAGGCGGCAAGCAATTCATCACAGACAGATGTTAATGATAGGCTACCTGGATCCCTATAGAGGAACGTCGACTCTTAAGAAACTCCTCTGCTTTTGTCACTAAAATGGCCTTGTCACTGGTTCGTATCGAGGTGCTCTGGCTCTCGGACGCGTGGCGCTGAGCAGCCGCAGTTTCCAAGGCGAGATTCATGGCCTTGTTACTGTCCAAACTGTCGGTGGAGTTGTACATCCCTCGCCCGTCCTGCGGCCACGGGGAAATCCTCTGAGTCCGGCTGTCATGATATGCGTCCTGGGTGGATTCTGTGCTGCTCTGTGCCGTGACTGAGATCAGTGGCTTGGAAGTGGTACGAGGGGGTACCGGTGGCGGTGTTTTTTTGTAACTTGTGTAAGTTACAGCTATGGAAAGAATTTAAAAAAAAAAAAGAAAAGAAAAGAAAAAGAGAAATCAAGATTAATCTGATGGAAACTTCACAACAGAAATCACCTTAAGATTATGCTACTTAAAAATGAGGATGGTGCAACATAGCGCTGTTTGTGAACCTCACTATTAGTTGAAAGTGTCTCTCAGAGTCAGATGGGTATCCACAGCAACATTTTATTTCAACTAGGAAGCGAGGGGTGGAAATGCGAGTCCCAGATTACGGTGAAGATGAAAGAGATTTAGTGAGGATTTGTGTGTGTTAAGACCTGTGCTGGGTAGGTACACACTGGGGCTTCTGAGGTTGTTTCCGTATGGGGTAAAGCTGATAAGAGAAATAAAGGAGTATTTCTTTTTCCTTCTTGTTATGACCTGAACTGTGGGCTCTGTATTGATACAGTGTGTTAGGACAGTAGCATAAATATACTGGAACAAAATATTGTTCAGAAACTTCTACTTTATGATATGTCACACTTTAACCTTTAAAAATACTTCCAGGTGTACTGGCTGGAATTATGCAAGATTGCCTACTTATATAGGATGCATATATTTTAAAAACATCCACAATATGGTTAATAAAAGGAAATTCCAGGCATGTAAAAAATGTTACAATATATACAAAGGTACTAGATACTTGGACAACAAGCAAAAACTACAAGTAATACCAACAGCACTGACTTTTTATCTATTATCCTGTAGTAAGCCTTAAATCCTTAGAACATACATTGAAGGGGGATATACTCAAATGCAGAGAATATGGAAATATAGATATAAAAGTGGGTCTGAAACACAGGGAGAACTGGATACACGTGAGCAGAACTCAGACTTTTAGTCTGATGAGCAGAGCAGGTCTGAGGCTGGTTTAACATGGATTCTGTCTTGCAGCAAAAGGCTCAATAAAACATCCAAGAAAGCTCTACAGATGCAGAATTGTGCCAATACTGCTTCCTTGCTGAATTTTAGAGATTTCATAGAGGTAGATATTTAGTCATTAATATCACACAGCTGAACTTTCTAACTGCCTAAGCCCACTATACATTTTTGGTACTAATAAGAGCATTTCTGTTATGGACGTGTTTTTTCTCCAAAGCACATATAATCATAATTCATAAAATTAGCAACAGATACAAAAATGCATCATGATACAGCTTTCCATATTCCTGAACAGGAAAATCAAGTCCAATTCATTTCTTGTATAATTGCAGGAAGATAAAGAAAATTATTATGTTTTCCTATATCAATAATGCTGAAATAGCATAATGTATACATGGAGAGACCAGGACAATGAATGACTTCAGGAAAAGGTTTGCCTTTTTCTGGTGGTGATAAATGCATTGGACATTGCAACAGTGACTCAGGTAACCTTGGAATTTGGGTTACTTGAGTCCAAAAAGGATTCTACAAGAATTCCTCTTCCCATTATACAAATATGGGCTAATGAGCAATGAAGTCAGAAGGAGCGCCTCTCCAGTTGTGCTTTTTGATATGAGGCTATATTGCAGCTCTCTGGAGAGAAGAGACCAGTTTAGGGATTTGTAAAAACCTGGGACTGCTGAGCCTGTATCAACAGGCTAGTCTATGGGAAAAGTGAGCCTAGAGAAAACTACTCTTAAATTTTGATTCTTGATAATCATAAATAGAAGGGTGATCATAAAAAAAAGACATTGAGGCAGAGCTAGGAACTGAAAACCTTCATTTGAAGCACATTTTGAATTACTACTGATTCTGGTAGAGATTTAAAGAGAGTCTTGCTCTGAGCTAAATTGCTCTAACAGAGTGAAACACACGAAAACATGCTCTTCAGATTCTGAGACTGTGTGCTTTTTTTGAAGTACCATTTTGTTGTCCTATCACCAATCTTATCTCCTGTCAGTTTTGTAACCAGCAGTTAAGAAGAAAGAAAAACCCGATATTTTTCAGATGCTTTAGGGAACACAGAAAGTTCACGAAAGAAGGGAGAGGCTGTACAGCTTGGAAATTAAGACAGTGTCTTATGAGCTCAAACAGTGGCTCTAAGGAATGTTTGCGCTGAGAGGTGCCATAATACTGCTCCCTTGTCTGCCCCCTGCAAAGGCAGATGCAAGTGATCAAAGTGCTGGGAAACATTAGAAATAGGGACAACAGGGTAATATGGGGTGAGTGAAATACAGAACAGGAAGCTATTTTTACCTGTAACTTAAGACAGGTTATCACTGTTATAACTAATTTACTGTTTTTTTACCGTCTGTCTTCATGCAAAAGAATAGCAGTGAATAATGAAACATATGGTAAATGTGATAATGAAACATCACAAGCAAGTATATCCCTACTACTCGCGCAGCAGATCACTTCTCTGTCTAATGAATATAAATGTTAAACTTCTGCTGGAACTCTTCATAGCTAACTTAATCTTCATTTACATTTCTAAAAAAGAAAAATTCTCCTTGAGGCAAAACTAAAACAGCCACTTGCCTTTTTTTTTTTCTTTTTTTCCCCTAGGATTGAGTATTTTATTCTGGAAATTTCTGATTGTTTCGGTGGAGTGACGTGTTTTAAAGCCACCAAGTATTACTGTTACTGCAGCATTCTGGCAAGCATTAGGTCATAAGCACTAAACAGGAATTAAAAAACCCACAGACGTTCAACAAGGAGAACAAACCAGGAGAAAGACTGAAAGTTTGTGCGAAACTGGCTACATATTTACAGTGAAATATGGCAGGAAGAAATCCGATTAATTTCTAAGCTACAGTCACAGAGATCAAATGTTGAACAGGGAATAAAAAACCCCATCTCAACACAGATAATGAATTAATATCTGGAACAACAGTTTCAGAGCCACAGAAATCTGGGACTAATTGGAGACTGTAACAAAATCAGGTAAGAGGATGGAGGCGTGAATTTGCGAGGCAAATCTTGCCACCAATTGCTTTAATCACTCAAGTGGTTCTAGTGAAGTAAATGGGATAACTTAGATGAATAATGTGACCAAGACTTGTCTTAGATAAACTTAGTATGGGTTGCTGACTTAAGAAATGACTACATAACAGATTAGGGGCTTGTTAAAAGAGAAAAGTAACCCTGTAATCCATAGTTTACTGTTCATGCTTGGTCTTAGGTCTCTAATAAACATTGGCTTAAGGTCAGAGACATGAAATTTTATGTCACTTTCAAATTCTTTTTCCATTAATTATTACATCTGTGAATGTTCCTGCTACCAACAATAATGTCTTTTTCTATCATGTCCTATTCTTGGCCCTAAGAGTCGTGCACACCACGTATTATATATGGGAAGAAACATTTCCTTTTCCTACCAGAAAATGAACTTCCTTTTCATTTGTCATCCCCTTCTTATGCTGATGGACAGGAGTTCCTGTCAGCTTTGCATCATTCATTACTTTGCAAATTTTACGTGCCTTAGTGGTTATTAGTTCAAAGTAAGCACATAAAAGCTCCTCAGCGCTGCTTCATGTGTTCCCCATTTTTTGGTCCATCATTCTACAAACTTCAGAGCTGTGGCGGGTTTTGCTGTCCCCACAGGGAGGGCTGGTGCTGGGCAATGCAGCCCCGGGGAGCCAAGCACTGGCCAAGGACAGTGCCCGAGCAACTCCATCCAGGGCACTGGTGCTGGGAGCTGAACTGGGAAAAAGAAGACTGGGATGGAGGATCCTCGTCTTCAGTCACAGCAGGACAAGCTGGGTGTCCGAGCCAGCACAGGGGCCGGGGATGAAAGAGAGCGCAAGGACGGGGGCGTGCGAAAGCAGAGCACCAGGAAGGCAGAGCTGTTGCAGTGCGACTTTAGACTGATTTAAATTGTGGACTTCAGCAGAAGCAGAGACACGCTTCATGTTTTGACACATAAAACATCAATCCTGGACAATCTTCTGTTGTTTCTGTGGCTCACAGAAGATGACCACAGATTTCTGATTTCTTTAGTTTTCTGACTAGTTTCGGTGTGCGTATGCTGGGCACTCCTGATATTTCTCTCACCAATGCTGCTGCTGAGCTATAAGGCAAAGTAAAAGCAACAGTCTTCTGCCATGCTGTTAATCAATTTGTAAAATCTATAGCTGCTCTGAAATGCAAAGAAAAACAAAGTAGATGGCACAAGAGGTAAATATATCTTTTTAATGTTTAAACGAAACACAGAAGGAGTTATGAAAAAGAAACTACATTTTTCCTTCCAGTTGTATTCAAAGACTATCTTAATATAGAAAGCTGAATTTATTTTTTGCCTTTTTTAATAAAGCAGGAAAAATATTTTTTGGAGCTCCTAAGACACAGTCTATCTCCATCTGTTAGCTTATGATCATCAACCAAAAAAGATAAAAATGGTAAAAAACTGTTCTAATTCTAAACTATATGCGTATTTCAGACTTCCATTTGAACCAAAGTATTAGCTGTTCAGGTACTCGCCCCACTTCAATATAAACATGTGCAATCAGCTCCACTGGATTTTCCTTTAAGGAAGGACATTGTTAGAGACATGGAGAGAAAACAAAATGGTTCTATGCTGCTTCATAGCAGGCTAGACCAAATGATGATGAAAACCAGGTATAAATTGTTTAGCAGAAAGGAGCAGGTAGCAATGCAGCGTAACGTGCATTAATTTGTCACACAGGCAGGAAAAAGTGTAACACATCAATTTGTTTTTGTAAGGATCATTGCCTTTATGTAAAGACTGCAGTGCCCATTTATGCCAGCTCCAGTTATCTTCTCCTAGCACATGACTTACATTTGATACCTTAGCTGCCAGATCACCCTCACATATACAAGATTGCCTATCAGTGCTGAATTTGGCACAGAGGTGGCTACAAGTGACCTGTTCTGTAAACCACATTAATTTCTCTTACGTCCTTCGTGATCCTAGCCAGGAAGCACCAGTCAGAACCAGAGTATCAGGCATTACGGCAACACTGCAGAGTAACCAAGAAGGCAATACCAGCACTAGAGAACTGGAAATTTGATGGTTTGGACACATACAATAGAAATCCAAGGAAAGCTTCTTGATAATTCATAAGTAACAGATTTTTTTTTTTAAATTTAATTTAATTGATAGCCCTGGAAGCAGAATATCCCTCTTAATCTACACTGCGTTTGACTAAACTTGCTTAAGGTTACTGTTGCTACAGCCATAGAAATAAGTCAGTTACTCTGCCCATATTTCAGTGCCAACACAGTTCGTATTAGAAATAAAATGACTAAAATAATTCAATTTAGATATACCTTCAGGTTATCCACAGAGATTCACAGACAAAAGGCAGAAGGAGAGATGTGATATATTTGATGAAATATCAGTGGCCGTAGGTGACATTCAGAACACCTTTCAGAAGACAGTCTTTTAATAAATCACTGCTGTTGGTCCATTTGCAAGATAGAGTCACCTGAGGGGTTTTTACAAATCAATATAACCACTAAGCACTTAGTCAAAATAACATTATTTAGGCTGAGATCACAAAGTTAACGGGATGATGAATTTACATGAAAGCACCATCAATTAAAGGAAACGGCTGTCCCTTATGACACACGGCAGGAGTAAACTGGATTTTCTGTTTTGTAAGGAGGTTTATTCAGAAGGAGGGTAATTACTCTTCAGGGACTATGGAGTTGCCCCGGAGGCAGAGCTCCCAGGGGCATGTTGCTGCAGGCAGACAGGGCTTCTCTGATGAACCACAGCACCGAGAGAAACACAGTGCAGACTCCCAGGCTGATGCTAGATCTTCTGCTTTGCACGGGGAATGTGAATGCTAACCCTGACACCATTTCAGAAGAGGAAAAAGAGATCTTATAATAAAAGGCCACAGTCAAATCTAATCCTGTATAAAAAGAGTCTTTTGACCATCATGAATACTGTTCTAGCCAAAGGTTTTTACAGTCCCAGCTAACGTGGCTGCCCTTGAAATGCCCTGAAATCTCTTCACTATGCTCCATCATGGCCATCAGGACCTCTGAGCTACTCTTGAAATAAAAATGTACATACGGATACATAACAGTTACTTCTCAAAACAAAGAATGATGAACATTAAAAGACCATTAAGAAATTAACGGGGACTTTTAAGAAAAAAATCTGAGCCACTGAAAGAATTTATTTCCCACAAAAAGAATGAACTCTTTGATGATTTTTCTGCCAAGCCACGGATGTCAAAAATAAGAATACAAGTCCCTGTTTAAAAGAGAGGATGTTGGGACACATCTTTTTATATATGCTTATTCTCAACATCCTTTATACACTAGTCTCCAATGCCAAACATAATTAAAAGGAGACTGTAGTGTCAATGAGGCCAGTTTAATTTTTACAAAGCAAATCTGGCTTTTCATGAAGTCAAATTCTGAAATGTTAGAAAGGGGTTTCCTTCTTGGATCAGTAATACCTTTAAAGTTCAGTCATAACAAGATGATTTAGAAATACTTAGTTTTGGCATGTGTAGCCTCTGGCTACTTTGTTAAGAAAAAGTGATGTTAGAATGAGGGGAAAAGGTTAAGGTAAATTAGTCTGTTTGGATCCAAGTCTGCCGTTTTTGATGTGTGCGTCAGTGGCCACCCCAAAGATCTACACTGGTGATTTGGGGTCTACTTTCTCTTTTTAATGCTGGAGCGGTATGTGCTCAGGCTCTCCAGAGAAAAAAAATGTTTTGCTCCATTACCTGACCCTAGGCAGTGCTAACTGAATCTAAATGCAAGTCATAGAATCATAGAATTGTTTAGGTTGGAAAAGACCTTTAAGATCATCAAGTCCAACCATCAACCTAACACTGCCAAAACCACCAATAAACCACGTCCCTAAGTGCCACATCTACATGTCTTTTAAATACCTCCAGGGATGGTGATTCCAACACTTCCCTGGCCAGCCTGTTCCAATGCTTGACAACCCTTTCTGTGAAGAAATTTCCCCTAATATCCATCCTAAACCTCCCGTGGCGCAACTTGAGGCCATTTCCTCTTGTCCTGTCATCTGTTATCTGGGACAAGACACCAACACCCACCTCTTTACAACCTCCTTTCAGGTAGTTGGAGAGAGCGATAAGGTCTCCCCTGAGCCTCCTTTTCTCCAGGTTAAACAACCCCAGTTCCCTCAGCCGCTCCTCGTAAGACTTGTGCTCTAGACCCCTCACCAGCTTTGTTGCCCTTCTCTGGACATACTCCAGCACCTCAATGTCTTTCTTGTAGTGAGGGGCCCAAAACTGAACACAGTATTCGAGGTGGGGCCTCACCAGTGCTGAATACAGGGTGACAATCACTTCCCTAGTCCTGTTGGCCACACTATTCCTGATACGAAGACCTTCAAAATACTTCTCAAGCACACCCACTTTGCACTTAAATTGAAACATTGGCTGTATATGAATGTAGGGCAGGTGAGGAAGACATGTCACGTTCTCATACCGTCCAGGCTCTTCCAGCCCTTTTCTTTGCTGCTCCGTGGATAGGTCCAAACTTTTGCTTGCTGCTCAGCTAGTGAAAAACCCTGTCATTTCTGAAGGTTTTCCATGTTCAAGAGTTTCTTCATTTGTAAGGTAACAAAAACATTTTTTTTGAACTGTAAGGATATTCAAACCTTGCAAAAATAGTCATTAAAACTTACCAATGTCATACTGTGCTTGAACTCAAGAAAGAATTTTGTTTTTAAATAAATTAATTCTTTTAATTGAATCTCAGATAAATTTCCCTCAAACATAATCAGAGAGCTACTTTGTTTATTAACCTAGCTTCCCGCTTCTTCCCTTTTCTCATTCACCCCCTCAAAGTGAATCCTAGCCAGTAAAGGGACCAGGCAGTTTCTCAATAGATAGAGAGTCTTTTTGAGCTTGGATATCCATTAAAAAAACCCTGTTTCCTGCTTTCCAGATTAAGAACTATGAAGTAGCTGATATATTCACAGTGATATTTTTGTGAAATATTTTCTTGAATAGACTGTTTACACCCCGATGAGTTTTATCAGCACAGTTTATATGTTGGTCTGCATTTTATTTAACCTCCTTAACCCAAAGCATTGTCTGAGTAGTAGGTATCTATAACTTTCTAACCTTTTTTCTTGATGGGTCATTTTGCATGTATTAAGTTTAGGTAAACCTGCATATTTGTCACACCCTAAAGTCAGATGTTAATTGATGGTCTCATGTTGCCATAGTCCATGGGGGCAAAATGCTGCATTTATCCTGTGCCAGTTTTTTAAGTAGGGTCTTTTAGTAAGAATGAATTATGTCATACCTTCAAGACATAGTCAGTATTTGAGAACTATAAATGGGAATCCATCTCACCTCACATTAGGCACTTAAAAAACAGTCATCCAAGTTTAAGTTAGCTGTCTGATCTCTTTTAGAATTACTGGGGGAAAAATAAGCAATTCTGGGGGCAATTTGCACCCATCTTAGATGCTTATTTTACCAGGATATGAATCATTTGCAGGTGCCTACTCTTCTCTGTCAACCATAAAGGGAACCAAGGACAACCAGCTCAAATCAGGACATCTAATTTTGAAATGCCTAAATAGGTGAGATAACTCCAAGTCTGTCCCTGTGACAGCACTGGTAGGACTCTGGTACGCACTGGGACAGGATCTCTCCTGTTTTCCATTACCTGCATTCATTGGAAATGTGGGAGCTTCATCTCCTCTGGTCCACATCCCCTGTGAGCTGGCTGTTGAAGCAAGCCTGCCTGGAATTTGCCTGCATTAATGACTGAATCCTAATTTCCCGATCCTTGATCCCTTCTGCTGGAGCTACTACATAGCAGCTAGTAATAGTTTGGCCCAAGCTCCACAGAGGTATTAAAAGCAAACCCTCTGTATTTCTGTAGTTTTAAATTGATTGCACGGTTTTAGGCATTGGGCTAGACCACGCTGTTAATCCCACTGAAATTGTTGATATTGAAGTCAGTGGAATCAGATCAATTCATGCAAACTCAGGATCTGGACCATTATCATAACATATCATTGACATAGGCAAGATTCGTGCTTCTTATATATGACTTTTTAAAAGAGATTTTCAAAATAACATGTCACTGAAACACAGCTGTCATATGAATCCCATATAAAAAGCTATTTTTTAAGCAGCATCTGTTTTTGACATCTCTCTGCTAAACAGAATCTATACAGCACTTGAGAAAAAAGACTGAAATCATTAGCATGACACGTAACCTCAATCAGAATTTACTGGAGTAAGGCAAAATTACTGGATGAGTTGATTTTTATTTTTTTTTAAATCTGTATGTGCATCAGGTTAGACTCAGCATTCACAGTAGATCCTTTTAGGCTTAAGGTCTGTACATCTATCTGATTTTGTACAGGAAACTAACAATTAAG
Source organism: Burhinus oedicnemus (assembly GCA_008921705.1). Lineage (NCBI taxonomy): Eukaryota > Metazoa > Chordata > Aves > Charadriiformes > Burhinidae > Burhinus > Burhinus oedicnemus. Next base: position 1,122,331 of record VFFE01007706.1, read on the forward strand.
TGGAAATGTGACCACTAAATTTGGAAAAAAGCTGGAGTCTAAGTACACACTACAATCTCCCAGGAGGCGAAGAGTATAAAAGGAATTACTGTAATCAAGTCATTCAGTGCGTAAGTCGTTACCTCCATATTGAGGAAACTTAGGTCTGTAGGCAGCCCATGTTACGTAAATGATAAAATCTGTTTTGACAGTGTAATTAATGTTAGTCTCAAAACAGAAATGCAAATCAAACAAGACATCAAGGTCAGAAACTGTAAGCCTTTGCCAAAATTAAAAGAGATGTGGGCAACACAAACCTCATGGATTGCTGATGGACTAGTTACAAAGGGTTCTATTTTAGATCTGTTCATTAGCAAGAAATTATAGCCTAACCAGCATCCTGTAGATGGCAAAGCAAAGTGCTGACAGCTGTTTCGCTCGTCTCAACAGTTCCTATGTGCCTCCAAAATACTGAAGTTGCATTAAAAAAAAAGGTCTCAGTTTTTCGGTTGCAGGAAGGAAAAATGTACCTTTAACTATACTCTATTTAATTTACAGAATGTATGTGCAGCTTTTCAGGAGTACAGATTGCATTTGTCACATCATCAAAACAGTAAGAGACAAAGAGAAAAAGAGCTCCAAAAGCTAAGAGTCACTTTTACTGGGTTACCCTTTTCACATTGAAATAAAACAAAATTTGAAAACGTTTTTCAGTAGAATCAAACCAATATTGCTGTAATTCTGTACTTAAAAAAAAAATAAAAATCTCTTTTTGAACTCCCAGGTACCCTTATCAGTCAAGTCAAATGATTTCCATCGGCCTCTTAAACCCACTCACAGACATATTATGTAAGCTTATCATTGGTTTTGTTTGTATATTTTCTGTTCTCATTCTTACAGTAACTATGTGCAGCTTGTGATTTTCTTGAACTTACAGTAAGGAATTCTAAACTGAATAGGACAAAAAACCCAATTTGCTCACTTAATCTTAAGGAAGTGTTGCACAGTGGAATAATTTTAACAGAGCACTATGATAATGGTCCTACATTAAGGAATTTAAGTGATTACAAAATATTTTAATTAAAGATAATTTAATACCTTTAAATCATTCTTTTAACCCATAGAGAGCTACAAGTCTGGACATAATCTCAGAGTGTACTTTTGAGATTGGTAACAATATAGGCAGTAGTCAAATCAAGAAATCATTTTACCCAAGATGCAGATGGAGTCAGTATCAGTGTCAAAACCAGTGCTCAGGACACTACTTGCAGGCTGCCAGCCCTGTATTTAGGTGCAGCAAATGATGCTTCTGGGTTTGAGCTCTCAACCCTGTAGTCAGACCACGGGTCTCTCAGTCATCCTTATTTTCAGTGGGACCAGGATTTAATCTTTGGTTTCATCCTATAATGCAATTTCAATAGGCCTGACTTTTACCTCAGATTTATAGAAGTTAGCCAGCTATACTATGCTATCATTGTAGACTATTTTTATAGGCAACAGAGAGAAATAGGGACGTCCAGAGGACAAGTTCTTTCATAACAGATACCAATCCTAAAGGAGATAAATCACATTTCATTGACTATAATAGGACATTAATGTGACTGCCTTTGACAGCTACATTTTAGATATACGTATTAGGTAGAGATGAATTTTTATGACTGAAATTTTTAATTTTTTTTGGTTGGAGGAAGGAGACAAAGAGAGGAAATATATGTATTTTTCTGGACACAGAACTATCCCAAAGGTAAAGAAATGCATATAAAAATAATGACTCATTGATATGTCCTTGATATTCTGTTCTCAGTCTCAGAAAGCCAAGTGACAGGTTACTCACTTCAAACTCAGTATCTTCCCTAACCCTGTTTGGATGTCCTCTACTTGCCCTTGAGGAGTAGTAATGAGCTACTTGGATTGCTCTGATACTTGTGGTTTCCACTGTGTATATTTTAATGGACTATATCTTGAGACTAAACCTTAGCCTTACAGTCAGTACAGAGTTTGTTGGTAAGTATCGGGGTGCTATTAGGTGAGTGTAAGGCACCTCAGTGTAGGTAGGGGTTTGTTGACTCTCTGTTGGTGAACAATAGGATCAATACACTATATTCACTCTGAGTCAAACTCATATAAACATAGGTATTGAATATCTTTTTAGAAGTCCTAGGCCTTCCTGCCTAGCCTAAAACTGCATGTCCAGGAGGACACAATTCTCTCATAGATCCCATGTGGATGAGGGGTAATGGTTTTAAACTGAAAAAGGGTAGATTTAGATTAGATATTAGGAAGAAATTTTTCACTATGAGGGTGGTGAGGCACTGGAACAGGTTGCCCAGAGAAGTTGTGGATATCCCCTCCCTGGAAGTGTTCAAGGCCAGGTTGGATGGGGCCTTCGGCAACCAGGTCTAGTGGGAGGTGTCCTTGCCCATGGCAGGGGGGTTGGAACTAGATGATCTTGAAGGTCCCTTCCAACTCTAACCATTCTATGATTCTATGATTCTATGATGTCTCAAATGGTACCAGCCAATTATCTTTGAACTAATCTGAATTTATTTTCATGGGAACTTAGACAACTAGTTTGCATGAAAGCAGCTATGTTCAGATGACTTGATCTGGAGGCGAAGCCCACACTGTTCAACTAACCTGTCTGGCCAAAGGCTAATTCTGTCTGGTTATGCCCTAGGAATGTCACCAATTTTAGTATCTTTATTTTCTCTGATCCTCTAGAAAAAAATCTTTCAAGTACGTTTTAAGTATCAGGTGTACCGATTGCCATTCTAGGGTAGATTTGAGTCTGAATAAAATTCCTGACACAGAAATGGAGACTTAAGTACAAGCTTTTCTTGATGAAACTCCATTTCAGGGAAGTGAAAATAGAGGATGGGAGTTGCTGAGAGGCAGGCAGAGATGTGCAAGCATCCCAAGAGTTTTTTTATATTAACAAAACAGAGAATTTGCTGGAAGTGAAACTAAAGGTAACTATAAAAGTTTTTCTCCTACTTCTGTGCCACTCCACTGAAACATAGATACAGCTTTATTTAAACAGTGAAGAACTTGCTTTGTCTCTGCCTTCAGATGCCTCTGTTATTGGGAAAGATTTGGGTGGTAGCTGCCCACTAGTATTCTGTTGTCCTGGAAAAGGCAATATTGCAAGTTAGAAATAATGTCCCTCAGGTGAAGTACACTTGTAAGTGGCAAGCATTAATCAAAACATCCTCGCCATGAGGCAGAGGAGTAGCAAAAGCACCTGAACTTGCCTTCCTAAATGCCCGAGAATACATTTTTGGAAATAGCTTTACTGTCCAATACACATTCTAGAAATGGAAGGGTCCCTATGGAAGTGAGGCTTGACCTGCCATAAAGGAGTTTATCGTTATTTTGGAATGCGGCTCTCTTTCTTCACACATACTCTCTATTGGTCCCTGTGCCTTTGCTAGGACCCACAGGAGAAGAATTCCCCTGTGGCTGCACACACATTCTTTTGGAAGAATTTTTTTACAGTAAAGAAGCTAGAGCACAACACAGCTCACAGCTCTGTTGTACTGAAAGTGTAACAAAGCTAAGGGCCAGTTTGTCAGCAAGCAAAACTGGGTCAGTTTCAACAGTTATGCTTAGTTACATTAACTGATGCACTGTGGCCCTGATGGATGAAATATTACACATGAGCTGGTAAAAATTAGTGTCAGAATGCAATCAAAATGATGTCTCTATACCCAGCACAGCAAGCATTGTAGTTCCAGTACACACATCGTCATTATGGCTCCTGATGTGTATGCCTTCAACAAAAACAAGGACTGAATACGTGCAGAACTTGCGAGAAGACTGGTGCTTTTGGGCTCACCCGTCTGCGAGCTTCCCACAGCTGCACAGACCCACCTGAGGACAAAACCCTCTGGCAACCTCAAGCTAAATAGCTGGGCTGAGATTTGCCTCTGCCACTGTTAGCTTCTATCATGTCAGGAAGGCTTCAGACACCTGAGCAGTATCACCTTCTTTGTATGACTTTTTTTTTTTCTTATCCTTTTTTTTTTTCTTCCGTATAATATGATACAGAAAATGAAGCTGAGAAAGCTCTGTGAAAAACTGATGCTGAAGAACAGCTCTGAAAGCCAAATTCTGCCAGGGAAGGGAACATGGGTGTACTTTTTAATAAAAAAAAGAACCAGCTGTCTGGCAAATCTAACAGGTTATAGGGAATTATGTCAAGCACAGAACAGCAGGAGCAAGGGAGAAACACTCATTACACATTTTTTAAATTAACCATAGATGGAAGGTAGCTACTTCGTTTTTTATCTTTGCCTCTGCAGATCATCTGTACCAAGGAGAATGAGAATTATGAAAAGCTCCTGGCTACGGCTCCAACTGTTGTCATGCCTCATCAGCCCGAAGAGGCTACACGCCAGGCAGCCCTGATTAGCACAGCCTTACTCCATCTCAGGGAATCCCAGAGTTATGAACAGTTGCAATGGCCCCTTGCCCATCCTCTGTTGAACTCCTAAAACCAAAGGGCTTGTGTCACCTTCATCCCAGTGACTCCCTGGGCCACTTCCACCACGTAGAGCTGCTATGAAACAGCAGTGTCAGCATAGCAGCAGAACTTCAATATATTTAAAAGAATTAAAGACTAATTATTCCCCCTAGATATACCCAGAGCAGTGAAAATGATGTGTGCATATCCAAGCGTAGAACTGAGCTCATCATTTGTTAGGATAAGATTTATTGTCACAGTATAGGCACACAACTTGGCATAGCATCAAAGTATTAACTCAAGATCCCCAAGTGCTCCCACAGATATATGGTATGTTTCCTGCAAGAATTAGAGTGCCAGATAACTCCATGGAGCCCCAACAGTAATTAAACAAAGTCAATAGGCAAATTATAATTGAGAAAACAGCCTTCTGTATCTTATTTGGACTTCAGGTTTTGTGGTCTTAAACATACCTGTTGTGGATACCACCTCTAGCTATTACTTAGCAAGGGATACCAGTAAGAACCTCTAAGACTCAGCATGTATAGAGACAACAGAAATTGTGGAGATGTTACTTCATTATATGTTTTCCTCCATTTGTGCATTGGATTAAGAAGATCCAAGCAGCCACCTGGATGAATTATCTCATTCTTGAGAAAATAAAAGTAAATCATACATTTATTGATGATAAAATGTTTTTCTTTCAGGAACTAAGGAGTGTGTTTTTCCAATTTTTGTATTTATATGCATTTCTAAAATCCCCTCTGAGCCTTCTCTTCTCCAGTCCCAGCTCTCTTATCCTTTCTTCATGGGACAGATGCTCGAGACTCTTTGTCTTTGTAGTGACCCTTCACTGAACTCTGCTAGCTCCGTATGTAGTAGCACCATGAATAAAACTTTTGCCTTCCCTTGGTATCTTCATATCTTTCAAAAAAAAAAAAAAGCAACAAAAGAATAACTGCCATCATTAGTGTTCAGACAGCAACCAGAGAATCAGTCGTTTTTGGGTCTGCAGGGATAGCTGTGCTACGGAGCAGCACAACTGCTCAATGAAATACCATATTCTTATGCCTTTATGTTTGTAGGTACATGACCATGCAATCTATTTCCTGGTAATGAAAGTTTTGAGGCTGAGTATCAAACATGTGCTCTAAAAATTCACCCTACGCAGCCCCTTATTTAAAAAATGGAAAGCTGAAAATAGCTTTAAGTCAGGAGAAAGGAAACCTGCAGTTCCTCAGGCATTCTGAGTAATCGTATGAGCTGTAATCGAAAACTCCCTCATGCAATGTGACCTTGTTTGAATTAATTGGTTTTGGAATTAGTGCTCAATAGTTCAGTAAATGTGGAATTCTCTGAAGTTTACTCATTGCCAAGCAGAGTCCTACTGGCTGAGAAAAGTAAAATGGACAAAAGACCGTTCCCTACTTCTCGTCTTTTTCAGTGGACTCTTTAGTAAGCACAAGTTTAGTAGAGCTACCTACTATGAATTAGATAGAAGGAGGTGCACATACAACTGATCTGACAGGTTTGCATCATGCTGCGTGTTCTAGAAAAGTGAAGTTATTGTAATGCAGTGTACTGGCCACTTAAGGCTAGTAACTATATCCTCTGGAATCAGCAGGGCTTCATGCCAAGTTTCTCTCAAGATTGGCTGAAAATCCCTGGAAGTGGGAGAAGTGATCTTGGACTGACACTTAACATAGGACAGAAATCCAGGATGCCTTTATGTCCTGTGACCCAATCCCCATTGTGCTGAAGTTCACAGCTAGGTGGATTTTTTTTTTCATTAATCCACTCATCAAAACATACCGTTGTAGCCAAATAACTTGGGTTAGAGGAAAATGTGAAGTAGTTTTAAGAAACTGAAGATGATGGTCCCTTTTATTCATCAGCCTAAAAGCTGAAGACCTTAACTGAGCCCACTCAGTCAGCGCTTGTTGCTGGAGAAGGATTTTGTCTAGAGTGCTTCAGTTCCTCCTTATAGGATATTTAGTCTTTTCTGTTTTAGCTGTCTCAATTTGCATATAGAAACAATATTCACTGAGCAGATATCCCACCTGATGGGTGAGTGTCCTGAGCAGTGGGCTAGAGCAGCAGTGTCTCTCTCAGTAAAGATGAAAGTGTTTTATACAACGTATAATAATGCCATCAGGAGAAACTGAGTGTGCCCCCCCCCGCCAACCTGAACACATAATAACCTGGTGTTCAGGATATCCTGGATGGCCAAAGATGCAAATACCAAATTGCTCTCTGCCTCAGAGGAGGGATTTTAACATGTTTTTCTGCCTCACAACAGACCATCCTAACTGCTACCTCCAGTATGATTGCAACTCAGGAAGTATTTCTGCCTTCACAGTAAGGCAAAACAACATCAGCAGGAAAAACTGTGAGGAAACATTCTGAAATACTCTGTAACATATGAAGTAAGTCATATACAGGACTGTCTCCACATAAAGGACATGTAACAAAAATAAGTTGACCTTCTCAGGCAAAGGGGAAACAACCAGAGAGCGGTTAAGATCTTCCAGACCCGCTTGTTGGTTACGTTTTCATAGCACAATCCAGTGTTGTACCAGGGTATCTGAATTACTTTTCAGTAAGAGAACGTAGGTACTGCAGGTGGGACAGCGTGTTACTGCGGCACGGCTCCCAGCCTACTGCACTCTGTTTCCCAACAGGACTGTACAGCCAGGGCTCACCACGCACCGAGCCGGTGGCGGCACAGCTCCAATACCTCTGGTAGCTTGCGTACCCCCCCGCAGCACTCTGCTATACTACCCAGATGTTACCGGGAAGGAGCCTTCCAAGCTGACAGCACAGGTGCAGCGTACGTGCAGATATACTTATACAATAGAGAACCGAGCTGGTACGACCTGGAAAAGTGACCCAGATTTTATGAACTCTTCCTGAAAAGCGAAGCATTGCTTGCAAGAGCAGCAAAGATGTACGGCAGTAGTAGTTAGGATGACTACTGCACTCTGTGACTTCCCATTCAGGAAATTACATGTTGTCTGGGATGGAGGGACAAGGTGGGAGGCAGCAGCAGCTGGAGCTGCATTTTCTCAGCTGTGCATCTGACAGCTGCAGCTGGGGACAGTTCAGAGGCAGAAAGCACACGCTGTCATTCAGGGCTTTTAACAGGAAGTATTTTGTACTGGGTTCATTATCTCTTTACAAAATGAAACGGGATGGCTAGAAATGCCCTAACCATAATGAAATATGAGTTTTAGCAGGGGTCACACAGAGTCCAGGTCTAGCTTAGAGTGTACGAGCAATGCTGGCTGCCTCCTCTGCATTGTCACTTGTCTCATTCATTTACACCTGGGGCAACAGGCAATGCCCTATGTCTTGTCACACAGTCTCTATTGGAGGTGGAGAACCGTGGTTCTACAAATTATTAAACTATGTGGGTCCGTGCAAAGGTTATGTGTTCATTAGTACCATAGATATTATCAGTGAACCATCGGGCTTTCTCTGTAAAGTTGTATACATTTAAGAAGAGCTAGTTACTGTTAGTTCTTTTTCTGTCTATTAGAAAACTCTGTTAACAGAGTCCATTAATGATGACCCACATAATATTCATTATAGTTGCAACCTTCCTACCTTCTGAAAGCTGTTAATGCATCTAGGAACATTTTAGGAAACTGCATGCTGTAAAAATATATTCCATACTTTTGTAATTGAATTCATAGATTAAATATTACATTTTTTATTTTAGATTTACATTTTTAGTTACATTAATTAATTTTTACCTAACCCCATGTGTTATGATTTAATTGCTTTACAACAGTGATAAAAGGCAGTCATGACCTATATCACTAAAATTTCAAGAAATAATTAAATTGCAATGGCTGTTAATTTTCTAAGAAATTGCTTTAGTTTCTTTGCGAAGAAGAGTTTGTTACATCAGAAGAAAAAAAGACTTAATGTAATGTAATTTTCCTAAGAATTCAAAAGACTGAATTGGAACTGAAGGCTGATGTGAAATTTTGACCTTTCTGACATTTACTTGAATGAAGCCTGTATAAATGTCAAATATCTGCCAACGCCATTTTCACATTTCAGGCAACTGCTTCTTTCACAATTTTCAGAGAGGGCTGGAGAAGTGAGATGTTTTGGGTTTTTTTTAATTATAGTAATGATAGGAAATGAAGCATTTTCCTCCAAAGTGAAGAGAGAAATATGGAAGAGTCACCCCTAGGATTTTAAAAGTGGGAACTTATTTGGCAACTGAAATTTTCAATTAATAGTGAATCACATGATCCTTACTATTCTTGTAAATCAGATGAATATTTTGAGTATTTATGTTACATAGAAGTAGGGGACAAACTTGCTCAGTGGTACAGAGATAATATTTTAAATGCAGAAACACACTCAGAACTGTATACAGTCCATAGGCTTGGAAACAGTTTTGGCTCAGGAAAACATCTCACTCAGATCATCTTTTTTCACCACAATGTCAATATCACCTCACCACAACAAAGCAGAAAGATTACATATTTGGGCAAGAAAATCTATATCTGATAAATCATTTCCAAGATGAGGGAGAAGCCATGCATGAAGCAAAGGTTAAAGTTTTCAAAACAGTATTTAACCAGCAGACTGCTAATCAATGCAAAACATTTTTCATAAGTATGAAAACACTGGGATGCAAATATATTTACTGCCTAATCCAAACATATTTTATTATTCAGCTTTGTTGCTCTAAAGAATATAAAATAAATTCCTTTCAGTGAGAATTTTGGGCTTATCTAGCATATAAACTCAAGTCATCTTAGGTTAAAACTAGTCAACTTGGTAACCAAAGAAATTCTGAAAGTATTCCAATTCAGTACCTGGAGTCAGATACCAAAATATATATTTAGTTGTGTCTTTTGCCATGGAAGGTTTCTTCATAATAATGACACAGTACTATATGATGAAGATGAAAATTAGTCTCTGGGGTAGCAATAAAATCTCATTTCATATCATGATAGCATCTCTATTAAACAAAGGACAGAAACATCCCTAGAGGTGGCACTGTAAGCCACAACTTCTGATTTTACACAGAGTTATATATAGCAATTAAAATACTATGGTTAAGATAAAATAACATTTTATGCTACTTCTGGAATGCAATTTTATGTTATTCAAACTCAGCTTCCTTCCTTCCTAAGCTCCCACTGTTCTGTTATACAACAGATGTGTCAAGCAAATAATTTAAAAAGTATTTTTGCATGATACATTTTGAGCTCTATTTTTACCTTTTGTAGATAGGAAGCCTGCACTGCAATTTAATAGTATGTGGCAAGGCCAATATCATAATTAGGAAATGACATTAACATATTTGGAAACATAAAAGTTAATTTGGATCACTTAACAAAGAATATGTATTTGTTATAGATTTCATTTTAATTATTTAACTACCATCCGTGCAATCTTTTCTCTACCAATACTAGACGCTAATATTCTAAAATGAATAAAGCTATCATCTTTGCTAAGCAACTAGTAAGAGCAAATAAAGTTGCCAGAAGAATGTTAAAAGACCCTAAAAGTGAATGGTATAACAATGAATGCTAATGGCTACTGATGAGTAATAGTGGATGTGTGAAGCTTGCCACAATATTTATGATTCAGTGTATTGATACAACTGATTACACCTTTTCTGAAAGTAATTAACTAATTCCCTGCTAAGTTAATTGCCTGTAAATCTTCAGACCAAATATTTGAAATCTTGCTTCTCTTTTTCTTTTGGGACTTTAAGGACCTAAATTAAAATCAGTGCAACTGATATAATTTAGAAGATCAATTACCTGATAGATAAAAATACTTAAATGTCTAACAGTATCTTAATGATATCATTTGCACTCGCATTTTTATATTTGCACCTGGATAACTGTATATATTGGGAAATGGAGGTCAAAAGTCCAGGTCCATTATATTATGGTTGCAGGATTCTCCCCAGAAGGAGTTTATTCCAAGCTGTAACTACAATGGTATAGTATTACAAAACTAAGAACACTGGTATCGAACATTATCACTACACAGGGAACTTGTTTCCAGTGTCAAACATCCTTTTACAAAGCAAGACAATATATTTTTACATGCAGAACAGTGGAAGGGTCAGTGTAGATTTGCTTACCTGTGGTTGACCTGATAGTTGAGGTGATGTTGGAAGATGCCATCGCAGGTATACATTCATCATCTTGGGAATAGCCTGCCTGAATGGCACGCAAGTAACTGTGGCTTCTTGTTCGGAAACATCCAGGGAGGTCAAGGGCATCCATTGCCTGAGCTTCAACTTCACTAAACACTGATTCACACACCGACTCAAATTGCCCATTAACCTCTGCTTCACTCATCTGAATAAACAACAACAATGCATTTGATTTTTGACTTGCTTTTTTGTGATCATCACGGCCTCAACATCTCAAATGGACACCTGTACATTGATGAAGAACTGTTTTAGCAAATAGTTAAAATGTAGTAATCCCTTCTGATCACATTCACATTTTTATAACTTACATCAGCTGTTTATATGTATATAATAAGTACATCACACATGCCATACAATTAATTTTACATTTAATATCTTTGGGCATATTTAGAGGATTGTAAATACATGATTTTATGGTAACCAACAAGATCACTGTGCTGACAGAAATCCATGTTCTGCCAGGACAGGAGAACAGAAATCAGCTATACCAATATTAGTCCTCAAAAGGTGAGGGTGGATTGCCAGGGTTCCTCACTTATCAGCAAAGTTACTACTTATGTGGACATTTAGCCTGTGTGGTAGTTTGTTATCTTCCTCTCACTATAAAGGGGCTAAAGGAAGTATCTCATACTTGAAGATGTGTCAGTTCAGAGGAGGTGATGCTTCTGAAAGGTTTGAGAAATATTGCATCTAGTTTGTCCAGTGAAGCATGTGAAAGAATAACCATTGTCTGAAATAGAGTGAAAAGTGGTCAGATGAGAAAGTAATGCTTGGACCACCTTTAGCTGAGAAGAGTCCTAAACTGTGTTCAGTTTTGGGCGCCACAGTACAGGAGGGACATTGAGGGGCTGGAGTGTGTCCAGAGAAGGGCAACAAAGCTGGTGAGGGGTCTGGAGAACATGTCTTATGAGGAGCGGCTGAAGGAATTAGGATTGTTTAGTCTGGAGAAGAGAAGGTTGAGGGGAGACCTTATTACTCTCTACAACTACCTGAAAGGAGGTTGTAGTGAGATGGGTGCTGATCTCTTCTCCCAAGTAACTAGCGATAGGACAAGAGGAAATGGGTTCCAGTTGCCCCAGGGGAGGTTTAGGCTGGACATTAGGAAAAAGTTTTTCACTGAAAGAGTTATCAAACATTGGAAGAGGCTGCCCAGGGAGGTGGTTGAGTCACCATCCCTAGATGTGTTTAAAAGTTGTGTAGATGTGGTGCTTAGAGACATGGTTTAGTGGCAGACCTGGTAGAGTAGGGTCAATGGTTGGACTAGATGATCTTAAAGGTCTTTTCTAACCTAAATGATTCTATGATTCTATGATTCTATGATTCTATAAAGCGAACCCATTCCCTGGATAACTGGGTTAGCCATTCAACTACCATGGGAAAATGAGATGCAGCCACTACTGCTGCCTCTTCTTCAGCACCGTTATTTTAAGTCCGATACTTCTGCCACCAGATGTGCTAAGGAACCCTACCTGTCAGAGCACCCTAGATGTGCCCACCTGCATCACCTACCAGGTTGGCCCCTTGGGGGAGTTCAGCACCACCCTCCAGCTCCCCACAGGGCTTGGGCAGGAACCAGCCCTGCAGGTTGGGCATGATGCAAAACTGTAGATTTTTAGGTTGCTTTCATGATAAACAGGGTTTAGGCAGGCTGGCCAGGTTTAGGGAAGCTCTCGGTAGGGAACTGTGTAATGCAGTGTTGAAGATGAGTGCCTAAATTCTACCTAGCTCATTTTTAACAGTTTCTCTGAAGTCAGCCCTAACTATCTGTAAATGTACCTGAATAATTCAAAAGTACATATATCCAAAATCAGACAGGAAGTTAACACTGGATGGACAAATGCATGACCTCTGGATATGTTCTCCTGAAAACATTTTTTTTGAAAAGAGAGTGCTAGAAATCAGAATCAGTATAAATACCAAGTTAAATTTGTAGCGTCACTAAACAGCACATCCAGTTGATACTACTTTTTCTATACGGCTCCTAAGTGCATTTTTCATTATTACTCTTCCTAATACATTATTCATTATGGAAACAGAGTGAGTGCAAATGTTTCAAATGTTTTAGGATTTTGATTAAGTAAATGGAAATTTCATACGGAACTTCTGATGATAATGAATAACTGATATTTTAATTTCATGTAAGACATTTTGGCTACTAAATCTCTCCTGAAAGGAATTACATTACCCTTCATAAAATTTGCTTCTAATAAAGTTAAGTAGACTAATGCAATCTTGAAAAGATTAAAAAAAAAATCTTACTCTGAAATATTTTGCATACATCATTGATCAGGAGATTTATGGTAATGTAGTCCGTAAACACTTTAAGTCCTAACCACTTCTTTCAAACTAAGGACATTGACAATAGAAAAACAGAAGTTTTAAAACTTAATTTAAAAATATAAACCATGGAACTCAGCACCTTTCTTGACCTTACCCTTGGTCAAGAGTGAAAAAGGAAGGACCTCAAAAAAACCAAAGGCATTAAAAATACCACAAATCATACAAACTATTATTATGTAGATGGGACAAGAAGAGGATGGTGTCATGGAAAAAGAACAGGAAACAGCAATGGTTCAGAACTTGTTATTTTAATACATTCACTTAGTGCACTATCTATTAAATGCTTTTATTACTGGTCTGGAAACAGCTGGACTGTGAGGAAGTATGTGGTTGACTCACAGGCAAGCTTAGGAAGTGTGGGTTGGATGAATGGACAGTGGGGTGGATTGAAAACTGGCTGGCAGATAGAGCTCAGAGGATTGTGATTAGTGGCACAGAGTCTAGTTGGAGGTCTGTGACAAGTGGTGTTCCCCAGGGGTCAGTACTGGGTCCAGTCCTCTTCAACATATTCATCAATGACCTGGATGAAGGGACAGAGTGTACCCTCAGCAAGTTTGCTGATGACACAAAACTGGGAGGGGTGGCTGACACACTGCAAGGCTGTGCTGCCATTCAGCATGACCTGGACAAGCTGGAGAGCTGGGCAGAGAGAAACCTCATGAAGTTCAACACGGGCAAGTGTAAGGTACTGCACCTGGGGAGGAATAGCCCCATGCACCAGTACAGGTTAGGGGCTGACCTGCTGGAAAGCAGCTCAGTGGAAAGGGACCTGGGAGTCCTGGTGGACAACAGGATGACCATGAGCCAGCATGTGCCCTTGCGGCCAAGAAGGCCAATGGCATCCTGGGGTGCATCAAGGGGTGTGTGGCAAGCAGGTCGCGGGAGGTTATCCTCCCCCTCTACTCTGCCCTGGTGAGGCCGCACCTGGAGTCCTGTGTCCAGTTCTGGGCTCCCCAGTTCAAGAAGGATGGGGAACTGCTGGAGAGGGTACAGCAGAGGGCTACAAATATGATTAGGGGACTGGAACATCTTTCTTATGAGGAAAGGCTGAGGGACTTGGGTCTTTTTAGTCTGGAGAAGAGAAGACTCAGAGGGGATCTCATCAATGCTTATAAATACTTAAAGGGAGCATGCTGGGAGGATGGGACCAGTCTTTGTTCAGTGGTGCCCAGTGACAGCATAAGAGGTAATGGGCACAAACTGGAACATAGGAAGTTCCATCTGAACATGAGGAGGAACTTCTTTCCTTTGAGGGTGGCAGAGCACTACAACAGGCTGCCCAGAGAGGTGGTGGAATCTCCAACTCTGGAGACATTCCAAACCTGCCTGGATGCCATCCTGTGCAACCTGCTGTAGGTGACCCTGCTCTGGCAGGGGGGCTGGACTAGATGATTTCCAGAGGTCCCTTCCAACCCCTGTGATTCTGTGACACAAAATTATGTAGGTTAGTGAAGACTGAAAAAGAAAGTAAGGAACTATATCCAGAAGGTTTAGTTAATCTGGCCAATTGTGCAATCTACCTGCAAATGAAATCTATTGTGGACATCTTTCCAGGTAATGCACATTGGAATGAAGAATTTTAACCCCTGCTGAAACCACTTAGTCATTATGGACAGCTCAGTGAACATGTCCATGCACAGACATGGTCAAACAGGCAGAAGATGTTAGAATAGTTCTGTATTACAGCATTGTCAGGTGACAGCAAACATTGAACTTGCTTTGAATGCAGGATCTAATTCTTGTGAAACTTTCTGTAAAGCAGAGTGTAATAAAAATAGAAAATAACTAAACTAGGGTAATGCCAAACCAAGGCACGAGAATGATGGGGACAGGTTTCACAAGGGAGTGATGAAAAGTAATGAAAGGTTTGGAAAATGACTGACTGTCTGTTTCTAATTCTGATGTGTGCTATGCAAGATTATACTTAGATTTATCCCATATAAATTAAGGAATTTGACTGAAGGGCATTAGTCATGTGACTAGTTAGTCCCTCCCGACTCTCTATAGTCAGTGGAGATTGACACGCATTTCCAGAGGGCTCTCAGCCCATGTGGGAGAAACTCTTTCACTCCATTAACTACAGAGGAAGCTTTAGTTGTCGCCTCAGTTAAAAAGCCTCAAGTTAGATGAGTTGAATCCAGGCCTGAATAGCCATGCAATAGAAATTGAATGTGAGTGAATATAAAATTGCTTTAAAAAGTTTTTTTTTGAGCATAACCATTGTGTATAATTAGCTGCTATGCCCTTGGGTGCGTCACTAAATGGTCAAACTAAAATAAGGTAATACACATCTGAGAAAAGGGCAGGGCCCACCTGTCATGAAGCAACACAGTGAAGAAATGTCAGGTCCAATAAACATTAGAAACATTGGAAATTTTATGTAAAGTCCTCTGCTAAACAGAACATGCACATACTTCATAAGGCTGCTTGCACTTCAGGCCTGATTCAGATCTCACTTCAACATGAATTAGTACTAACTAACCAACATAAAACCAGTAGGGTGGAAAAATGTCTCTTTTCAGAAGTCCCCATACATAGAATAATTGATGGGACTTATTCTTTCACCCAAGGAGAGTGAGGGATTGAGTTTACAGATGAATGCTCCTTTGGAGCATAATTATTTCAACCTATACCGTAATCTGGCAACCCACATTTACTGAAATCAGAGTAGATATTTTCAGAGGATGCATATTGTAGGAGTGTGTCCCCTATGCTCAGTCTGAGTCTTCTTAACATGTAAATATTCAATATAGACTGAAAATGAAAATACCATTATTTAGATTTTTAACGAAAAATAATTGGAAAATATTATGCGTGATAGTGTCCCTTTACTTCTAGCATTCAGTATTTTTCTTGACATTTTGAACAAGGGTTACATTCCTTAGAACTGAATTACTTTGACAATTCACATCCTCAGTTTGATATTAATTTAAAAAAATAAAAAGCCAAACTAAAATCATCCACTAGTAACAACTCTGGCATCTGTGATTAACCTATAAGAAAAGTTATAACAAGAATTTCCCACCTGACTAACACAGCTGGCCTGACTGAGCGTGCTCACTGCTCTCATATAGCTCTGATTTCTTGAGCGAAACTTTGGGGAATTGTAGTTTGCAGAGGGATCCAGGTTGTGACCCCCAGGCACGTCACTTGCAGTTTGAAGGTAGCTCTGACTACAAAGGAAAGAGGAAGAAAAAAGGAAAGGGTGTAAAAGTACAGATGGATTCAATTAGGACACTAAAGACAGTAATTTGTATGAGACTCACAAATCCATTCCCCAAGGTCCAAATCTCTCTCTATAAAGCATCATAGATCTGTTTTAGTCAAATGCCTTAGCACAAGCAGAGAATCTGCCTGCAGTTCTGCTACCTAGATGATATAAAATTTTAAGTTTTTGCTGTATTAAAACATCATCAATTCTCTTGGCTATTAATGCTGAATTTTACTAAAAGAGAATGTCTAGGTCAACAGGAACAAAAACCAGAGCTAAAGCACAAAAAAAAACCCCTAAAAATCTTTCTTCATAGATAAAATCTGCTACTTGTCATCTGGTTTTCATCAGGGTGTTAGGCATCGAGACCTTTTATCTTCAAAGGATTGATATACTTTTACAAAAGATCAAAATATCCCATGTTCAGCTAAAAAAACAGATTAATAAGGTACTCAGAACAACTGCATGAAGCTCTAGAAGTGCTTTGCTTGCAACACATCTCCCAGTTTGGAGGACTGGGACATTAACAACACACTGAGCCCCCTTCAGTATGTTTTCACTACAAGGGTATGTTAGTCTTTATGTTTTATGTTAAATATATTGATTATCTATCATTCCAGGAAAATAAATAAGCCTAAGAAAAGAACAATACTTTGCTTTGGATACAAACTTTTAAAAAATGACAGTTGCAAACAAGGTTTACTAGAGTTCTCAGAACCTCTGACAATCAGATTTTAGAAGTCATGTGACACTCATCCCTAGACATCAGTGCATAAATTAATTAATGTTTCAGAAAATGTTGGGTTTTGTGTGGTAAATAGGCAGTTTTTATATTTATTCCTTAAGGGTAGCTTTAACAAAAACACAGTTTCATGGAACAATAGGTTTGTGCCAGTTGAACATCTGTCAATATTGGCGATAGAGTTATTTCAAGCTGAGCAGGTAGAGTTACTCAGTCCAGCAGTGACTGTGACACATGCCCAGGCTGCGGAGAATTTGCCTGGGAAGGGGGAAGCTTCCTCTCTGGAAGGACCAGACCACTTAGTGAATGAAAAAGCCACAGGTTCAACTCCTGGTGCAAAACGAGGCACAAACCCGGACCTTGTTTCTCTGACTATATTTATCAAACATTAAGCACGACCATAGGCTGCTTGAGGAAGGACTCAGCCTGAGTTTGGACTGGATGCAATCTCCAAGGAACACTCGGGGAGGAATCTCAGACCTTTTATTATGGTTCTAACGAGAGCAGAAAATAGTGTTGAGCTCCATCTCCCTGTGTGGCCATGTGCTTTGATGTTGGACCTGTGGTGACCCAGGTTTCCCTCACATCACCAGCTGCAAGAGCAGATGGGATTTGTAGACCCTCCTGACCTTATAGCTGGGACATCTGTTCTCAAGCACTTCCATGTGTTCTCCCTGACTCGGCCATCTCAGGGTCAACATAGACATAGCCTTGATTTCTCAGTGCATCTGCCAATGGCTGGGCTATCTGCTCCTTTAAGACAGGCTGCCACCTTCTTCTTCAGTAAAAAAGGACAGGTTTTGTTTTCATTTTGGTGTAAGGCAAGCATTTTTCTGCATTCTTAAGAAATTTCCCTGAAGAAAGAACATCTTTTTCTTGGTGTCTTTATTCAGTTCCTTCTATGGAATACCTCTGTAACCTCACAGCAGAGGTAAACTATGTAGAAACTATGCTATAACTGCTAAAACCAAAATGAAAATGTATGAGATTGATGCAGGCATGTGATCAGAGGTTAATTAAGTCATTACAGTCAAAGTGATTTGCAGATCATGATAGCTGCCTGATAGTGGATCTAATTTGGTTTTAGATGATGAGAACAACTATAGCAGCATTTTTTGTTCCCACAGGTATGAAGAGAAATATAATAGATTAGGCGAAGTGGTGTAGCCCTTCCCTATCTATATTTAGTTGCTGGATGTAACCAAACCGCCTTTCCTCTATAGGCAGCAGGCTAATGACTGTCACCTGCATTGTGTCATTCTGATTCTTTGCACACACTTTACCAAATCTGCCTGGTACTGTTAATTTAGTATTTTTCAAAACAGTTAGATGAGACGCCTCTGGACCTTCTGCTTGCCATCAGGTGGCGAAGTCTGGGATCCTGAGTTCAGAGACAGTTTGTGAAAGAGACATTTGAAGTTTCTTCATTAAAACATGAGCCACATTAAGAAAAGACAGAAGCAATAGAATTAAGTTATAAATTATTAATTATTTTATAAACTACTTAAAATTAATTAATTTAAACTGGCTCCTAATAACTCTCTCCTTTGCTAAGGTAATGCTCAACAGCCTACTATTTCATTATGCGCATACTGGTTCCTTGTGAGGTATTGCTATCATTAAATGCAATCAACAATTTCTACAGCAATAATTTATTAGGGAAAGAAGCCCAGTATTTCATGGTACTGTTAAGCAGCTGAATTCTGATGGATGAGTTTGGACATTACCTGATAGTTAAATAATTTTTCATTTATCAGAGGAGAGCAATTGATTCATAGGACTGTAGCAAAATAAAAGAAATGTTACATATATTGGGCTGTAAAAGCAATTTCACATCCATTTGATTAATACTTTGAAATTTTTCTGATAAAAAGAAGTTATTAGTTTTCATTTCTAAGATATACGCTCAAAGTTATCTTCTAGGATAAATGTGTCAATGCATGGCAAAAATGATGACCTTGCTATAAACATGATCCAGACCAAGACGCCATAGATCCAAAAGCTACATAGGGAAGTTGCTCTCAAATGTCATTATCTGTTGCTCAAGGAACTTCCATGCTTGTCAACAATGCTACAGAACACACACCACATATGAAATTGGTAAATGCTGGCTTTTTAATGACATCCACTCTATCTATAAGCTTAGGAATAAAATTCTTGACCTTCATTTCCTAAACAACACAGCTCTATCACTTTGATAAAAGAAAGTAGTTTTCTCTTATGCTCTGTAGCAGATGATCTTATACCTCAGCTGATTACTGAGGAAGGGCAAGGCAAACATGAACACATGACATGGTTTGACAGTTTATCTCCAGGTCTGCAAAACAAAACAAATACACACGTTAACATCAAGGAGGTGACTCTGAAGTTTGGTACTATGGAAAAGGAGGAAGAGAATGAGACTAATAGTAAAAATTAAATTGGTATGTCAGTTGTCTTTCCATTTGCTTTTCCAAAGAGACAAGATCTTAAGAATGGATCCCGCTTTAAAAGTTTTTTGCCCTCAAGGGCTGCTTTCCCTTTTCTACTGGCTTCAGAGAAAGTTCAGAACAGCTAGGAAGAGGTCTTAAATTTAATGAGAAGTGTCTTAACTGCAAGCAAGACTCAAAGCCTAGAGAAAATTTTGGGATAAGGCAGTCCCATGTAGTGATCTTGCAGCTCTTGAGAATGTCTACTCTGAAAGTGAAGCTTTAGGACTCACAGTGAAGATAGCTACAGCACTTTCAGTGCTCAGCAGATTGCCTGAGTGTATTCCAGGAGGACAAAATACTGTACTATAACCACATAAAGTGAGCTATAGCATGGCATGCTTATCTGGGACAGTATATCTGATAGCATAGCGGGGATAGCGTGTCACCCTCATACAGGGTGAATGGGAAAGAGGTTAGGCTGCATATTCCACCAGCAAAAATTAGATAAATAATAAGGGAAGAGGCAGCAGTCCAAAAACCAGTTCCTGCTTAGCAGTTTTTAAGTCTTGCATCACAGCCTCCCTTTTCTTGCATTCCTCTAGTCTGCAAAAGCCCAGGCCTCTGTATCCAAATCTCATATTCCCTGCTGCTCCTATCTGAAAGCTGCCCCTTCCTCCATCCCCAGAACTTGCATTTACCAAAATCCCAAAGTACAGCTCTCCTTCATTCTTGACCAACCCAGATCCTAATCCTTACTGCTCCCTGAATCGTCTTAATTCCCAGCTCACTGTTGTCTTGCTCAAGAACTTCCAAAACACCATCACAGGAGCCAGCATTGGGCCACTTATCCTACTTCTGTACTCTGCAGATTTCAGAAGTACCCTTAACACCCCTATCCGTCAGCAGAGTCCAGCTCACCTCTGCTACAGCCATCTAATCCTGCTCCCTCAACTGGGGACATTGGCATTCACAAAAGCACACACTTCTTGTACAAACTAACCGTTCTTCTTCACAACTCACCAGGAAAGAAATATAAGAGCAGAATGGGGGAAAATAACTGCTGGAAAATACCTGTTACTTTAGCCCTACAAGCAACAAGATGTGCTAAAAAGGAGGTGATTGGTGGCAGCCAACATGGCTTCACTAAAGGCAAATCGTGCCTGACAAACTTGGTGGCCTTCTACGACAAGGTTACAGCATTGGTGGATAAGGGGAGAGCAACAGATGTCATCTACCTGGACTTTTGCAAGGCATTTGACACTTTCCCACATGATATCCTGGTCTCTAAATTGGAAAGACATGGATTTGATGGATGGACCATTCAGTGGATAAGGAATTGGCTGGATGGCCGCACTCAAAGAGTTGCAGTCAATGGGTCAATGTCCAAGTGGCGTGCAGTGACGAGTGGTGTTCCTCAGGGGTTGGTATTGGGACTGGTACTATTTAACATCTTTGTTGGCGACATGGATGTAAGGACTGAGTGCACCCTCAGCAAGTTTGCCAATGACACCAAGCTGTGTGGAGTGGTTGACACGCTGGAGGGAAGGGATGCCATCCAGAGGGACCTGGACAGGCTTGAGAGGTGGGTCCATGCCAACCTCATGAAGTTCAACAAGGCCAAGTGCAAGGTCCTACACATGGGTCAGGGCAATCCCATGCACAAATACAGGCTGGGCAGAGAGTGGATTGAGAGCAGCCCTGAGGAGAGGGACTTGGGAGTGTTGGTAGATGAGAAACTCAACATGAGCTGGCAATGTGCACTTGCAGCCCAGAAACCCAACTGCATCCTGGGCTGCATCAAAAGCAGCGTGGCTAGCAGGTCAAGGGAGGTGATTCTGCCCCTCTACTCCGCTCTCGTGAGACCCCAGCTGGAATACTGCGTCCAGCTCTGGAGTCCCCAGCATAAGAAGGACATGGACCTGTTGTAGTGGGTCCAGAGGAGGGCCACAAAGATGATCAGAGGATTAGAGCACCTATCCTATGAGGACAGGCTGAGAGAGTTGGGGTTGTTCAGCCTGGAGAAGGGAAGGCTCCAGCGAGACCTTAGAGCAGCCTTCCAGTATCTGAAAGGGGCCTAAAGAAAGCTGGAGAGGGACTTTTTACAAGGGTATGTAGTGACAGGACGAGGTGTAATGGCTTCAAACTGGAAGAGAGTAGATTTAGAATAGATATCAGAAAGAAATTTCTCACTCTGAGGGTGGGGAGGCACTGGAACAGGTTGCCCAGGAAAGTTGTGCTGTGGGGTTTTTTTCCTGCATTCCATTGTTTTATTTAACTTTTGGAAAGTTTATATGACCATGGATAGTGTCTGAAGCAGCCCAAAGACTTCAGCATATAGTGCTGGGGGGTTTCAGTCAGTCCCGCTGCGGTCTGTACCACAGCACCTTGCACCACTCCCTTGAAGTCTACCGCTTTGTGCAGCACTCAGCCCATGCTTTGTCATCACTGAGTTCAGACGCTGATGAACATGCAGGACAGTTTGTTGTGTTTCCTGAAGCATGTTGTCATTGGTATATGACGAGTATCACTGTAAGCTAGAATTACAACATGCAGTACTGTACCATGACATATGCAACCATTGCATCTTTTGCAGAAGACAAATCTTTTTGTCATTTGGTGAAAAGGTATGTGTGACAGAGAAACAACATGGTTTCACTTTTAGGACACCTTGAAATGTGAAATTTAGAGGCTGACATGGTTTTACAGCTTATAGCTATGCCATGGACAAAACAAAACAAAGAAACTCCCTAACTTCTCCCTACAATTTCAGATTCCCGAGCAGCAGTACTTGACAGTCAAGACAACCCTAGTGGGAACATGGGGTGTATGACTCCTGAGAAAGGGATCTCTGTCACACTGCTTCTTTTTTTTTTGTCTGTATTTTATTTTCTACTAAGTGATTGATATTGTATACTTTGTCATAAAACTAATGCCTTTGCTTAAAAAAGTATGAACATGATGCCAACAATGCAGCAAATGTCATACAATTGCCAAGGTCATTCCTTGATCTACTCACATTCAAAATAGTACCCCAGAGTACCTGTTCTCTGTCAAATGTTCAGCCACCAGTGCACCCTAGGTCAAAAAGTGAATTAAAATCTTCCTAGGCCTCTAAAAGTTGCAGCAAGACAGTCACCTTCTGACTCTGAATGGGTCTATCAGGTTTATTAAGGAAGCATCAGATATAAAGAAAGTCCATTTTCCACCAAATTAATTTTTGGAATTGTAATAGTTTAAAATCATACATTTTATTTTCATGATCATGCCTGCATTTGTCCAAAAATCTGAGAATGAATGGGAACATTAAAGAAAGTACAATCACTTCTGTTTAAATCCGTATATGCAATTCAGAAGTATCATTCTGGGACAAAAAGATAAAAATTGTAAAAGAATTCATCGTGGGCACCTAAAAGGGAGGTGCATTAGGATTAGCAAGGTAGCATAAGTTATCAAACCCTATTTTATTGAGAGATTTGCATTTCAATGGATATTCATTTCTCTATCTGGATCTATCTTAACTATGTCTTTGTAGGTACATGAAATAACTCATCGACCAGAATCTAATGATTAAGCTTAGCTAGCAGTGCCATTGTACAGCAGCTGCAAGTCATACTGTGTCTCTGTGGATCCCTGCTGAAGTCAATAGAGCTCTGCAAAGGGGCACAGATGTGCCTGCGTGCAGCCCATTGGAGAACTCAGAGTATAGACATTAAGTCTGATTCTCCCTTCGGAATAGCACAGTTGGTCTGGTTCTTTGAAAAAACTGAAAGTACACATAAATCTGGCGAATTTATCTGTAGTGAGGAATTTCTTTTCCAGTCTTTGCCAGACTGAAGCTTCTTTTTGATCAATGATAGATATGAGAATTTGGGCCAAATTAAATTTTTAAGATGCCTATATTTTTCATCGTTGACCCATCACCTTTTTTTTAAAGAGGTACCTGAAAGATGTTGAACATTTGACTTATTACAGGAATATGTTAGGGAAGAGGTGGAGACTGCTGTTTCATTCTTATGAAATGCCTACTAATCACTGGTAGGAGAGAACCTTTCTCGTCAGTAAGTATTTAGGGATTTTGTGCAACATGAACCAGAAGAGAATGAGAGGAAACCAGCCGGAATAGTTAAACAGTCTGGTGGTTTGATCACTCCTTGCAAAGGTACAGAGGATGTAGGCTCAATCAAGCCTGTACCCCAAATCATGCAGAATGTGCATGTAATACAAAAAGTCTCATGTGGGAAACCTAAACTCAGAGATATTGTTTGTAAGAGGTGACAGATGTGCACATATAGCTAATCCTATAAGTCTTGTTCCAACATCCTATTTTGAGCTTGCCCTGGAGAGTAGGCAGCGAACTGGTCAGCAACAACAGAACTCAGGCAGATGTTACAGCAAAAACTTAGAAGCATTTAAAGCATCATGTAGCCATTCAGTAAATGGATCTGAGGATCTAAGCAGAACTCAAATATTGGATGTATGTTCCTAAATCCCTTTGTGAAATTGAAATAGTCATCATTTTCTTCAGGAAGCTATGTCACTTTTTTTTTTTCCTTTTATTTGCTTTTGGTACATATACACGAACACATGCAAAACAATCATAATTAGGCAGAACAAATGTAGACTGCAGACTATTAGGGTTCAGTAAACCATCTAAGCATGAGCTTAATTTAAACATGCATGTAAGTCCAGTAAAGCCAATAGGTCTTAAGCAAGTAAGTGAACTTCTCATGCTGAAGTTGAAGATATTAATGAGATTAGGTAGAGTTGAATTGGGAGAAATGGAAATTGATACGTGATTTCTGCTTCTCAACCAAAAGCACCTTAATTATCAAATCCTTGCCTAAAGAAGTGTTTCTACACATATAGTTTATAGTCTCATTTAGTTTTTATTAAAAACTAAATAAATGAGAAAATCAGCTCTCGATCCTTTTCAAATGAAAAGTAAAACTAACATATTTGTCAAAAGCAGGGATGAATAAGCACCAGAAACATATTTTCTCTTGGATGTCAGTATTTGGGCTTGTGAGACTGGCCTGACTCTTACTGCATTTTCACCGCAATCCATCACACAATCGCACATTTCTGACAAAAGCCTGTTTTATTCCTACAAAGACTCTTCACTCTGTTCGTAGCCTTAGGATCCCCTTTCCATCCCTAATCCAGGGTAATACGTTTCAGCCCTACAACACCAAGCCGGTATTCGCTACAATGAGGCAGGAGATCTGGGCTCAATTACTCCCCGGGTTTCACACTATGCTACTTCTAAGAGAATAAGGTGCCTAACACTGCTTAAGAGCATTTCCTATTATTCTGCAAAGGAAGAAAGGATGTGGACCATCTTCTGACCCTATAAAAGAGGTAGCCAGATGACTAGCTGCCCTTCATCAGCATTCCCTCTTAACCCTGTGGACTAATCTAAGCCAGATCTTATTGACTGCAGCAGAGAACACTATCACTGTGCCAGTGGCCCACTGATTGCATTATTAGTTGATAAGGCTTTGTAATTAGCCCTCAAACTCTCCTCAGTAAATCTCCAATTTCACCCCTCAGAGACTCTGAGTAGATGCTACTACACTATAGGGCCTCAGAAAGCTACTAATGAAGTGTATAATGAGGCTTTTTAGAGTCAGAAGATTGAGGAAAAAACAAAGATAAATAAAAAGCATACAAAAGATGAAGGTTACTTTTCTCGTGATATCTCTTCTATTGAAAACATTTCTCAGGAATGGCTTCGGAACCATACCTAATTTAAAATGCAGAAGAGTTAATGGTAAATTGAAGTTTACCCTTAAAAATTAAAAAAGGCTTGCATCGCTGGTGTGCAGCAATGGATAGCATTGAAATAGCACATTGATTTCTTTAGCAAGGAAGCTGTGCTTAAACTCTCAATCTGTGACGTTTTTGCAGCACACGCACTCCTCCCTCCGCATGTGCACACTTACCTACAGCCTGCAATATCAAGACTTCTCTCTGTTCACTCAGCAAGCGCTATTTGTCTAGGAGAAATACCCACAAATGTGTCCATCACTAAATGATACGGCGTTGGCACTGTCATGAGCAAACATGCGTGAAAAGACAGAGGTTTGGTCTCATGCAGCGCTTCTACACTTCCCATTTGGTTTCCACTTTCTCATGCTGTAAGCGTGCTACGGTTAGCACAAATGGTTACAAATGGTAGGAATCTTTTCTTTTAATGGTGATTTCCCACATGTCTTAGAGGAGCCTGTGCTATTTCATGACTTCTGCTGAGCCAAGGGCTCTGGCAGTTAAGTGCTATCAGATCTCGTTGCAGTTTAACCCCCTTGCTGAGTGCTTTGGCAACGTTTTCGTTGCTGTAATAGAGTCTGGAGAACAGAACATGTGGACATGCCTCAGGTCATAGTCCAGATATTCTTCAAGTCAGCATAAGTTAGTATGGCCACAGAGAGATGCAATCTCTCACTCTGAAAAGGGGATGGGCAGGGAAAGGTTATTTTTAATTCAGATCCCTGCTTTCATCTGGTTTACCAGAAGCCCAAAAAACAGTTGTGTTGTAACCATTTCAGGTCATACTCAGGCATATTAGCTTAAACTACTGAAAAAAGTGGTTTTGCATTGAGATATCAGACTGTGAAGTAGAGTGGCTGAAATATAAACACACATTGCGCTCTTCAAGTGCACTGTGGGCTTTAATAACATCCAATGCAAAGGTGTTAAACATTTGAGGGGGGCACGACTGTGTTCTCCGTGAACATGACCTGGAGTTTGAACCACTCACTTCCATAGAGGGGCCAAAACCTGGCAGAAGTTTAGATGGAGAATACAGCAAGACAAATCGAAGCACCACTGGTACTATACTGTGGCAGTCCACCAAACAATCTGTGCTGTGGCAGATTTCCTTCCTCATTGAAACCCTTCATTTTTGTCTACTACCTGTCTGCTCACATGCCTTTCTGTCTGCTCCCCTGTCAGCTTAAGGTACCTGGACTACCAGCTGCCACAGTAAGGTCTGCCATTAGAGGATCACAAAACAAAAGTACACATTGCTGTCACTGATTGTATTTTATTGTAGCTTAACCTATTTCATCCTCGTTTGCAGCATTTAGTTTCCCATGAGTCACTTCAGAGCATAATGGAAACTTCAGCACCGCACGACTATTCATTTGCGTGAGACCAGTATGATCTTCAAATAGAGTGTGTTAACTTTGGGCTGAATGCTATTGTTATCCCTTTTGACTAAATGGTTAGACAGTTTTCAGAGTCTTTTGCAACACTTCAAAAAGGAGATACTGAAAATGGCACTTGCTATTTCTACAGTGCTATCCTCTTCATTTACATAATCGGTATATTAAGTACTCTTTTCCTGAAAATGAGAAGCATCACATAACGAGAACATTATCTTCAGTCATAGAATTGTTTTTCCATCACATAGTCCAAAATTCTTGTTTTCTTTTCAGCTTCCCTTTCTGGATCCCAGTGTCTCTGATGCTTCCACCTCTCAGCTTCGCTTGTTTTTGTCACAAATACAGAGAAATGACACTTACAAGGTTGGAAGGATACCCTTACAAATCATGCGGGCCAGTCTCTCTTCCAGGATTGCACAAAACTTATTTAGGACAAACATTCCCTTTGTTTCAGCTACAAGTTCGATGAACTGTTCAGTTGTTTTGACCTTTACTGTAATTGCTCTCTGCAGCTACCTGCAAGGAGGTTGTAGTGAGATGGGCGCTGGTCTCTTCTCCCAAGTAACTAGCGATAGGACAAGAGGAAATGGGTTCAAGTTGCACCAGGGGAGGTTTAGGCTGGACATTAGGAAAAAATTTTTCACTGAAAGAGTTATCAAACATTGGAACAGGCTGCCCAGGGAGGTGGTTGAGTCATCATCCCTAGGTGTATTTAAAAGTCACGTAGATGTGGTGCTTAGAGACATGGTTTAGTGGCAGACCTGGTAGAGTAGGGTCAATGGTTGGACTAGATGATCTTAAAGGTCTTTTCCAACCTAAACGATTCTATGATTCTATGAAAATACCTAGTAGCATGATACCTACCTTCTACAAGCTACCTTCTGCCAACTACCTTCCAACACAGTTTAACTCCATCCCCAGTGGCATCACAACACGGCAGGAAACAATGGACTGAATTGAAAGGGCTTGCATTTCACCTCCAGAAGACCTATATTTGTTCATAGGATACCATAACTGACATCCAAAAGATTTTGTATGTCTAATCACAATGTGAGATAAAAAAACAATTTTAATATTTTTTTTCTTCTGGGACTGCTGGGAGTCAAAATAATTTCCAAAATAAATGGGAATGCTGGCACTGTTCCAAGAAAGAAAAAAGTTGGAAAGAAAGCAGATTCAAGTATTTGTCCTGTCTCCACCACAGCAAGCCTTATTGCATTACATTTCACTCAAATGCAATTTAATAATAATAATAATAAATTACACTGGCCTTCGACTTAATGTTATAGAACTAAGTAGTGCAACATACTATTCAGTGTTTTGAAACAGCATTCACAAAGAAAGAACTGAAATGCATTTATCTTCAGTGAGCAATCTAGATATTTAGGCACATTTAATTTTTGAAAAATCCAGCAAAATTTGAGTCACTTAGGTTATAGCTATATTCAGAAATAAGCTAGGTCCATTACCTGCCCCTTCGGCCATCTGACCTGTAGGGTTAAACTTTCTTATCCTATAGAGAGGGGGGCTGCATCCAACAGGGTTAGTCCCTGAAACACGCCTGGGCACTACCGAGAAGGAGCCAGGTGGCCTAGGCTGAAGGCGGGCTGGGGATCATGCCGGCTGTGCTAGCCATTTGACAGAGGTGGTGATCAGACAGCAGTGGTCGGGCATAGGCTCTGCTTCTGCCATCTGCGTAAAATAGCAGTGGTCAGACCCCGCATCACTTCTTTATTCCCACTTGGAGTAAAATATACTCCCACCCAAGCGTAACTTAAAAGAAATTATTTCAGAATTTGAATGCTTCTGTTAAATCAGCTACACTTACTTATTTGTATGCTGTTAAATAAAATTATTTATTCAGATAGAAATATGCATTTTTATTGTTTATGAATTTTTAATGTTCAATTTGCGAAATCTTTGAGCAACAAAAAATGACAAAATAGGGGCTTACTTTTGCCAAAGTAGAAACAGAATTTAAATGGGAAAAAACTCCTTGCAAAGATGCCTGAAAAAACTCAGAGGAGAAACATGCACACATGTCAAAGGTTTGTTGAAGGTTAAGTGAAGGCTTTTCTAATTTTCATTTTATCCTATTCAGGGTAGTGATAGAGGCTTATTCTTATGAAACCCATCTACATACATTTTGCAGCCAATGCATGTTTTTATACTGCCAAAAGTATCAATATTCAGGTTTTATTATGGGGTTACTAGTGCTCTGTCAGACCCTAGTTCTGAGCTATCCTGTCCACCCAAGCAGAGGACTAAGAGAACATAAGCCCCATTTTATTTCTGTGCATGAGCTCCCTCCATCCTCGCAGACAAGCTAAAAAGGCAGCTAACGCAGCTGACATCTTGAATTATGTAATTTCCCGTAATACATGCCAGAAACGCTATTCGGCTCTGCTACACATGCAGGAATGCTGTTCAAAACCTTGGCTTCTGGCTCAGCAGCATGACCAGCAGCACAAAGGGTACTCGACATGCACCAGCCATTACTGAGCCGTGCCGGAGGAGGAAGGAAGGCTCCATAGCCATCATCCCTTGCTACATCCTCCATAGAAATCTGTCAGACATAAAAGGTAACCACAGTGACAAGGAGACAGAGATGTACTGGCAGGAGATGGCTTGTGGTGAAAACCCAGGTTTAGGATCAGCACTTTGTATTCCTGTGAGACAAGAAACTTTCTCTCTGTTTAAGGGCTGCTGAAATTTGCAGATTTTTGCAAGACAGACATACAACAACCAGAATAGTTGTTGCATTTCTGCCTGAAGTTCACTGGAAAAAACTGCGTATGTTAGGCCGGCAGATTCAAGGCGCTGCCCCTCAGTTTAGGGGAAAAGATGAGGATTTAAAAGATATCTGTCAGCAGCAGCCTTGCTGCTCAATTATTCCTAGTGCTGTGTTTGCAACAAATTCTCAACAGAGCCCCTAATAATATTTCACAGTATTACAAAAAGCTTCCTCTTTTTCCAACTGCAGTTAGTGGTAACTATGCCATGAAATCCTTTGGGACCATGAACAGGCACAGCTGTCAACCCCAGTATATTGCATCAGCATTGCACCCAGGTTAAAATCAATTATACTTTGAGCAGTGTATTTGCCATACATGGAAAACTGACAGAAGACACACCATGTGGTATTGACCTGCTAGTAACCACCTGCCTTCAGGATTTAACAGATCAGAAAGACTTTTTTCTTGAAACGTATTCTTTGTTTGAATACGTAGGTCGAGATGCTGTCTGGATCTGTTCACAGCCTGTGAGGGTCTAGGGCAGGCACTGAGACCTGCCACTCACCGGAAAATTTGTGCTGTTATCTACATTCAGTTGAGGAAGGCTCGACCATAGCCAAAACCAAAGAACAGAATAGAATATATTTTATTTGGTCTAAGTATTTGGAAAGTTAGAACTGCCTCTGAGAAAAGACTTTAGTTTGTGGTGCTAGTGTGGATATGGCATACCCTCCAAAACAGGAGGCTGCATCCAAACTACCTCCTGGGAGTAACTCCTGGCCTACACCAATCCCCAGAATACAGCCAGAACAGTGCTAATAGACCCAGGCAACAAGTCTGCCAGGGACCACTCCAAAACCTTCTCAGTGTACATGGTCAGGTTTCTGTACTCAGGTCTATGTTCTGGAAATGTTTAATTTACCAGCAGGAAGAGAGACGGTCAATGTGTGGAAGTCTGAGAAAGTTGACTATCTCCTCTTTCCCTATTGCCTTCAGAAGTGTCACTCTTCACAAGCCACAGATGTTAGATCACTCTTCCTTAGCACATCTTACCCCACAAGGATAATTGCCCTTTTGCAGGACCCACAGATTTCAGAGCAATTTACGAGAAAATCCATGACTGAAGAATCCACAACATACGTCTCCACCATGGCTGAGAAATTACGGGGTCCTCACCCTGAAAGACCTCTACTCCCACTGACATGTACTCACAAGCTGAAAATTAATCACCTTTTTTGTTTCCCGGGGACTTTCTCGAATTCGGACTGAACCAGTCGATGTACCTAGCGTGCCTCAAACCCAAAATTCAGCCCAAATACAATGACTGAGGATATTAAAAATTCAAATGTTGCTTCCAACCACTGTCATTAAGAGCTCATCTTTTCATCTTTGGAAATCAGCCAGGTACTGGCCTGCCAGCAATACTTATGTTATAGGCCATGTTTTCATTGTTGAAACTAATATTCTAGGAATTCCTTCAGATTCACATTCAAAATTTGGCTGAGTTGCCTAAACATAGGTCTCTGGCACCCTTTGAGATGCTATAAAGTATCCTGCCTGGATTTTAGTTGCCAATCGAGAGTAGAGACCTGCCAGCCTATTTTCACGGTACCTCAGAAATCTTACAGCAGCTTGTGGTACAGACGCCTTTGTTTCTGCATCTGAATTGAGCCTACAGAGATGCATAAGCAAGCTATACAAAACAATATAGCTGTAAACTGTTCTCTTCAGTCATAGTGAAAGTTGGTGGTTTTCTTCCAGATTGCAAGCTAAATAATTCAATTTAATTAAGCCAAAAGGATTATTGCCTAAGGTTTTTGTTTTGTTTTATTTTATTTTATAGAAAGGTGAGTCACTATGGTATACTATACAGGGTATTACCTACAGGACAATAAACAACCTTTGATCAAAGGTTTCACTCTTAATTTCTTCATTTTATGTATTTCTCCCAGGCAAAAAGATCAATTTTCTAAGCTGTGAGAAACACCCAGTCACATTAATAGAAGCTGCAGATTTGAAATCAGGCTACCACTTTGAAACTGTTTTCAGAAATATACTTACAGTTTAGTTATAAAATGATACATTGAAAGGATAAAAAGGAGAGAAAAATAAAGATCTATTGGAAAACTTATATAACTACATATTTTCCTATCATTTCAAATTTTGCTTCAGTTATTTAATAGGCCATATTCTATGTAGTATGAATGAAAAAAAACCCAGTCAAACAAAAACCTCCACAACGTGTTTAAATGAGTATCATGCAGTATAGCTGATACATAACATTGTACCAATAAAAAAGGTGTAAGATGTCAAATATATGATACAATTATGTATTTGTTATTACGCCTAGTATAGAATAGACTGTATTTTCTATTTCAGAGAAAGCAATTAAATAACAAAGAATTATAATATAAAACAATCCTTCTAGAGAAGAAATATTCAGAATTTTAAACTTTTGATAAAAATATGGATCTATTTCCTTTAGTAAATATAACAAACTCTTTCTGAAGTAGCAGGTTTGTTACATGGATGGAAGATGATGGCAGTTTTTCATCCAGTAATCACAAGAAACTGTAGTTAATTTAAAACAAAGACACAAAAGTTAGCTTTTTAACTATGGTATCGTATTTTCTCATGGATACTGACCGCCACCAGTAAGACACAAAGAAAAATTACCCAAGTCATGGCAACTTTCAGAATGGTGTATAACATGGCATAGTGAAACTTACTTTTGATGATCTCCCAGTGGTCTTTGACCAATGGATTTTAATAACGACTCTGGTCGAACTGTTAATTTTGGTGATGTCTTGGGGCTAGTATCAGAGTCGCCACTTTCTTCATCCCCCATTGCCTTAATATAGCTCCCACTTCTCATTCTTCTGCAGGGGATCTCTTCATCTTTCCCACCAGCTGGGTATCCTCCCCATTCATCCTGAGGTACCTAACGGAGACCATAAAACACACGTGAAATGTGCGTTGTTCTTTTCACATATTTAAATACTTCCTTCCATTTTTCATTTCACAAAGACAAGTCACAAATTTGTTGTTCTTCAGAAACAGATCATTTAGAAAGAAAGTACTAAGGTCCCCAAATGATTTGGCAATTTAATTCCAACTTCAATACTGGAAATTTTCAGTTTATAAATGTTGCAACCTAAGAAACAATCAAGTCAAGCTTTGTGAGCTGAGCTGCAATATCTATTTGTAGACATGCTCTAAATTGCAGGAAGTAGCTTAGCTTAACCTCTTAAAAGTTTGCATGCAGATTTTCAGCTGATAAACAGTAAGTTGATGGGTGTCTCAGACCTAAAACTCATTGAAATTTGAGCACTTCAGAGTCTTTTACCAACTCTCCTTATATGGGGCTTTGGCTGCTTTTCAGGAAGGTGAATGAAGCATTTAAGTTAAACTAAGCTGTGATTTTGGCAGAAATGGATAGGATTCTGATTTAGGGCAAACTTTTGTGAAAAAAAAGCAAATGTGGTGATTTGTCTTTTTTCTTATTTAGAAACTGCAAAATAGTTTATCGAGGTTGTAACATATCAGGAACATAGCCAGTTAATTATTAATACATTTGGTTGAGGCTGCTTTCGTGCCGTTGAGGTGGTTTTTCAAATAGTAAGATTGGTAGTCAGATAGTCCACAGCTGGTGGACGGGTATCTCTCTGCACCACAAACTGGCAGAATTGAGCAGGAGTAGATTTTCCAGTCTAAAGTGAAATCAGCCTCGTTTTAAGGCTTATGGACAAACTCAGCAAGCCCGTCTCTGCCAGTATTGCTGATTCTTTGCTTTTTGTTTAATCTTCCACGATGCTGAGTCCTCTGGTCCAAATCCAGAAACACACTTAAGCATTTACTTAACTTAAAGGATACAAGCAACTCTCTGAAATCCATTATAATGACTCAAGGTTAAAAAGAAGGATGTGACAGAATACGTCAGTGGACCAGGGCTGATGCACTTGGCAGCATCAAATCCTTTATAAACATAATGACTTCATATATATTAAACAGTACAATGGCATTATTGACCAATATACTATAAATCTGAACTTCCAGTTAAACATAAATTAAGGAGTTTCTGCAAAGCAGGATGTCTAATAAAGGCTTTCAAGTCAAACATATTTGAGACTTTCTACAGACAGAGTTCACTGCGGAGCTGAAGCAAATGCTCCCATTGGTTTCAGCAGTCTGGGAGACAACTGAGACATAACTAACACAGTCTGCCTGTCATCTTTACTGCCCTTTCAAGATACACGAATTAGCCACACACCAGGTGAACAGACCTGGTGCTCTGAGTACCAAAAAGGGATTAAGGGGCAAACGAAGCTTTTAAAGGGGGTAAACAAGTAAAGGTAGATACCTTAAATTAAAGAAACAAGCTCAGGAGAGAAAAAAGAGAGACTGAAGATGAAGTCAGGTAAGAAGAGATGAAACAGATAGCACAGATCAGAAAAATGTTAGAGATAGATACCAGAGAAAAAAATTATGAGTTATATTCATATACGAAGTAATAGGACAGCATGAATCTAAATGAAATATGGGTTAGATCATGCAAAGAAACAAACTTTTCATATTATTCAGCTTTGGATGGTGATTGGAAGGGAAGCATGAAAAATCTTCCCAAACTTGAGGGCTGTAAATGTGATACATCATCCTCATTTCTTTTCTAAGACCTAGTATGTATGAGATTAACATTGGAGGGAGGTTTTTTGAGATTCTAGGAGACCTAAAAGGTATTTACATATAGTGATAGTTGCAGTAGCCAGACTCCTAAAATATACAAAATATTTTCTTAAGCTCTTTTTTTTTTTTATCTACAGCTGGCAACACTATTAACTATAAAAATCTGATTTAGAGAGCTATATTAAGAAAAATTAATTTATATCATACAGACATACTCTCACTTTTAAATCTTCTTTATTACTTGTATGTCAGCATAGTGAAAAACAAAATCCAAATGCTGAAAAAGCATTTATTGGCATCTGCATTGGCCCACTGCAAGCTATAGTGTTCAATTTTCTGTACTAAAGCTGAATTATTATGTTCAGTCTTAACATTCTTTTTTCAAAAAACTCATAACTTTTTCACAGAATAATTATTTTGGCTTGAAAATTCTTTCCTTCATTTTAGCTTGAAGATAATTAAATAGAAAGTTTAAAAAGACATTGATCAATAACCTTTTTGTTACTCAAATGCAAAAAATGATTAGTTTCTCAACTTTCTTTTGTCTGAAATTCCATGTTCAAATAACTAGATAAGGACTGGATTTAAATGAGTAAACACAGGCTTATTTGTTGATTGAAGTCGAAATCTTTCTTTTAAAGATAGGAATGACTGATTTTTGACGTTGAAGTATCTAAAAAATTAAGTTTCTTCACTGTGATAAGGAGCTTCATGAGGACAAATCTTACAGTTACGTGTCTTACTATTTTTGTTGATTACATTTCTTTTGCTTTCTGAATTCATAAGTTAAATGAATTCACATAAAAGCTAAAAACTGAAGAAGCCCTGCTCCAGTTGTGCTTGTGATGTACTCATGGTACACACAAATGCACCAAGAATCCCTTTCTAATCACAGTAACTCGTTGACTATCACAGAAGAATTTATGATTGAAAAAACATTATTCACAATTAAAATACGTGTATTTTTTTACCCTCGAGGCATTCAAAGGAGCAGAATACAATGAACACAGGGAAAATGCTTCCGGAGCCTGGGAAGCAAGTTTGACAATGTGTTCTCAGAAAGTTTCATGCAGAGCCTAGGAAAACAGCTGGAGTCCTTTTGCTGTCTTCAAAGGCAACGAAAGGACCTTCGACATTGTTTTTCCTCATGGACTGAGAATAGAAGCAAAATTTGAGTCCCTGGTCAGCCTGGTTCATCATTTAGTTTAGCTGATAGGTTAAATACTTGGAAATATCTTTACAAATCCAGGGCATCTCAGACCCCAGCACAGCTTTAAAGAAAAGCAGAAGTATTATACCAGTGCAGGAAGGATTTTTATTTTGAAATATTAACAAAAATATTTAACAGCATGTGTAAAGGTCATAAAATGTATATTTTCCAAAACATGAAAAGGACTTTGCAGCTTGCAGAAATGCTTCCTTACAATAGCTACCAGCCCCTGAAATTCCCATCTGCAGGGCTTGCAGCTGCTAATTGGGAATAATTACCTTAATTATCTACTTGCATATAGTGATGAATGCTGATATTTATAATGTCTAAAAGGCCTTCCTCCTGTTCTAGATGTTAACATGAGTCCTCGTATATGCAGTTTCTATCCACAGAGGAGCTAGTCTGCATATTACCATATGAATTTCCTTTTGTAAGAACAACCAGCTGACAAGGTCTGGATCTTTTCATTTCATTTTGTCACCAGCTGCTGATTTGGTTATATCTATCACAGAAAATGATGAGTCTCTTTCATAAATTCCATGCGCTGTTGCTGTGAGGAGCACAACCAGGTTCAGGTAATTTGGGATCTTTTATTGTTCTGCTACTAATTCAGTGTAATATCTTACCTTAGTCACCTAGGGCCAGTTTTATTAAAGCAGCTGGTACCTAAAACTTAATACATTTTATGGAGCTGATCCTGAGAGTGAACTGTAGAACCTTAGGTAGGACCTTAAATTCCCCATAAGCAGCATTTAGGAGAGTTAGCTCCTTCAGAGTAGCATCCAAAAGGTCCCTTTAGTTAGCAAGCAAAATGCAAAGCATGAAGAAAAATCTCAAATGCTTCTCCTTTCTTGAGTTTATTGTATCTGACTACAGGCAGCAGAAAAGCCCTTCTGTCATTTTCCATTCACTGTGTAAAAATTCAGATGTTTTTTTCAAAGAATTGAGCAGCCTTATTCTTTCCTTCCATGATAAAATGGCTGTGGAAGTGGGAGACAGTTGGAGCGCCTGGGAAGGAGAAGACTTAAGGCTGATAAATAAACTGTCATGCTCTCCTGTTTTTTGTAGCTCATGGCCTTTTCATGAAACACTCAACAGATTGCCCGCAGAGGGCTGGTTAGAAAAGAAGCACTTCGTGTACAAGAAAGGGTGTGTTGTAGTCTCGTGGTCCAGGCACTTACCTGGAATGAGGGAGCTTAGTTATAGTCCCTGGGCTAAACACTCACAGGAATTTTATGTGAAAGGGTGTTTGGATAAAACTTGTGGAGCATCTTAACAAAGAAAGAAGTGCTTTTGCTCCGAACTGCCTTACCGCCTGCTGCTCAGAATGCAGTTTGGGGAATTGAGAAGGTGGGGGTTTGACTTCTTACAGGCTAAGGAAGAAACTGAACTCACTGTGGGTATTCTAGAAACTTTGTTACTATGAAAATGGATTTCCTTGTTTTAGAAGAAAAGGCACCATCCTTGTGTTTTGTTAAAAGTCCTTCCTGTTGGGTGTCTTTGTTGTGCTCAGATTAAACCTGTCAGAAGAAAAGGATTTCGGACCCTTGACTGGACTTTGTCAGTAAGTCTGTCCCTTGACTCTCAGATTGCCCAGATTCTGCATTTAAGAAACAGCATGTTGTCAGGGAAAACAGGAGTGAATTCACCAAACCTCCAGAACAAACTAGGAATCATGGAATCGCTGAGGTTGGAAGGGACTCCGGAGGTCTCTAGTCCAGCCTCCTGGTCAAACCACGGTCAGGTATAGCAGGTTGCCCAGGACTGTGTGCAGCTGGGTTTGCAATGTTTCCAAGGATGGAGACCCCACAACCTCTCTGGGCAACCTGTTCCAATGTTTGACCACGCTCAGGGGGGAAAAGTTTTTCCTTCTATCTAATCAGAGATAGGTGAACTAGGCTCCCATTCAGGAACTAGTGCTAGCAGTGTGAATGCCCAACCTTCTACCTAAGAAATACTGATGTCAAAACTAGAAGAACCAATGAAATATTCATTCTTCCGGACTTTGATCACTGTTAATTCAAGAGGGTTTTTTATTTCAGTTTAGGATTTAGCTAGAGAAGTCAAACTGGCAACAGCCACTGGCATTTCAAACCAGATGTGCTCCTGTTGTTCCAGCCACTTCTATGGCATTTGCTCCCAGCTCCCAGAATTTTAAAGGTGTTCCACCACTAAACTGCTAATCTGCTTAAAATCTGGCATATCACTTCACTATCTAAAATGAAACACTTCTAAATATATGGCTTCAGCTGAGGGAGCTGACTATAACTTCTTCATATCTCTCATTCTCAAAGGTTAAAATGAGGATTACCTAACTCATAGGAATCCTGTGAAATTTAATTAGCATGCAGATGTAAAATGCACTGAAATAGTCATTATGACCTAAATCTTATTTTAGTGATATAAATT
The DNA here is from genome assembly GCA_008921705.1 of Burhinus oedicnemus. Classification (NCBI taxonomy): domain Eukaryota; kingdom Metazoa; phylum Chordata; class Aves; order Charadriiformes; family Burhinidae; genus Burhinus; species Burhinus oedicnemus. Next base: position 1,159,875 of record VFFE01007706.1, read on the forward strand.
TCACATTTTAGTAGAAGCAGAAGCTGTCTGTGCATGAAATTAGACTACATATGATATGAAGAAGGATAAGATAAGAAACACTATGTAGTAGACACGTAATTTTTGTAATTTTTTGCTTTCTCAGCCTGGTCAAGAAGATGACACACACCCCACCCCCCCTCAAAAAAAAACCCAACACAATTTGAAATGTAGGTAAGAGATTTTCTCCTAAATCACGCTGCCTTCAAGAAGCCTCAGAAAAACAGCCTTTGTGCACAGCTGCAAGTAGATGAAAGTAGATGACAATCTTACAAGGCAGACAGAAATGCTTTTCAGCATGGTAGACATTTCCTTGATACTACAATGGGAGGTGGGACCTGGACCTCCTGTGTTTCCAAAAATTTTGCTGAAGAAGCAACACTGGCCAATTACTAGAATTTTCTTCTGAAGTTAATAACATTCTGTTGTTTACTGGCTGTGGACTCTAGACCCTACTGGTGTATCTTTTTTTATGAGGGAAGAGTGCAGTATCTGAAAATAAAACTTTGTTTCCTCAGATGCTAACCTTGTGCCTACATCTCAAGACCTTTGTCAGTGCACAATTTTATCTAGTTTTTTCTGTGGGTTTTTTAAAGTGCTGATGCATTGTTCAAAGAATATGAACTATACAATGAAGCCATTCAAAAATCTCTACAGAATACGCCAAGGACTCCTCCCCGCCACTAACAATGCCAATCCTTGTAATTAGCTTTAATTTTCACATGCCACCTCCTACTCCCTGAACTCCTGACAACTTAGAAGCACAGAGAGTTCTTGCAGCATTTCCTGGAAGTCTGTTGGCACTCTCCATCAAGTATCCTGGTTTGAGCTCAAGGTAGGAGCTAATCTGAGAAAGAAAGAGGCATCTTTGTCTTGCTAGCCATTCTCTCCAGGCTTTGCTATGAACAGCCATAGTATCACAGGAAGAGGAAGAAAATCATACAGATCCCAAACAATATATATATACTTTGTAACTCTTATCTCAACAGTGATGAACTCAAAAAAAAGAACCAACAGTTTCCTAACTGGTTGGCCAGTAACAAAGTGAATTGTAATCTGAGGATGGTTAAATACTATAAATAGTGTTGTGAGGACTCTGTGGTTTAGTTTATACTGTTTGGATGAATGTGGGCCAAATGCTCACCTCATGACCTGCTGTGCTCATACTGCTGGCAAAGACCCTTGCAGTTCAGCCACCTGCAAATCCTCTGCTACATTGCTGGACCCCTCTGGGACCCTCTGGACTCTGTGGTGTTTTGACATGGTGGACCGAGGTGCAGTCACATGGCGGTGGTGGGCTTGCCCACACTGTAACTGATTTTTGCTTGCTAATCCTGGAGCTCACTGAGATCTTGTGCCAGAACTTTGGTATGAGATGAGCTTGGACTGAAGTGAGGGCTTGGCCTGTACTTCAATGAGAACCTAGATATATATAGTCTCTTGATCAAAGACACAAGACCACAAAAACCTGGGTTTCAGTTGGCTGCATATTTCCTTTGGTAAGTAACCCAGGATGCTGCTGTGTGGTCAGCTTAAGCCACTTTAAAATTATACTTTCAAGAAATGCTAGTAATGGTAAAGTGACTTACAGTGCTGCCTGGAAAACTACCCTAACAACAATAATAAAGGTAAGTAAATATAAGTTTTCAGCTGAACTAGTGAGTTGCTCCAACTCGCTGTGATGCTGCACAGTCATCAGTGCTAGCGAGAGAGAAGGATGAAAATGGTACAGTGATTACCCTAGGGCTGTGCATACATTAGTAAATGAAGACCCACTGTCTTGCGTGGAGGTCAGCTGGCCTGCAGCACTCCACACCTGTGCTGTTGAGCAATTTTTGCCTTCAAACCAGTGTGACTACCAGGAATGGTCCCTGGCCTGTGCTAAGACCTGAATTGCACCCAGGAACTGTTTAGAGCAATACTGGCTGGCTCGGATGAAAACAGTGCCTAAGACAGGCTGAGCCACATGACAATACAGAGGATCAGGATGCAGTGCCAGGGAACCTTTCCTGACATTATGCAGTTTGATAACATAGATGTAGCATAAGGTAGCGGCTATTACAATAATGGAGGTCCACAGAAGCATCAGAGACCAAAACTTGGAACTTCTCATGCTTGTCACAAAATACAGCATTTCTGCCAATTAATTTGCCATAGTCATGCACCCAGAGTTTGTTTTTCTGTCTCTTTGCCTTTTTGGGCCAGCTCATAGCTGCATTTTCCTTTACATCTTTCTCTATAAATAGAATTAATTTAATTACAATGCAAATTCTGCTAAAACCAAACATCAAAAGGCTAAAGACCTAAACTGGATTGCAGCTTGTCACTCACTGCAGGTGAAGGAGAGCCAGGAATATACCTGCCAGTTGAGCTGCCTGACTGACAGGGCAGCAGACGAGACTCAGGGAACCACAATATCAGCAACTGAAGTTAACTACAACTTTTCCTGGCAGGTATGTTTGGGAGACGTAGACTGAACTGCCTGAACCACATTTGCAGGGTGGATGGAGCCTAGCTATCTGCACAGAACAGTGAAGAAAAAGAGCCTGTTTTTTTGACTGATGAAGTTGTGGGAGACAAGACTCCTTGAGTGCGAGGCATGTGCTCCTGCTCACAGGGGTCACCTGCATCCCCGTGGCCCCGCTGCATCACGTCCAATGCTCCCGCAGGCAGCTGGGGCCCCGTGGGGTTGCAGTGCCTTATTATTCTGCCCTTTTCTAGTCGCTTTCGGAAATGGGAAAATAAAGTCTCATCAGTCCCTTCAGCCCAGACTCTCAACATTGCATGACCTATCAGCCAAAATCACCTGTAGCTCCCTCTGGGAACATCTTTGCCTTTACCACTGCAGACACTAAGGGAAATTTCAGAGTTGTCACCTTATCATTACCTGTGTGAGTGGGGCAAGACCTCACGGTCCATTTATGGTCACAGAAGTATAGAGTGAGAGACAAAAACGCCCTTAAAGGAAGAAAATGAGAGGTGCTCCCAACATACTTAGAATGCACAGCACCTCTAAAACCACAGAGGCTGTAGATGTAGCAAGGACTCCAGTGGTGCAGAGCTGTTGTAAGGCTAGAGAGGGAAGAAGAACCTAAAAGGCAGCATACCCAGGGTTGACTGAAAAGAAGGCCGGTGCCTTATTTAATCTAAGCAGGAAATTATATCACTTTTTTTTTCTATTTTTTATAAGGCTACTACTGAAAAAAACAGTGCACATCTTTAAAACATAAATAATTTTAAAGGCTACATAAAATAGATATATTTGCCGCTCATCCATTTTTCTCATTTCAACTAATGATTGACAGTTTTGAACAGCTAACTCCAGAGGACTCCAATTATTTAACTTACAGAGTGAAATGAGTAGTTTTTTTCCTGCCTAGCTTTTAGGTAACACTTAACTATCTGCACACTTTTGAAAAGATCAGTTCCCGCACCAGAAGTACCAGGGACCTTATCCATATAGACATCGAGCCATTTAAGCACATGTGCAACTCTACTTTAAAAAACAAGCTTTAAGTACGGCACTGTAACACAGCAACATTTATGAATGCTTCACCATTTTTTAGAGTCACCTCCTTGCAGGAGTAATGGTGCAGACTGCCCCAGAGAGGAGCGGGGTCTGCCCTCGGCAGCATAGGTTGTGCGGCCGTTACAGCCCCGAGCGCGCGCTCCTGGCAGTCTCGTTTGACAAATGCAACTGGCCTGGGTGTATAAAATAATAAGTTACTCCTGGCTGAAAAATTCTTCAGACCCAGCAACACTTTTGGGTAACTACTGCAAAGGTCAGCCTTCAGATTTGGTGAGGTGAATGTTGAAAAACAATCTGGCAACACACTGTACTAATGTTATAAAGGAGGACAATTTCCCCTGATTAAAGGGCAGTGGGATCACGGCCTCCCTTTTCTACTCCCAGCTTTGACATTTCTTCAGTAACAGGGACTTGTTTTGGCAGCTTTAAGAAAATACTAACTCTGAAATCTTTCCACTGTTGTTTGGAAAAAAGCTTCAGCAGTTCATTTCAGGCAATAGGAGCGTCCCAGCACACGGGCATGGAAGCAGTGCGCTGTTGTATCACTGATGAACGTCACTATTCAATACACCAGTAACCTGAGACAACAGTTTGGTCAGCGCTTTACACCAACATTGATTCAATGTGTTTATTTTCTCTTTGTTCCATCCCCCCCCCCCCCCCCCCTTTGAAGGGATATTTAAGAAGTATTCTGTTTTTTGTGACACACGAAACCATCAGCATTCTGTAAATACAGGGAAGTGTCAGCTTTATTAAATCCTTTTTATTTAATGTTCTTAAAATTGTAAGTGCAATACTTCGGAGAGCTGATGGGTAGTGAGAACATTATAAGGAACAAGGATGAGTGGTTGAGCTTGCTGCTCCATAAGGGACTACACCCTTGCTGACCCGGGGAACTGCACAGAGCGGTCTCAGATGTTGCACCAGATGTTGCAGGCTGACATTAACACCGTGAATGGACTGTGGGGCATTAACTGTCCCATCATTTCCCTTATTGTCTGGGCATTACAGGTCTCTCTTGCACATCCCCACTCCTGACTGGGAGGGCACGGGGCTAGCTGAGATATCCTTGTGGGACTGTAATGGGCTGTAAAAATCAAAATGGTACAGTGTGTGTCCATGCTGATACCCTACTAGCTACGCTAGCTTTTCCTGCTGTGGAAACAACCCAGTTAATGCTGGAGTGGTGGCTGGTCATAAATCATTGTGAAGGCAGCGTGGGTGATAGTGATTTGGATGCTAGTATCGAAACTCTGCTAGCTCTGGCTAACTCCACAGGATGCATCAGTTGGTAGAGTATTGGCTGTAGTTTTTGTAGTTCATATACGCATTTATGTCAAGCAAACAGATACAATCTAGTTTCACAAAGATGAAGTGCTGAGAAAGGTGCATTGAGTTCAAATCCACCCATCCTTGCAAACCAGAGGGAGAGTGCAAAGCAGCAGCATGCCTCTTGAGGGCAATGGTCTCGTTTGTGGGAATATGTCCTGTCCCCAGAAGAGTTCCTGGAAAAATGTAACTGAGGGATTAACGCTTATTTATCCATTAGCTTGTCCTCAATGCTCTTCTCCATGTAGGCATAACTTAAACCAGCAAAGAGCCTTGTTGAGACTGCTGCTTTTTTTCTTTAAGAGATCAACTCTTGTGCCTTTCTTTGGCTCCGCAGAGAACACAGCTGACATTACTACCCCCGTGCCTAGCAATGCCAGTGCTGTAACGCATGACGCTAGCACTTAAATGCACTAGGAAGACAGGAGTGGGCTGAAGCCATTTTTAGAACAACATGCTATTTTCTCTTTTAGTGCTGACTCATTCACTGTACCTTGTGGTACGTTTACCTTGATTGCTTGCTGCTTTGCAGGCTGTTGAATGGCTGAGGGAGGAATATTAATCAGTGACACGTAGCTCTGTGCTCCAGAGCTTCAGTGACGGTGAATGCCATGCTCTTGCCTGTCTTTTGGTTTTATTGTAGGAATTATTTTTCTTTAACTAGCATTCACAGGTATTTCAGTCCTGGAAACTGTAATCAACACCTTTGTATTCATCATTTCAGCACAGCTATCTAGTTCGTATCCATTTTTTCTGTTGAAAATCTTTGCTCCTCACTAGTATTCATATCAGAGTAAAATTAATCAAAGTCATTGCACTGTATATGTGTTGAACCTAATTAGCCAAAACAGCTGATGAAGACAGAAGAGATCTCACAACTCATTTATCTTTTTCTTAACATATTTTATGTTAAAATGAAAATGACATGGAGAGCAGTAGCAGCCGCTATAGCGAAACCTGCGCTTTACTGCATGTATGATCTGCTTGCGCTTTTCTGCCTGCAGACTGAGATGACAGGAGTGTTTTGTGCTCAGGGATGCATTTTTAGCTCAATTTCTCTGCATTCAAAACAGAAATTAAAGGCCCATACATGAAACCTGTTGCTAATCATTCACAAGAATCTGATAAAGGCTATTAGTGTAGTTACAAACGGCTGCTCTTTGCTCCTGTGGTGCTAGCTGACCGCCTGGTTCATGTCACAGCTAAGCTGATTTAACAAGGAGCCGGAGCCCAAAGGGGCTTCCCACTCTTCCCCTCTCCCTTCTTTCTGCATGTTCCCAGCACCTCCAGCAGGACTGATGTAAACCCGATGCGAGCTTCAGATGAGAAAAATAATCACTGTTTTATGCATCTTTATTTCTACTAATTTAGTTCTCTGAAACTGTGCACTTCAGGACTAGATGACCACCCGCGCTGGAACATGGCACGTTGACTGAATTACCTCTAACTTACAACAGCACACGCCGTGCAAGGAGATCCCCCAGCTGCGAGGGCTGTCTGTGGAGGAGCAGGGAATGTGAAACCCTACGGGAGGAGTCAGAGTCTAAGCTTGGAGATTTACCAGGTTAAAGAAACACCTGCTTTTAACATGACTTAAGCATATAACGTGCAGATGCCTTCAAAACCTCTTTTCTCATTTCCTGTTTTCAGCCATCTGTGAATTTGGTAGAAGCTCACTTGTTAGGAAGAAATTTCCTTTGTTCACTCTTCAGAGTTTCAGTTTTAAGGAAAAAGCAGCTCAGTAATTACTGTGGAAGACAAAATGGGAGCCCAGAAACACACCACAGAAAACATGGTCTCAAGCACAGGCCTAAGACACTGCCATGGTCTTCCAGTTTGGGACTCTCTATATCAAAACCCTTCAATGGGAAACAGAAGTAGCAATATTTTATATGTGTCGAAATAAAAAATAACAAGAAGGAGACTGGTAGAGAAGTGACTTGGGTACAGTGAATCCTCATATAACTAGGTAGCAGAGTAAAAGCCATACATATATATATAAAATTTATAATATTAAAATATAAACATAGAAAATTAATTTTTATTATTCTGGGGTATGTTTATGTATTCATATATAAGATTGCTGAAGGACTATAATTTCACAGCTTTGCTTTAAAAAGAATTTAAAAATATATAGCTGACATCACTCAGGAGAAATGTCATGTGTTGTAATGCTGTAAACACAGAGACCCTGTGAAGAGCCTGGGCTTTTTCACTAATCTGTTCACTTGTGCACCACGGGGAAATCTGCTGCTGCATAATCAGCTTCATAATCCCTTGAATTCTTATTTCCAGATATTCTGGAGCAAGGCAGTAAACTCTCCTGCCTAGGGATCCTGACATGTTTCTCTACCTTTCTCAGTTTCTGAATCGAATCCAAGCATTATTTAGTGATGCTTCTTACACTGCCCTAAGGAAAGTTAAATATCCTTCCTCAGTTTTGCAGATAGAGTAATTGAAGTGTGCAGTGATTAACAAATTACATTTCCTGGGTCAGAGAGAAAGTTCATGGCAGAGCTAATTATTGGACTTACATCTCTGCTCTTAACGATTAAAATGTGATAGCACAGCATCCCTCAAAGTAGAAGTTTCAAAACTAAACATTTAGTTATGACATTGACAGAATGGGGTCCCTTCAATTCAACTGACCCTGGGCTAGTGAATAAGACAGCCACTCAACCTGAAGGATATCTATGCCCTGAATGACATAGTCAGATTCTAGAGAACATATTTTTTTTTTAAATATTTTGTAACAATAATATTCCTGCTACAGAGTTCCTGGTATTATTGCTTTGGACACAACCACAGATTCTTTATTGTAGTAACTGACACTCAAGTCTTAACAAATTTCCATTATTATAGAATTCCATTATTATAGGATCTCTGTGAATAGGGAATGGCTACTATCCCATTTTTAAAGGGGCTTAACAACAAAGATCACAGAGAAAGTCTCTGGTACAGCAAAAATTCATGTTCACAACTCCTAGATTTTAAGCTGGAGCGGATGAACCTTCCTAATTACTGGACAAAAATTCCTTTCTGTAGTCATCCCAAATTCACAAAAAGCATAAAACAATGACTCTGCAAAAAAATGTGCTTTCCCGCTCCCTAGGCTTGCCACTGGGCTTGGTCTAAAGCTTAGCGATAACCAAGTTTTAGTTTGCGAACTCAGTGTTTCACATTCACTTGAGGATGCTGATGTAAGTTGGGAGTAAGGAGAAGGCTCATGGAAAGTAAAAACTGGTGGTTTCTGCAAAGAAAAATGAGGTGTAAAGAGGTGGGGAGAAGAAACAATGAAACATGAGACGGAAAGCACAAAACCCAGCAGAGACGTAGAGGAACCAGAGCTGTCTGTGTAGAAGTAGGAGTACGTCATGGTAAGGTTTAGCCATACCTAAACTTCTCTGTAATGTGGGAGCTGCACACGTGGTTTTATGACACAGACACAAATAGAAGTCTCTGCACAGGACACGCTTCCAGTTCTGGCTCGTTGAGTTAGATTAAAAACTTCCAGGGAGGCGCAGACTGTTTTACATACATGAGAACTGTACTTGCATATGCTGAAATACCACAGCTGTCAGTCTAAATTGAAATCAATTTGCATGGTAATGCTATGAGGGTTGCAATTTCTTTGTTTTCCTTTCTCTGCAATGAGGAACTTTCCCTCTTTCAGTAGGGAAGATTGATCCTGGATGTCTGCATCTGCATTTGAAAAAGTCTGGCTCTCCAAGTGTGTCATTACTATTGGTCCCTTATTGCTCAGGGGGGAGAGGGATCTGCACAAACGGTTTCTAGTCTGTGTTTGTGGGCTTCTGCAGAGCCTACAGGAACTGAAAATCTCTAAATACGTATATCTGTAGGGCAGATTTGCCCCTGTTAATGTGAGAATCAGTTAAGTTCTGGAGAAAGAGAAGTTCCTTAAAAAGAAATAAAAGAGAAGGATACTCAGAACAATGTGGGCTTTGCAGGCTGTACTTGGTAAAAATACCTTAGGGAATACTTGCATACTACGTTTTTTCCAGTGGCAAAGCTAGCTGAAGAAGTTATCCTCCCAGCTCTACTCCCCTTGCAGTTCTCTGTACACCCTGATGTGCTAATGACACTTGTCATGGGCCCGTGCTGGACCTAGGCCACCTAAATGATGTCAACGTCTAAAAAAATATTTTGGAAGCTAATTTCTAAGCCCGTATCACTTTAACATTCAGACCATTGTGCAGCATCCTAAATGGCTACCCTAGCATGACTTTGGGGTGGCAAATGGCAGTAAACAGCAGTATAAAAGTTTAAATGTAGGAGAAAATGGGAACTTCTTGGTTGCTGCTAAAGAAAACAAGTGTGCAGAACGCCATCACGAACAGTCTGAGTACCAGGCCTGAAACAGTTCTCTCCCTGAGGTACCCATATAACTTTTAACAAGGATAGCTTATAGTATGGTCTCAAGAGGTCCAGTTTATTACGACTTTGGGTGACCCAGTCACAAAAAGGAAGTTTGTGAGTAATCATCATCACAAAAAAGCAATTGAGCACACCAGTAAATCTATTCTCCTGTTACTCAGAACAACTTGGAGAAAAAGAATAAAATAGCACAAAAATAGAAATTCACACAGCCTGTTTTTAAAATTACTCATTTACAGATGTATTTGACACATTTTTTCTAGCCCCTACACTGTTGGGAGAATAGCCCCTTTTTTAGTCTGATGTATGGATTTTATCAAGATGTTCAGTGTGAAAGATGAAAACACATCCACTGACCTTAAACTAATTTATATCACACCAGTTTTATTTGGCTTTTAATCTATGCCCTATAAACGAAGACAAAAGCTAGAGTTTTCTCACTTTCATGGAATACCTGCATTAAGAAAATCTTCCTCTTACCTGAAGGTAATGGCACGGCCTCAAGGAAGGTTTGATTTCCTGATGAACCAGAGGCTTATCTAAGTTCAATGATGATTTGCGATAAGCTTCTTTAGCCTGACTTACTGTAAGCGTGGACCAAGAACTCCTTTTCATATATTTACCATCAGGGGTCATTGCTAGCCCTTCACAAGCCGAGCATTTCACGTCATTGTTACTTTTGGAAGTCTTCAGTGAAAGATCCCCAAAATGCCCTTGGAGCGCCTCAGGGTAGCAATGGGATATGTGATCTGCATGGTGTCTATTTACCACACTAGGGGTTCGGTAAGTGCTATCGCTGTCCAAATTATCATCAGAGCTCCACCAGCTGCTCATTCCAGATTTATGCTTGCTTTCTGGTTTTCGCTCCTTACTTTTACTCCTTTTGCTATGCTTGGAGTGGTGCCCGTGATGATGATCGTCCCCTCGACTGTCTCCCTTTGTTCCATTAACGTTACCCTTGGATGATCCTTCCAGAGAATGAGATTTAGTAAAAAGTTTCTGGACTGAATGAACGAGATGGCGTATTCTTCCTGGGCTCTCACTGCGTTGTTCCGCAGCTGTTGAGGTCCTCTGGTACTGTAAAGTGTGAAACCCATCCCGGTGAAGAGGAAGTTGTTTCTCAAATTGGTCCAAAAGATTTGCAGGAATACGGTTAATCTTAGGGTTACCGTGAGACATGGCGCAGTCGTCTCTTGAGTCGTAATGTGAGCTGTAGTGCATTCTGGGGAAAGTGCTACTTGACATGTGATCGCCCATTACCATGGGCATCATCATGCATTCAGAATGAATGGAGCTGCGTGGCGAGCAACGATGGTGGTCCATCGGGCAACTCTCCGTGGGACTGAGAAGATACGATTGCCTTGGCTCCTGCCCATGGTGGATATGGTCGTGGGTGTGTTCACAATCTTCAGGGGATGCTAAGCCACAAGTATGAGCTGAACATAACTGTGGTTGGTTGCGACTACCAGATAATCCTTTCATATTCCTCGGAGCAGGAGAGTATCTTTCTTCATTGAAGTGCTGAGAAGGCGACCATGAGTACTGCTGGTCTGTCAGGAGAACACAGAAAACCTGTTATGTGTCTAAGAGATTAACTGGCAAAATCCAAGTACATTGCAAAACTAAACATTTTTTCCCTGTGGGCTTGATGGAAAGTCTCGCCACTCATGGAATTTCATTCACCATTTTCAAACTGACTGAAATTGCTCACTGAGAGCAATTTATGGGGTGAATGCAGCATCCTTCCTGTTTGCAAAATCATCTGCTAGCAGTTCTAAATTTTATGAAGCTACTCATTATGCAAATTTACTCAAATAGTTTTAATGGATACATTCAAGTATTCAGTTTATTATTTGATATTTGGAATTCACATGTCAAGCTTTGTGGCTAGTCATTTAAGTTACATCGGCCTAGTGTCTATTTCTGTGGTTTTTCAGTTGGATATCTTAACCTAAATGTATCCTTTCTCCACGGAGTAATTTTTGTATCACAAACTAAACTTCATTTTCTTAAATAAATCTCAGCTTCAGGATCCCAAGTTTATGGTTCATAAACATAAATAATAAACAGCAAAGAGAAAAAGAATACGAACATGCTGAAATGAAGCTTAATTTTTATATGACTAAACAGTCCATGAATAAGCATTTCATACTATTCGAACATCCGTTATCCTTAGTCCAGAAGCATTATCTCTATTCCCATAAATGTACAGTCTTCTCTATTAGGCATTTTTTTTCCCTTTTTATGCACAAATTACAAAATATATATTTACTGACTCTCTGTTATTCCTGATAAAACAAATATCTTTAGGTTCAAGCTACAGGTTTTTATATACTCAATTATTTGTTCCTATGGATCATGTGCTCCAAGTTGTGGTTATTAAACAAGCATGATTACTAAATAAGAATAACTTGTAAGTAAAGATTTTGATATTCAAGCCTTTGATCTTTTTTTCTCTCATGCAATTTCTTGCAGCTGTCAAATGCTACAAACAGAAAATTAAAAAAAAAACCCACCAGAAATGCTCCAATTTGATTTTTGCATTCACTTTCCCTCTTCAATTTCAGCTTATTTAAGCAACATTTCAAAAGCAGACAAAGATACAGGGTGCGAGACAATCCTTTAGAGGATCAGACAGATGCATGTGTTTATACAACCCACTTAGCACAGTCTTTCTGCAAATTTGTTCTGAAGAATCTAAATAATCTTGCACAGGTGCGCAATACAAGGAAGTTGAAGGCCTCAACCAGAATGGAAGCCAGAGAATATATACTCATTATATACAACAGCATAACTGGACACTGGAGACCAGCCTCTAGAGATAACATAGCAGCCAACTTTGAGGGATTTCTAAGCATTTGTCAAAACTTTCCTAAATCATATTCCCACTGCTGCTGAAAACTCAATGCCTGCATACGGTCATGAAACGAATCAACAGCCGTATTGCTTTAATTTTATTCAATTAACAATTGTTATGTTGTGATACCTTTGATTCAGAATGCAATTTGTTGCAAGTCTGTAGCATCAGCAATCTCATAACCTAAATGCACTAAATTTCCTACAGTGGAAGACGCTTAGATAATTTTATTAGGTCTTAATTTCAACAGAGCTCCACGTAATGTTTTAAAATGAATGTAGCATTAAACTAATAAACAATAAAGTATTCTTCATATTAGGTGCAATCCTACCATGCTAAAGTCAAAGATGGATTCAAGGGTCCAAATTTCACTTCCAGACTTTATCACAGTGTGAAACGGATGTGTGTGTGTCTGTGTATACATCCTTTTCTGATTCTATTTTGTTTTTATACTAGTTTCTTTTACTTAATTCTTGGTTATTTTCAGATTAAAATAAAAACTTATTACTGTTCATTACTGTTTGTTGTACTATTTAGGTTATAATACCCTGCATAAATGTAGTTACAAAAAGGAAATATAACTGTTTCTCTGAAATAACATAATTTTGATTATCCAATTAAAAGTAGAGCTATATATAGACAAGGTAGTAAATTATAACAGTGCATTGGGATTCAGCCACATAAGTAGCACTGTAATTAATGGTACTTAACCCAGTATATTACCAAACACTATCAGGGGAATAATAATGGTCCATGTGCTGAACTTAGACTGCGCTTCCCATAAAGGGTTCCCAAAGTACCTGACAGAGATTACTGCACTAGTTCCTACAATCCCACGAGACGTGGAAAGCACCATCCTCCTTGTACAAAAAAGGAAACTGGAATACAGGCAACATTTTCCAAAGTGCTTGTGAATTTGCTGATTTTCGTTTTCACAGTGGTCTGTGCCAGAGAGAGGTGGAAGGAGGCTCTTCTATCAAACTGACAGCGCGATGAGAATCAACCCTGAGCCTTTTTGTTGTAATCTTGCACATCTATGAATGAAGGTAACAACTCTTGCACTATGTCACTGAATCACCAATGCATTTCAAAAAACACCCCAAACAAACGGAAGTGCATGGCAGAGATCCAGAAGGAAGGAGTTAGCTAGGAATAAGACACTCATTTAAACAAGTTCCCTAGCACAGAACTGCTAATCCCCGGTGATTTCTTTAGGCCTCACGCAGCATCAAACATAGCCCAGAAGGCTTCAAACATTTTTATCCTGTTACATCCCTAGGTATATGAGACAGCAGGATGTGATTGCAAAGCAACGGATAATCTAACAACAGCTTTTCCGTCCCTCATGACTCCCTGTGATTCTAGCTCAGTGCAACTGTAGAAAAATACGATTTTCTGTACATTGCTTTCACAGCCTTATAGTATTTTATGTGCCTCATGGAATTTCTGATTTTTTTTGGTTTGAAACACAGTAGTTAGAAACTGCTATAGGCATTTAATAAGCATAAACAAAATAATTAAAAACTGAATTAAGAAGGGGGCATTTTCCAAAAGTAATGTTCCCCTCTTAAATCTGCCATAGAGGGTAACTGATAGTAGACAAAGTCCCAAATTGCTTATATGTGCATAATCTAAATTTATCACTCCAATTAGGTTTGGGCTCTGCTTGGAACATCAAACCTGTTCTGTGTCCTGGGTACCATTATTTCTTCTTACAAACCCTCTGAAAATCTTCAAAATTTTGCATTACAGTATATAAATTTCTCAAGTCATCTGTGCTTTGTACTTTTCAGTCAACTTTGTTCGGCAGGCCTGTTTCAGGGCTCGAAGAGACAGTTGAGCTATGGCTGAATGAATTTCTGTACGATACCAGACCATTGTAACTGACCACGTGTGAGCTCTTAGCCTGCCAGAAACGCAAAGAAAAATGTGATAGCTTAAAATTCAATTAAGCTAACATGCTTTTCTAGCATTTGCAAGGGGCTAAAAGTATGTCTATGGTCAATGTCCACAGCACAGTTGATTCATAAAAGTTCATACAGCTACAGTATTAATGTGTTTTTCTCAATTGTTTAAAAAGAAGTTTAAGATTTTGGTATAACAAAATAATGCCAGATTTATCCAATAAGGACAGATTGGACTGGAATTTTAGTCTATATCTTGGAGATAATGATATCTAGAATAAAATATATGCTTTCTTTTTTCCCCTATGTCTTAAGGTAATCACTCTAAAAATATAAAAGTAATTGAGGATGCTAATGTCTAGTCCCTTAAAGACAGTGACACCATCAGAAGCAAAGAACTGAAGGGAGACAGAAAAACAAATAAACGTAACCCAAAGCAGACAGAGGAATAGGAACAGTGAAAAAATATATTACGTGTGAGCACAGGAATGGCTTTTCTTTAGGTTTCATGAGAGCAAAATGGAATCTTTCCATTGACTTCAATGGATAGTCAGATAATACATAAAGTCTGGTGGGGTGACCTACACCAAGACATAGGCTGTTATGTCAGAGAATCCAGTAATTCCAAAAACCCCCAAATCCCTTAAAGCTCTTCTTTTAAGAGACTACTGTACAGATATAAGTCAACCTTTAACCTTGACAGATGGAAGGATTCCTGCATCCCCTCTGTCTATTTCAACTCTTTCCCTGTTATGCCATGCCCTTTCCTGCTTTTTCCCCCTGTTTTTTCTTCTGAACTCCCTGATGCTAGAAGAGTTGCTCTCTTACTCCAAGCAGATGTTAGTTTGCCTGTCTTCAATGACTGGTCACAATTTTTAGAGCATTCAAGCTTCTTCCTTGTGCCAGTCAGTATCAAGGGAAGAAAGAGAGGTTCAAGGACCAAGAATATTGTTTGAAATAATAAATTAGAATTAATATTCATGTTCTAGGACAAAAGGGCTAAAAACCTCTAAGCAATGAAAAATAAGGGCTATGCATGTCTGGAGTTCCCGGAACACTGCTCTTTGCTAAAGGGAATCAATGTAAAAACACTGGAAACCTCTCTGACATTCAGAAGAAGTGCAAGTCTCCACAAATCTTTTTGTTCAAATCTTTTTGTGTGTTACATATTGAATGGAAGCTTTCGGAGCATAATAATAACAATTCCTGGAACTACTGAATGGTGCCTGATTTGTGCTTTTTAAAAATTTATTTATTTATTTATTTATTTATTTATTTATTTATTTATTGCAAAGTACTTCTTTTTCTGTTGAGAAATTAATTTAAATTGCTTTAACCTTATAAGCCCCTTGGTAAAGTGCCTACCCATCTGAAACATTTGTGCTGTTTTCATTGGAGAAGAAATAGCTCTTTTGTACAGCGTAAGCAGTAAAATGCATTGCTGAAAAGAGATACCTAACCTAGCTTTCAAAAAGACGTGGTATAGAAAACCAGCCTGCTGCATTATGCCGTTTCACTCAGTTCAGTTAGTGCTGTGTATTAGGAAAAAAATATACTCACAGCCTAACCTATAACTAATATAAATATTAAATAGTGTAAAAACAAGTATATTAATCAAATAAGTATGTATCAAAAATTAAAATGCATAAATAAATTGGTTTAGCTGGAGATTTGTCTGCCCAAGGCTGCAGTAAGTAGCATTAGATGAGCACCGTTTCCTCATTAACTTGTTATAGTATTTTTCTCTGTTTTATTCTAAACTTGAAAATTAATTATTTCCAGGGACTGAGAAGAGGGAATAATCTGCCAAGTGGAAGGAAAAAATTCTGGAAATGCCTTAAGCTGCTATTCTGGTCTCATGACATTTCCCACCTATTTATGTAGCACAACACCTTGTATAAAGTTTACATAGAACTGCAAAGATTGGGTGACTACCTGTTTTCAACCTCCAGCTTTAGAAGGTGACTTGTATTTTCCGTTACAGTGAGTTGCATTTGCACTGCATGCAGTGCATTCACCTGTCTGTGAATTCCTGTCTAACAGCTCAGGCTGCTTACTTGAAATATTGAACTTCGAGTGCTAGCATCCCCTTAAAAATAAGTAATATCGTCTCTCTCAGGACTATCGCAACAAGGTACTTTATGCACCCAGTCTCCCTGCATGGTCAAAGGAGAGAAGGAGGCAGTTCTGAAGGCCTAACACCAAACACAAAAATGCCCAGGGCTGTCAAACTAACACTAGCCATTGGCTGCACGTAGGTTCCTGTCTTGTTCTGACACTTAAGCCTGAAAATGAAAGATCTCCCTATTCAGGATCCTGAGCGGTCCCTGTTGTAGGCACATACGGCTCTGTTTATACTAGTAGACTAAAGAGAGCTAGAGGATGTGATCAGTCCATACAGTTAAACTGTTGCCGTCATAGTTTCATACTATGTAAACAGGACTCTTCCAACCAATATATAGATATGATTTCAAAAGTAACATGGGCCAACGATTGTTACAAATGTGCCGTCTGGATGTGGTTTTATTTTGGAGTATGAGAAACTGGCATGATTCACCTCAGCCTGAAGTACACATCTAAAAAATGTCAGATGAATACCACCCTGCACGTACATATTTTATCTCTGCTGACTGCAGTGAAAGCTGTGGATGACAAGTTCCGATGCAGAAAACTATATCATAAATATATAAATTTAGGTGATCTGAGGCACATATCTAATGCTAAAACATGGAAAATGATTTGACAGCCCAAGCTAATTCAGTGGAACCACATGACAAATAAAGACCAAGCGTAAGATGGTTTTTATAACTCCCGTGTTAGATAAAAATGGACATGCAAATTCTATTCCTAAAACAGCATCAGTGACCAGAACATATCCATTTGGAGCAAAGTCAGAAAACCCAAAGGGAGAAGGAGCACTTGGAGTGCTGCCATTTATTCAGTACAGTCACGGTTTCGAGCACTGACGCAGATGTCTGCAGGTGGAACAAATATTTGATGGCACCCAATCATACTGTTCAGCACAACAATTCTCCATCCATCTTTCAAACAGAGATTAGTAGATTGGCAATCCAACATCCCAAGGGATTTATTTCTGGGATAAATAAGCATGACCAGAGAAAAGGGTATCTATTAAAAGGAGTGGAGAATAACTGTCGATGAGCGAGAATGGGATCTTTGGCAGGGTGGGAGGTGGAGGTATGGAATTTCAGGGGACACGCAGTACAATATACTGGGGGGAAGAAAAGCACAGGGAACTGTGATCACTGGGGAAAGCTGTGACCAGGGACGTGTTAAAGCAGGGTCACAACACCGGCTGCCTGGCATGGAGAACAGGGCATGCCATATGTGAAAAAGGAGAAATGTAGAAACAGTATTTGAGGAATGATGACATCCCACATGTTATGGGTGGAAGAATGGGCACTTGGACTCCATAGGGAGGATGAGAGGCACAATATTGTGCCTGTGCCGTGACAAAGGACAGGACAAATATCCGTGGGAGGCAATATGGGATTTGCAAGAAGCTCCAGGGTTTGGAGTGGAGGGATGCAGCGGGTCCTCAGAATGGTGCAAAATTAATTTCCATTAGCTTGAAGTGTACCATGTCCTAGTATTGATTGGTATGTAGCACACAGACCTTCACAGTGCTTATCAAGTCTGAAGTACATTGCCACTATTCACCTCTTCAACAGTGCTGTGACAGAGGTAAGTCCACAAAATGATTTACGGCTAACATTTTTTCACAGAATCTGTATGATCAGTGAAGCTTTTGAAAAAAATATAAACTATCAGGATTAGATTAACCTAAACTAACACGTAAGCTTTCTTCTGGAGAAAAACAGCTGTATGGAGTCAACAAGGGCTTCATGATGTGAATATCATTGAACAATTAGTTATAAGAAAATTGGTTATAATGCTTTCAAACGCAGACCAGAAAAGCTAACCCAACACCATTAAACTTCTTTTGTTCTTTGTTGCACCTGGCTGTATGGACTTCTTTTCCTAAAGGAGAAAATTTTGCTGGTTGCAGTTACTAGTCAAATACAGGAGACAATCGGGTTTCCCTTGGTGTCATTAAAACTGCAACCATTTTCTCAGCAATTCATGAAAGCCAAAGTAATTGGGTAGTACAACTCAAAGATATACACAGGAATCTACACACAGCTCTAGAAGTAAAGGGGAAATCCTTGTCACATTGAAGGCAATGACAAGTCTCCCATTAACTTCACTGGCGTCGAGGTTAGTTCTAAACATTTGCTGAGAAAAGTTCTTGGTCAGTTTGCCTAAAAATCCTGGTATCACTTGAGCAGGATCACCTCTAATAACCAGGGCTGTATTTTACAGAAAGCACAATTCATGCTGGACTGGAAAAAATGTGTTAGAAGCCTGGAAGGGTGCCCGGGCAGGAAGACGATGGCATGGAAGGGTGAAACCGGTTCTGCTGACATAGTACCATTGATAGCACAAGGGCCAAGATTTAATCCCCAGGATTCAAGCCACTTGGACCAACTATTCAGCTGAATGGAACTACCAAATCTCCAAGGTTTCTTTTCTAATAAGAAATACTTATCATTAAACAGAAATCAAACAAAATAAACAATGATGATATTTATGAACTTCTTTGAATTTTTTTTTCTTTGCTTAGTATTTTAGAATTCTTCTGAATTCTTCTGAATTTGTCCTTTATTTATGATGATGTATCACAGAGAAAGTTTACCATTCTCTGTAACACTGAGGGGACTGCAAGAACTGACGTTTCTGTATCCAAGCGAAAATATTTATCATACATTCCTTCTAAATTGCCGTTTATTATTTCTTTAAAACATGGATGTATTTTAAAGATCATGCTTAATTTATAGAGTGCTTTTCTGGGAAAGAAATATTCTAAGCATTAATTCTCAAAAGCATTGATTATTGCCACAGAACATATGACTGTTCAATTTAAAATACCTTTCTATTTCAAAATCCCCTTTACTTTTTTTTTTAAACATTCAGTACAGCTTTTAAATTGTCAGAACTGAAGAAAACTATTTGATTTTCTGTTTGCTTCAGCATCAGTTCTTTGCAGCCTTTGATTCACCAAAAATTTCAGAGTTTCAGCCTTGGTCTGACCCAAAACAATTATTTCTTTTACTTTTTGGAGTTCATCATTATCTGCTCAGCTGTACACCCTTGGCACTGCCTCTTGCTGCTTTGTCATTGTATTGTGAACTTTTCTACTCAGCTCAACCCACTGAGATGGAGGAGGTCTCATCCTGATTTTCCTATGGGGTGCAGGAAGAAACAGCAGCTGGTGACAAGTTTCCTTTTAAACCTGTTGCCATAGTAACAGGCAGAAACCTCTTTCCATAACCTTCAGACTGGGAATTTTTCAAATCAGGGTGCCGTCTCTTTTCTGCCTGGCTGAGCTCTGTTTTGGGTCTGTGAGAAAGATTGCAAATATTAATTGCCTTTTCCCGCAACCATTAGCACCCAGGTTTTCTATGTGGCAGTGAAGGGTCAAACTGTGAACCATGCTCCTGGGATGAGGTGGTGGTTTAAGTGCCCACACTCTTGGCAAGTTTGAGACAGGGCATCTTAATATGCTGCTGTCTGATTATTTATGAAGAGAAATGACTTTGTAAAAAGATGGAAAAAACAAACGGAATTGCACAAGAAATTTGCAATGAAAGGTGACATCTGAACTCACCAGTGCAAGCCTGGACTGTATTAGCAATACTTGCTGGTCTTTATCCTGCTGTAACTAGTGAGTTACACTAGTGCAAATCCCCTTAGGAAGACAGACTGAATTAGGGACCTATGTGAGACAGCTGTGGTCATGTACCTCCATGCTGGAAGTACCCCCATCGCCCTGGTCGTGCCAATACAAACTGTCCCACCCTCGACAGAGACGAAGCAGCTGATAATAAATACGGAGGTAGAGCGTGGTAACTTTTTTCTGGGGAAATGGAGAGCACATCATTTAACCTGCCCATCATGGGAATACATTTAAAAGGCTGCACACTTTATCCTTTTGAAAGTAGACAATACAGTGAAGGCACCCAGCGTAGAAGGCAGGCATGGCGAAGCAGCCGGATGAGTCAGTCTCTCATCTCCATTCCAGCCGTTGCACGCTCTATGGGAAAGGAAATGTTTCGGATCAACTACGCACCCAGGTGTTACAGAGGTCAGTGAGGCATGAGGGAGAGAAAAACGTCCCTCCTTTGCTCACATCCCACATCCCAAGTGTGAAACTTAACTCAAGCTGTTTCACCTTCTCCCCACTTCTCTCTTTTCCCTGGAAAGATCTTCTAGAATTGGTAGTCCAGATGTGGTCTAACAATGGGATGAAGCTTCCCAATTTGGAAAAAACACTTCCTCTGCAACTAAACTTAGGAGCCTTCTCAGCTGGACAGCCCTGTCAGAATGCACGAATCATTTAGAACAAAAATATTTACTTCTTGGAAAAGTAACGAATGTGTAAACCCCTTTGTATTCCGTAGTAGAAATGGATGAATAATTCATAACAAATATCTTATTTGATTCATCTTACATCCTTACAAATATCTTCTCCTGTTTGTGAATTGACCTTGGGCCTAATGGGACTTTTGCAGCATTATCTGACACTATGAGGTGTTTAATTTTCAGAAATAGCTTCTGGTCTGTAGATTGTTAGTAAGCATTTGTTGCCAACAGCCTATAAATAACATGCACGATAGTTAGCATGTTTTTATATGATGCTCAGGCCATATGGTATGATTTTGTTCTATGACTGAAAGTAATTCACAGAATAAGCTCTCAAGTGTAACTAAAAGGAATTTAAAGTTCGAAATTTATTTTCTGAAAAACATTCCCCATTATTTCATTAACATTTTCTGTGGTCTTGATCATCACATCAGTAAACTTTTACACTACAGTTTCTGGGTACAGAAAAAGGAAGGATTTGAAGTGGAATTATATAGAGGTATGATGGAGAAAAAAAAAATCTTTTTCGGCAGTATCTGTTCAGCTAGTCACAATAAGCAAATAACATGGTGACACAGAGACATATCGGGGCTTTTTGTATTTAAAACCTCTTGTAAGTTTAGAAGACTTTGATATTGCCATACCAAACTACCTGTCTACATATTTTTGTTATATGGAAGAAAGATAGTCCTGTGGTTAGAGGATTAACTTGGGAAATCTTCAGTCAAGATTTCCTGTCCAGCCATGAATTTTTTGTATGGTCCAGGATAAGGCCATGGAAAATGATGACAGTGGCCACTGAGAGGCTTGACCTTGCCTCACTGGATTAAACTTAACCTTTGAGGATATCTCTTGTAGACTCCCTACCTCAATTCTCCATAGCACAAGAATAAAAGTAACTCCTGTATCTGTGAGGGTTAGCCTCAGAAAGCAGGGAAACATTCAGCTTCTGGGATAAAGCCCATCTAAGAATTTAAAATAAAGTATTTGTTACTGTGCCTGCTAATTACAGGGATAAGTGTCACGGCAGCAGTTTACTCTGTGTGACCAAGCCCTGTGTCTGACTGAAGTCCCACCAGCTCCTGTCAAAGTCTACAGCTGTTTTACCATCCCTGGATGCTCTGGGGGAAGGTGGACCGAGGCATGGATCTGGCACAGAGGAGAGCCAAGCGCCCACTGCCAACCCCTTGCCTGTCCTTGGGAAAATTTCCTGTCGTGCCTGTTACATGAAGCTAAAACCTATGAAAAGTGCAAAGTGTTCAGACACTGACTGCACTGAGGAAGGCTGGATAATTAGGTAGAAAGACAGACAGACCAGAAAGTCGGGCCTTTATTTATTTTTTTATTTCAAGAATGGCTATATCCTTTCTTCCTTTCAACACATAAGGTCATAAAGGCATGATCATGCAATCAACAGTGATTGAATAACCATGAGTTACTGTCTGACACTTGAACTGTACCAATTAATCAAAAGCATGACTGCATCAACTATGAAATAAAAATACATTTTCAAAACCTGCCCTTAAACTCCCTTACAGTTTACTTTGCAACTGGGGCAAGTTAAGAGCATGATTAGTAAGTGCAACCTGTTTTATAGGTTTTAACCTTTTTCTTAATATCAACTCAATATCCTTTCTTGAAGAGAAAACAACAATTTACTGAAACAAAAAGCCTTTAGTGCAGGTTATCTTTCTTTGCTTAACATTTGAAGCTGCTAAGTGTTAAACTTCTGTAAAATAAATGTTTTCCTTACATATAAAAAGGAGTTAAAATAATTTTTCAATAATATATTTTTCCCTTTTTACTCTGTGCATGTGCTACCTAGTGAAATCAACATTTAAAGAAAAGTTCATCCCATCTTCCCCATTCACGTGTTTCTTTTACTCTTTGAATGCTGTTTAAACATGGCACATTTTCCATGTCTTTTGTTAAGATTGCACTATTTGCTTTTGACAACCAGAGCAAATTGTTGCTTTACCCTATACATGCCTAAAGTAAATAAGATTATGAGAAGTTTCCATTCTGGATAGAAAAGAGCAGTTTCATAAAATGTTTATTTTCTAATAAATTACATTGCTCAGATTTCATAACCACTGGCTAGAAAAAAGCTTGAAATTGGAAGAACTCCAGTTTCCATGAGACTTAGAGTGAGCTCCTTGAGATCACACATGTCAGACCTCTTGCTCCTACCACCATGCCCTGCTACCTTTTTCGGGTTGCTTATTTGAGCAAAGATTTGAGCTAGTGAAAAGAATAGGAATTTTTGGTGTGAGTGTGAATCTTGTAAGCAGGACATTACTTAACACCCTGAACTCTGTTAACAAACAAATGGTAATGAAAAAGCTATGAAATATTGTTCTAAAGAACAGACTATGAATGCTTGGGTAAGCTTTTTTTGAAGGAATCCATTGCATTTCTGCCTGTTTTAACTAATGAGGTCTTTTATAGAATCAATAATGTAAAAGAGTTGAGATCAGTCCCATCCCTTGATACCTTTTCCCAATTAAGGCAGTGGATCATTGTATTAATAATATTATTTAGTGACTATTCAGCATTTTCACTCTGGTGAGATACCTTGCAAACATTAATTAATCCCCACCAAAGCCCTGAAACCTCACTAGGAAATATTAAACCGTTTTTACAAATAAGAGCCTGGAGCCAGAGATTTTTCAGTACCAGAGAGATTGTAACTTGAAGCTCCTTGGGACAGTGAGCAGGTACAAGAGTCTAGAATAATGAATGGCCTTGCAGTTAGACCTACCTTAAAGGATATCATCTCTACTCTGCCTTGACTTGGGGCAATTATTTTACTTCTCAAGGAAAGTCCTTTCTGTGTTTTTTTCAGGAATGAATGTCTCTAGGAGTCCTTCAGACTGAGGCTGTTCATACAAAATAATTACACAGTCACTGGGTTATATATAGAGAGAGAGACAGCCCATTTCCATAGCTCAGTGATTACAGTACCCACCCAGATTCAGACTTCTCTCCAATGAATATTTAACTTTATACATGTGCAACAGCAAGAAAAAGTGGAGACTGAGAAAGATCTAACAGTTTGTAGCTTTTTCACTAATGTTATCTTCAGTTCATGGATTTGAACTCAAATCTTCAAGTAACGGAACACAACACTGGGGTACAAACAGACAGACAGACAGATATGTTCCAGCTGTTTGTAAAGGTGTTAATCGCTAGCACAGCTGTAACTACAGAGCTTGTCTACACTTCACTTAACTGACTATCCCAAAACTTTTATAAAAGTCTTCCCAATTTCCATCTTCCATGTTATGCTCCTTTTTGTTTTACAGTGATTGTCTCTAAGGGAGAACAGGACATCATATTTTTTTACATTACTGATGTATTCAGTCCACCTATTTTGGCAGCTAAGTCAGGAGGACAGGATTTCCTTCTGAAAATATCAAAGCCACCCACCTCTCTCCATTCATTACTTAGCGATCTTTGGTACTTACTCTCAGAGGACTGCAATAGGGACCAAAATTTAGGAGCAAGGGCAGATCTTTCCTTGCTTTTAGCATATTTTTTTTCAGTCCTCTGGCTCTAAGCAGCTTAGTTTCTTTATAGTCTAGTTGCAATTTCATTCTTGTTTTTCACCTTCCTGTTCCTCATTTCTGTTGACTAATCCCCCATCTTCTTCCTAATCTGGGTGCTGGATGATTGATCAGTTTAGCTCATATCTTTGTGTTAATCTTTGATTACCTGTTTCATATGAGGGTTCTTACTCCTGTAGACACCTGACATTTAATACTAGTGACTTATACATCATTTATTCTGGCTTCAGAAATTCTGCAGTTATTTCTCAACCAAATGGGAAGGAGAACAATTTTGACGTACTTCTAGGGCATGATTCATCTCACCCTAAGTTAAGCTTCTAAAGTAGGCCAAATCTGCTATGTCCTAGAAAAGCCTATCACTCTTCATTGACTCTAAAGGAAGTCCAGATATCTACAGTTTAGACATCCACATCTGAATTACTTTCCAAGTATTAAATGAGATGAATTCTACCCCGGGGCATCTGAACTCCTTCCTGTGTGCTGTGAAATGGGGCAGCAGGGTGAAAAACCCCCAAATGTCCAAGAAGGCTGAGAGATGTGCTCAGTCTATGACTCCTCCATGGGATTCACTTGTTAGATTCCTAGGGACCCTCGTGTTTAACTGTATCTTCCCCTCTTACAGTATTTTAATTAAGGCAGAAACTGCCCAAAAGTTCTTCAGTCTCTTCCGTAACTCATCCTTCTGTTCAATCTTTGGAACTTATCCTGTAGCTTTTTTTCATTTTTTTAAAAATATTAAGTGGACAAACAAGTCCAATAGATACTTTTACACTGAACATTTATGGAACTCCCTGACTTGAGCGTAACTGAGTGGCATGTTGCCACTTGCTTTAGAAAATCCTGTTCTAAAAGATTATTTAAACATAATGACATGCCCTGCCTGAACTTACGCTCCTTGTTCAGACTGTTTTTTTTTTTCCTTAATACAGCAGCTATGATTTATCTTCCTATCAATGTGCAACAATAAGGTCAGGGTGAAAGTTTATAATACTCTTGTCAAATACAAAAATATCCCAATAACACAAAATAAACTGTTGCAATGTATTAACACGAACATATGCATAAAAGGAGAAAAATTGCTGTTACACTAACTTCTGCAATGTAAGTACGCTCACTTTGAATGAAGGGAGCTTTAACTAGCAAACACACAGAAACTACTTTCCATATTTCTCTTCCTAAACTAACCACATAAAGTAATTGCATATAAATAAAAATTTTGATGGATTTCACATAAAACAGTGACAATCTGAATATGAAATTCCAGGAACAGAAACTCAATTTTGCACAATATAAAAGGCATAAATCTGGCTGCACTGAAGCCAGTGGGACATTTTACTACTAGCTTTGTGAGACACAGGTATCAAGATTTCACTCATGGGCTCTATGAGTTTCTGGCTGCTTCTTGCTTCTGTTATTTTTTTTTAATTTAAAAGGTAACATTGAAAACTCCTTCTGCAATTATGTTTTCTAAGGGGTAAGACAAAAAGAAAAAGACAAAAGACAGAAAGTTGATAATTTCGTTGAACACCTTCTTTAGAATTCTTGGTTGCCTGGATGTTACTCAAATCTGCTTTTTTTCTGCTTTCAATTCTCTAACCTTATATAGCAGGTGAGAAATTCCCAGAAGGGCTGGACTGAGAGGTTTTTGGCCACTCTCATGAACACCGCCTGGTGCCATGCCTGGTGTGGGCTTTGTGGCTGGAGAAAGGCTGTAGCACAGAGCAGCCTCCTGCCTCCTCACCCCCACGGCTGCAGCCAGCCTCTGGATGTACAAGCAGTACAAGTTATCTGTGAGATGATATCTGTACCTAGCTCCTCCTCTGGCGTCCCTGGAAAACTGAAGCCCGACTTGAGCAGATCGCCACCCTCTTCTTCTGAAAAGACAGAAACAAAGTAGCTATTTAATAACTCCAACAGTTTTTGTATATCCAGACATAAACTCTCCACTAGTTTTTAAATCCACCCAGTGATACCTATTACCATTCGGTATCTCTAACACTGTGAAGCTCTTGAGGTGCTATTATCTGCAGTATCTATTCCTCTTTGCCAGTTGTTCTAGTGTTCTTCTATTTTATTTGTTTTTTAATTTTGCCAGACGTTTTCACATCACTAGTATCAAAATATTCATAAATGCCTTTTTTTTTTTTAACATCTTTTGCATTGTTCTTTTCAACCTTGCTTAGTGACATTGAATTCTACTGCCTTTTAGCCTTAATGTATTTATTCCAGGAAGAATGATTATTGTCACTCCTCCAGTTGTACCGTCAGCACTTCTCACCTCTGATGATAATAACACCACTCATGATTCTCAGGCCATTTTCTTTACCTTTTATTCACAACCATTTCCATTCTGTAATTCTGAACTCTGATAATGCTGTGATGGTGACTTTCTCCTATCAGTAACATTTACTTTTGTGCCAGAGCCAACTTCTGTAATTCTGGAAGGGTACTTAAGCTCAGATGATATGTCTATACTATATGAACGCAGCGAGGTATACAGAAACCTGCTGAATGGCCTGAATGCAGCTCTTATCTAGCCTGCCTATGTTGCTTTCAGAATTGCAGCTTGTTGCCTCTGCATTGCGCTCTTCTCATGCTGGCATACACGTTAATTTGGCCCTAGCTCAGATATTTCTAACACGGAGCTGCATTTGGAAAATTGGGTCAGTAACACTTCCTTAAGGTACAAGATTGGCTTGAGAATACATAGATTAGGATACAAAATATCACAGTAACGTTTTTCATGTAAGCACACAGTACTGTCTTTTTAATGTTTTTTTTTTTAAAAAATGTTTTTGCCTTATTATCCATAGTTGCTAGTGTCTCAGCTGAGTGGAAGTCGATTGAGCATATACAGCCTCCTGCTGTGCTCTTTCTTACCATCTGTGTTACAAGCACAGACACCTCAGAAGAACAGTGAAAGAATGGAGTACTCCACAGCCTCTCACTGTATGTTCAACCAGCAACTCTTGAGAGAAAGACAAAATCACGTATTGCAGACCACGTTTCTGTCATGCATGACCGAGGAGTGATGACTTCTAAATAACTCACATCAGTTAAAGTTCCTCATATCCTCAGGCAAACATTCCCATAAGTTTGAATCATCTCAGACTTTTCTTGATTATAGAATCATAGAATCATAGCATCATAGAATCACAAGCTGGTTTTTGTGGTTCAGCTTACCACAGCCACACTGTTTTGCCCGTTTCAACGCTCCGTTTAACAAATACATGCGCTTTGTATATTTCTTGGGCTTGGTTGCACTTTTTATTTGTACCATGACCTTTTCCCAATTATCTCACAGCAAGCAAAATGAGTGAATATACTTATGTGGATACTCTCAAACAATTGTTCCTGGTTTTGACAATTTGTGAGATTAAGAATATACAATTGACAGCAATGGGTTGTATGGCACAGGTACTGCATAGAAAACACGTCCTGAGGATGTTAAGAATGTTGGATAAGATGAGCTGTCAAATAAACATCTTGTTTCTAAACTCAATTGTTAAATAAACTCACTCTGCTGAAATACAGCCTACTAGAGATCTCGTTAAGTGATGGATAAAAAGTCATACACAATTTAAAAAATGACTGGCATATGAATTTAAATTAAATTTCATCTGGAGAGGTAATGGACAACTCTAATTAAATAAAAGCACAAATTAAGCAGTTTCCATGGAGACTTTGCTCACATGATCTGCCTATATTGTATAACTCATATGCCTGTCCTCTAATTTGGCTGCACAGGAGTAACAAATCAAATGAAAGTTATAACAAAAATATTCTGGAGGATCCTTTACATTCATGTAAGTAGCTAGGAGATCTTACTGTTAACTTAATAATAAAGAAGCTTTACATTGAAACAGTAGTTTAGTATTTTTGAAAAAGAAGCTATTAATTTATTTCAAAGTTATATCATGTACATACATATTGAGAAACACCTACAGAATGATCCAAAGAAAATAAAATGCACAATATTATTTCTCCCTTGCAAGAAGTCAGCATTATTCTCACAAGCTCTGCTCAAAACTAGACTAAAATTTTAGAGTTAGGCTAAATGACTAAAATTTATGGCTTTGGTGCGTTTGAGAAAAAAAGATGAAAACACTTTTTTTTTTAAAAAAATGAAAGGGAAAGGTGATGCAACAGGACCCGTAAGTCAGATTCTGACTTTACCGTAAGAATTCCTGTGTAAATTGCAACAATTCAGTTAATCTCTTTCTGCCTCAATTATCCAGTAGAATTAGGATTAGAATTCATTTCTTCCCCACAGCTATCCTATATAAATACATTTGTTAGTGTCAGTGAGCCTGTTGTCTAGAAGAGCCTATAGAGAGCACAAAAAAGTTAGAATTTCCATCTTGAAAAAAAGCTGTATTCTGTTTTGAATAGGATCAATTGCAAATGTTTCAAAGGAACTTAGAATTCCTTTATGATTCCCTTAGGTTGATGAATCTGCATGAGGGATATGAGTAGCTCCTAGTGATTAGTTTACTTCCTAAGCATGAGGACTTCTTATTCCTTTGTATTTTATGACTATACCTATTCACATCACTGATTCATTGTTTAGACTGTCTTTTCAAAAGGCTACTGTCAGTTCCTTCAGCCCTTTGAGAGATTCAATTTTTGTATTCTGCACTTATGAAGCATAAATTAATCTAAGGTCTCAGTGGCTCTTGCAGTATTACAAAGACAATCTTTGTGTGAGGTTGAACTGTACTTCAAAGTCATATTATTCCTTCAATAACAGACATACACGGCCTTTGTTTATTCAGTTTACATTTTTCCTATAAATTACCATTTTTATTATTGACCATAGAAATGAAAAGCATATCCTTCATTCATGAGCGTGGCAGCAACCTTCATATCTCATGGTAATGAAGTCAGGCAGATTACCACAGAATTCTCGCGCATGCTGAAATTCAAGTGTCATAAAAATGTATGCATTCATTTTATGTCATTCACCTCCTCTATCTCATAGATCCATAGTATTTCAGCTTGGCTTTTGCTCAAGGTGGGCCTCCTGGTAGAATGTTCTACCGCAGTGGTAGACATAGAGTAAAATAGTAGTTTTAGCATGGAATATTTTGATGGGCAATGAATTGCAAAGAAAGATGAGATTATGAAAATAGGATGATTTACAATTTAAGGTTTTGAACAATATACAGAACACACAGTCCACAGACAAGGGACACAATTACTAGTTAAAATCCCTTCTCAATATACAAACTACTGCATCACAGTCTAGTCCGAATAGAAAGCAAAAACCTGCCTCTGGAACTGAAACTAAAAAGTCTTCACTCTCAACAGGGCTCAAAATAGTGACAAAAAATGATAGGCTTTAAAAGTGCAGAGATGTCTGCTTCTGTGAAAGCTGAATGTATAGGAAAATGATGCTGTGATCTGCATAAATAGGAGAGCACAAACTTGTCATTTACATCTAGTATCTCCTTTTCTTTTTTAAAAATGTGATGGATCTTGTCATGCATTCCAGTGCAACGCTGCACAGATGACACTCAAGACTGTGATAGGAACCTTTCACAGCTGAAGTTCTCCAGACTAAAGCTTGG
This sequence comes from Burhinus oedicnemus, assembly GCA_008921705.1. Lineage (NCBI taxonomy): Eukaryota > Metazoa > Chordata > Aves > Charadriiformes > Burhinidae > Burhinus > Burhinus oedicnemus. Next base: position 1,189,490 of record VFFE01007706.1, read on the forward strand.
AAACATCAGGAAACATTGCTGACCTGGAACTGGCTAGAGAGATCCAGACGTCTCATTCAACCCTGAGGCTACTACATGTACAATGGGAAATGACATGGATCAGTGGGAAATGACATGGGTCAGCGCCTGAGAACAAGCTGGCATGGCACAGCTTTTGTCCTCACAACAGGCTGGATGTCTGTCAGGACTGCACCCCGGCTTGTGCTGTTCCTTACCTTGCTAAGGAGACATTGCCTAGGGAAGCGCTGGTTGGCAGGGGCCAAATCTGGGCAAGGGTGTGTGCTGTGGTAGGGATGATTGCTGCCATTGCTCAGGTGCGTGGTGTGTTCCTGATGAGCTACAAGTACGGAGGGAGCCTCAGCTGCTTCTATCCACTTTTCTGGGCCTAGACAATAGGTTACAGTCCAATGTAAATCCAAAGTAAAACTGCTGAAGGCCACAGAATTACATCCATGTAACAGAGATGCAGCTAATCTCTTGGGGGTCAATTTTTCATCATGCCTGAGCTGCACTTGGTACGGGATTGTGGGTCAGTAGGATGTAGGATTACTTTGTGTTCTGGGTCAGGGAAGTGAAGTTTCCGTAGGAGCGAATGGACACACATTCTCTCCTATTCTGTTCCCTACTGTCTGCCTGTGGTTTGAGTGAGCATTTTGACCATCACTGCACAGAAACCATCAAATATTGCTGCTTTTCCTCAGTTTGATAATCACTTTAGCCATCATTCAAATTTTATCATCTCGGTTTTAACCTCTCAATCTGCTCTCCGAGCCCAACCTATCAGCTTAAATCCTTTTTCTTCATCTGCAAAGTCTTGCACCAAGATATGCCTCTATGGTGGCCCTCATTTTTTATATGTTTATTCTGCCCTTTATTCTGTTATTCTGTTATTCTGTTATTCTGTTATTCTGTTATTACCAGGCATGCTGTTTCCACCTCCTAATTGTACTTCTTCCATAACCTATCTATCCACAAAATAGGCCCCAGTCTCAGTGGACTTGTTGCTCACCTACTTTATAAAGCTCACATCAGCAAGACTAATAATCAGTTAACTGCCTTCTCCATCACAATACCAGAGTAAGACTGAACTACCACTGATATTGAACTTCGCGGTTCATTGGATTTTAATTTATTTATTATTGGCTTGCTCTGGACCTCCCACCGATTTTTTGCTACGTTGCGCTCTTCCTTCAGCCTGCAACTCCCTATGGTAGCTGTTGTTCTTTTAGTTCTGTTTATATAGCACCTGGCATATTAACTCTGACAACAGATGAAAGAAAACACAGGCCCTAAAATGCCTGGATTAAACAGCAGGTGCCACTTCATTTGATCACATAATTACAGAGCATAAAATGTGTCCAGAGTATGAATATAGGACTCTACCATATCATTCTATGATCTGAGAAAACCAAAGCGCCTCTTTCAGACCAGAGATGCTTAGAGATCTAGAAGAGACGTCTCCTGTACCTCAAAGTCCACTAGCCTGCCATCTAATTAAAGCATTTCTTGCAGGTGGCCTTTGACCTTAGCCATAGATATCCCCAGTCTGCTACAGGGTATGTATCACTGAGAACTGTGATTAGGCTGATCCTGACCTAAGGGAAATGACCAAATGCATGCACACCTGGGTGCCATTATGGCCCCCTCACCCCTCCTGGGAGACTTGGTTTGGACCTTCCCCAAGTAGCCAAAATCACTTGTGGCAAACCTATTCCTTCTCTCACCCGATCTCCAAGAGGTTACATCCAATCTATATTACAACATCTATATAGTAAATTAGAGATGGCGAAGGCCCATTCTCTGGCCATGAGGCCAACTGGTGTGGTCTAGCCATATCTTCAAGAACAGGCTGGCTCCATCCAAACTGTTATTGGGAATGATTCCTTGCCTGTGCTAACTCCCTAGTCAAGCCTGGGAATTATTTGGGACACTGAAAATTAGTTGGTCAAGCTTAAAACTAAGACAGGGACCTCTCTAACCAACATTATAAATAATCAAATTTGTATTTGTTGGGCCTTTGTCCTGGCACTGTTTAATTTACTACGACAGACGTAGCCCAGGTAGCACTATTGGCAAATAAAATATTCTTGTGTGTTGTTTTGACAGCATGCTGGCAAGCAACAAATACACAGAAGCACAGCAGGGCTGGGAAAATTATCATTGAAGTAAAAACTAAAGATGATAGTAGGAGATTTAAGATTACTGAGATTTCCTTTGCAAGAGGCCTGTATGAAAAGTATTAACAGTGAGAGGAAGTAATTGTTTAATTAAGTTGCTTTTGTTTTTCTCATCACGCCCTCTCCTTTTTTGTTCTTGTTTTTATTCACACACACACATAAAAGTGTTCCTGATGGATCTGGCGAAGATCTGTTCATCCCAGTATGCTGGCTCCAGCACTGGCCCAAAGTGGATGCTTCTGGAAACAGGGCAAACACATAGATTGCCTAGAATACCTTTCCAACTTCCCGCAATCAGCACTTAAGGGACTTCCTGAGATGGAAGTTTAATCTAGACCATCGTTTTTAATAGCCACCAATGGATCTGTCCTCTAAGGATTCATCTAATCTTCTCCGAGCCCATTTATACTGATAGCCTCTACCGCATCCTGTGCCAATGCATCTCACAATTTAATTATTCTTTATTTGAAAAAGAATTTCCTTTTGTTTGTTTATCAGGATGCCTGATAATTTAATTAGGTGCCCCTAGTTCTTTGGTTGTGAAAAATAATGGATCATTGATCCCTATTCACTATGTCTATGTAATTTATAATTGTGTAGACATCTACCATATCCCTGCTTCAGTCCTTTCTTTTCCAAAACGAGGAATCAATCTGTTTAGTATTTTATCATGGCAAAGCCATTCTAAATCTTTCATCATCCTTCTCTTCTCTGTACATTGTTGTTACTCTGCTATGCCATTTTCAGCCATCGCAGCCAGAAATTCAAGCGGCTTTACAGTACGGGTTTTTGCAGTGGCATGATGTCATTCTCTGCTTTTATTTTCTATTTTTCTTTAACATTTTCATCTGACCATTTCATAACTCAGAGAATTCATTATTCATATTAAGTTGTGCCCAAGAGAGACAATTTGTTTGGCTTTTCAAACACAAACACATTTTTCGTGTATTACTCTAATAAATATTGAAGAATCCCAGCATTTTACTGAGCTCAGGTTACCACCAAGACTGCTAAAACCAAACAATCACCTTCCTCACCACCTAGAGAGCAGGACTGAGGAATTCCTGGTCTCTTGCTTTCATCCAGCCTTTCCACTTTTATATAGCGTAGTTCCAGATAGCAGGACTGGGAAACCAGGCTTCAGCTATCAGAGAGAATAGCCAGGCACACAGCCTATTAAATCAAGGAGAGGAAGCTGGCTGCGTCCCTCAGGTCCTATCTTGGAAAAAGCATAAAATGAAATATATTGCAGGGGATCACAGAAGCTATCAGGGGTCATCTTGGTCTTGGCAGCACCAACTCCCGCCTCCCAGCTTTTGGCAGCTGAAAATCATCCACAAAACATGGATTACTTTAGCAATATTGTGGTGATCACCCTGAAAGGCTTTGGCTCCCCACAGCAGCCTTTTCTGAACCAGCCAGGGTAATTTTGCTCCTTGGAAGCCTTTCTGAGCTGCCTTATCCCTTTTACCCCAGAGATCTGCAAGTTCCTCTTCCCTGCCCCTCTTCAAGCAATAAATGCAAAAAGGTGCTGGATAACACTGTGGAGTGTCAAAGCAAATTCACTTTTCAGTCATTCTAGAATTTAAATGACTAATTCAGTTAAATAACTCTATCTCTCCTGATCAAAATTAACAAATGACTGCAAGCAAAAAGAGCGAGCCAGTGATAACACATTGTGTTCAGACATGGCTCCGTGTGATCGTGTGCTTCAAACAGCCTAGGAAATTCCTGAAAGCCCTTTCTCCCTCGATTTTTCACAGCTGGATGGCTGTGTCAAGCTCCTGAATGAGACATTTACCTTTTATTGCTTTTCAGGATCTGTGAGAGGAATCCCAAATCTTCTATATTAAAAAGTGGGAATATTAAAGAAGATATTAGCTAATTACTGTGAATAATGATCCTTATTCTGTGAGCCCAAGACTTCTGGATATCCTAGTAAAACCTTTAGCTCTTCCCTCCTACAGCTCTTCAGAATCCATCCTGTTTCCTCCCCCCAGGTAAAATGCAACAACTGCCTTTTGTATGCATTCATTTTCCACCTGCTGTGACAGCTTTTGGAAGGACTTGCAGCTGCCTCCACAGTGGACATCTGAGGAGGTCCAAGAAATCTATCTTGGGCCTCGGCAGAGAGTAAATAGAAAATGCAGGTCAGGAACACAGTTAGAATGATTTTGCACAGCTGCAAAGGCTTCATTGTGGTGTCAGAGAAGTAAAATGCCTACTGAATCTATTAAAATACCTGAGGAAATATATGGAAACATACTTAAAAGAGACCAAAGTGAGGAAGAATGCCAGGAAAAAGTGTAGGACAAAGTCCAGTAGTGAGAGAGGAATATACAAGTCAGAAAACTTAGCTTACACCTCTCCTAGAAATAGACAAATTTCCCTGTATTTCCCTGGTTTGTGAAGAGAAAACACAGGATCTTTGTCTTACTGGATAAGTGTAGATATTTAATGATCTTCTTTCTCTCTTCTGCATACATATGGAAAATGGAATAGACTTTTAGAAAAAATAAACTGTAGATGCAATTAGTCTTTTCAATATATTTCAAGTGCACTTTGAGGAAAAGCATTTCTTTAAGACTCTCCTTAAAAATGACTGAGATCTCTAATACTAAACTATGCTTCACAGAACATGGGTTTTGTAACCTTTCTATTTTCAGGTTAAAACTAGATATGCTCACACCATATTTACTTTACTGTTTGGTAACAACCACAACCAGATCTACAACAATTATTACTAGTGGGTCATGGTATTCTGTTTTCACAGCTTTGTTTTATGGTAGGGGTAAAGGTCTGACCACTGTACCCATCTTTCAGATGTTCAATAAATAAGATCTTCTAACATTAGAGAACAACTGCATTTGTTACACTGATCTGGGATATATGATGAGTCATAGTGGTCACTGGTTTAGCACGGTAGGAGACATTTAGTCACAGACGACACCAGGTTAGGTGGGAGTGTTGATCTGCTTGAGGGTAGGAAAGCTGTACAGAGAGGGATCTGGACAGGCTGGATCAATGTGCCAAGGCCAATGGTATGAAGTTCAACAAGGCCAAGTGCCGGGTCCTGCACTTGGGTCACAACAACCCCATGCAGTGCTACAGGCTTGGGGAAGAGTGGCTGGAAAGCTGCCCAGCAGAAAAGGACCTGGGGTGTTGGCTGACAGCTGGCTGACTATGAGCCAGCAGTGTGCCCAGGTGGCCAAGAAGGCCAACAGCATCCTGGCTTATATCAGGAATAGTGTGGCCAGCAGGACTAGGGAAGTGATCATCCCCCTGTACTCAGCACTGGTGAGGCCCCAACTCAAATACTGTGTTCGGTTTTGGGCCCCTCACTACAAGAAAGACATTGAGGTGCTGGAGCGTGTCCAGAGAAGGGCAATGGAGCCGGTGAAGAGTCTAGAGAACAAGCCTTATGAGGGAACTGGTGGTGTTTAGCCTGGAGAAAAGGAGGCTGAAGGGAGACCTTATCACTCTCTACAGCTACCTGACAGGAGGTTGTAGAGAGGTGGCGGTTGGTCTCTTTTCCCAAGTAATAGGTGATAGGACAAGAGCAAATGGCCTCAAGTTGTGCCAGGGGAGGTTTAGATTGGATATTAGGAAAAATTTCTTCACTGAAAGGGTTATTAAGCATTGGAACAGGCTGCCCAGGGAAGTGGTTCAGTCACGGTCCCTGGAGGTATTTAAAAGATGGGTAGACATGGTGCTGAGGGACATGGTTTAGTAGTGGACTTGGCAGTGCTAGGTTAACAGTTGGACTTGATGATCTTAAAGGTCTTTTCCAACCTAAATGATTCTACGATTCTATGAAAAACCTTTGACTCCCCTGGAACATGAGGGCAAAGTCGGCAGTTCCACTGAAAACTGAAATTAGCTATTAGTAACTGCAACCATGAAAACACTCAGTAAGGCCTTTTGACATTAGATGATGAAGTTCTATATTACCAGAGATGTGTATGGGTTTTTCTGTATCTGAAAGGTAGAAAGGAGAGCAGATATACTCATTCCTACACAAGCCAATTTTGGTGAGGATTTCTGCGAACACTTAAATGCTGGGGTGGTATGATTGACAGCTGATTTTTTTTTCACTTATTTAATAAATGAGATTACATAAAATATAATACATAGCTTCCTTTTGGCAACTTAAGCAGATATGGAATGCCCGTAACTTTTAAATGAACCATTTTTCCCTCTCAAAAATAGCAATAATCACAACAAGGTTTCTTCCTAGGAAGAATCGCAGGTCTGGAGCAGCTGTTGCAGGCAAACACTGATGGATCAGGATGACTCATTTCTTTGTCCTATCTTGTCATTGTCCTGTGGATACTACTGAAGTTATGCTCCATGGCTCAGATCCATCCTTCAGTCCTAATGTATTTTCCAGCGATTGGTCATGAGTTCTCCCCTCCCCTGCCCCAGCAATGCACTTGCAATGGAAGTCTTGCTCTCTTATCTGCTTCCTTTAATCTTTTCCATCTTTAACCAGTTCCCTTGTCCCATATCCCCCTGTTTTCCCACCCTCTTCTAGAGCTCTGATTTATTTTTTTCTTCTTTTTCCTTTTAACCCTCCCCCACCAGTCTTTCTCTTCTTCCTCCTCTTCTTCCAATCTCAGTCATAATACTGCTGAGGTGCAAGTAACACATCACAGGTTAAAGCTCATCTGAAGATTCTGTGCATGCATGTGTACTCCCAACTATTTGCTCTACTGAGTTATTTATACCACAAGGTCTTTAATGAACGACTGCAAGTAATTAGAAACAGCAAAGAAACTGTTTTCCCTTCCCATAGCAATTTTCAAATACAAATTAAAAAATCCTAACTTAGAATTAACTTAAAACTAATAAAACTGTTAAGTGAGAATCTAAGATAAAAGAAACTTTTATATTTTGAAAATAATTCCATACAGTTCTGGCCTTTTTCACAAATTAAAAGAGATCTGAAGCAACACATGCTGAAGCTGGTAAAATGAAACTTCGAAAAATGTCAAAACGGGGTTCTTCAACAATTGAAAATCTCTTTTTTCCCTCGCATTTTTACTTAAAGAAGGAATTTGTTTGGAACTGACCCATAAACAGTTTCAGCTTCAGGAAGGTTGTGCTTTACAAAGAAAAGGCTTCTGTCGGCTACCTCACCACAGAGATCTTTTTCACTAGTGCCTTTGTTTAGCACTCTGCACAGTGGGTGCCACCCTCCTCGGGTCCTCTCTGGTTGCTCTAGAAACCATGTAATATATAGCACATATTTCTGCGATTGCTTAGGATACACAGACACAGACAGGTTACATTTTAAAACCAATTATGTTGGGGCTGAGGTGGACCTTTCTGTTTGTTGGTTGTGACATTCGACTACAACCTGTGCAGCTGCTGGGTTATTTGGACTTTCCCTATGACACAAACAGAAATGAAGTGAGGGAAAATCAATTCTGTGTGTGGCCAGTGAAAGCAGAAAGCAAAATGATAAGCTGCGTATTGCGGGGTGGGCAGAATCAACATTTAGGATGATGCAAAAATGTGCGCAGGTGCTTGGCCAGTTCCTAATCCTAAAGTTCGCTAGACTGATCTCACCAAAAAGAGATGAATTTTTCATTTAATTTCCCAAGTATAGGCTTTTCACTGAAGCACTTTGGAGCCTGGGCACCCTTCTCTTCTAACTGTTAATGGAGAGGAGCGGGCAGCTCTGGATTGATTACTGTCCCGCTCAGCTCTCCAGGGACTATGGGGAGTGCTGGGTGGCTGGGCTCTTCACCTCCATTCCTCAGTTGAGGGTTTAAAGCAAAATGATGTTAAGCCAGATTGTCGTGATTAGTTAAAAAGGAATTGAGAAACCAAACACAAATATTTGCTCTCTCAGCAAAGATGCTATTTGCTCAGGTCACCTCACTATCTGCATTTATGTTTGGAGTTGCTACACTGGGTGGGAGATGACCTAAATTTCTTCCACATTTCGGTGTTGCTAATTCTACTTGAGCGACACAAGTAAAATAGTTTCCAGACCTTGTTCACTAGAAGAATTTTTCATTGAGATCTGTACCCTCCGCAAATACCCATGCAGAGCCAAAGTCACTGACATTGTGCATGTGGGCTCTTTCTACTCCTGCATCTGCAATACACTAAAGATACTTTGGACAGATGTCAGCCCGGCCTTTTCCTGCCCTGGCAACAATGCACAGTCAGGAATACATTCAGCTCATTCTTTGGAGGAACTCACACAGCTGACAAATTCAACAAAAAACCTGTTTAATAATAACAGCTTAGATACCTGATCAAATTTTGATGGTTTAATGTGATTAAGCATATCAGCTCTGCTGGTGTAACTATCCATCTGCCTGTAAGGTAAGTCAAATTAGTTAAGCCACAGCCTGCAGGGAAAAGTACTGGAATTAGCTCGTATTTGCTAATAGTATAATGGTGTAAACAAGTTCTGTTACCAAGGCTCAGCAGACACATGATCACTTGCTAAGCGACAGCAACCCAATGGTGTGGCAGGGCCCTCACTTGGATCTGGTAATCATGGACAAAAAATACACAGGGAACTAACACATCATTGAATTTACAGTTACATTTTGGGCAGTATCATTACCTTGAACACAGTATCTTTCAATTGCAATCTCTTTTTTCCACAATCTCACTTTAATAACTGTTTAGGACATCCATAAACGTTTGCTGCTTGCTGGGATGTTACATATAGTCATGCAGTATTTCAGCCATGGCTGCATTTAAAGGACTCCTTTTCAGGGGAAGGAGGAAAAAGGCTCATATAAAAGTCTTCATTACAAACAGAAAACAAATGATTACTGTTGGGCTCATTTTGCTTCTCCATATCTTCGTTTATTCAAAGACATAAATAGGGCCACCAGGTCAGGGAGCTGCAAATGGAATACTGAGATTTTCATTTCTGTTGCACTGCTCAAATCAAGCCCAGGCTGGTGGCAACAAACTCATCGGCAGAAAATGAATTAGTGAGTTCTGTCAATTCCCACAGGAGAGGTGTCCATCACGACAAAACTTTCACCTCTCTTTTGTTGTCTCAGAATCAAAGGGCAAGGGCAATAAAATAACCTGTCAGCTTCTCAGGTTCTCACCCCATCACAGTCAAGTCACATCAGCAAGACAGTACTAGGAATCTTGCCTCCACATACCCATTATTCATGCATGCAATTGGATATGGATCCTAGGCTGTCATTCTGATATCTCTTAAGGACATTTGTGAGTGTTTCAGAATGCAAAGCTGGTTTTGTTCTATAGAAATCCATGAGTAAGGCCTCCACATTTTTAGCAATTTGGTCTCCCAGTAATGGGATTTAAAATGAGTTTAAATCAGTACTTAATTTCTGCTCTTTCAGGACAATGGCAGTGATTAGTAGTAATGTTTGACTTCCAATTCCATTTTTTTTATGCAGCTGTAATGCTGTCTGCATTTGACTGCTGCTTTAATGATTACTAATGACTTTATTTTGAAAGTAATATAACTCTTTGTATTCATTCTCTGGACTCTTCAGCAAAAAGCTAATTTGAGTTGAATTATGCAGTCTGTTCATAGAAGACCTTCAGTTGGTTAAACTTTATTTTGAGTCAGACCAAAAGAAAATGGCAAAGGCACTGAAAACACACCACGTATTTACACATAGCTGGAAGAACACGACTGTGTAAAAGTGGCAGCTAAGACTAAATACAGCACAAAGACGTCACCCTGATAAGCAGCATATATCAACGCCTTTCCAGCCATCAACTTCTAGCATTGAAAGCATTTAATGGGTTAAAGTTGACTGCTGCACCCTCAGTTCTTATACGTGGAATCATCTCCCACAGGACAATAGTGCGGATGATCACCTGTCGGAGCACCAATGGCTATGCTCTGTGCTGTACAGACATCAAAACACAACTTCTGAGCATGCCTTATTGTATGCATCCCAACTTCTTGGATTTCCTGAGGAATTTTTACATGACTTACTCCTTGATGCATAAATACAGCTGGGGTTTTTTGTTGTTGTTGGGGTGGGGTTTTTTTCCTTTTTTTTTTTTTCCCCCCATAATCTTAGAAAATACCAACTCATTGAGACCTAAGTCTTTTTGCAGGAACGTATCAATATTGATGAAGGTTTCCTCTTCCAGACGAAGAGAGAAGGAAATCTGCCTTAGAAGAACTTGCTAATTTTGATGCTGATTCAGCCTAGGAGAAGCAGCCGTCAGCTGTTACTTTATCTGGGTCGGGTTTGGGGTTAGAAAGCAAGTCCCTCACATTGATGAAACACTTAAAGTATCTTCTTGTTCTGGCCTTGATTTTTCCAAGTTTCTTCTGTTGGGACTATTTAAATTAATTTAAATGGGTAAATATTTGTTAAGACAGAGGGAGGCTGATGTAGCATGCCAAAAATCAAGTGATGTCAAGTAAAGTATGAAAAGCAGAAGAATGTGTTTGGGTTTCTCTTATTGACACCAGTGGCCATACCCCTCTTCAGCTTTTCACTAAAAAAAGAAAAAAGGGAAAAAAAAAAGATGAAAAGTTTCAGTTTCTGCTGGGTCTGGCTGGGATGGAGCTAACTTTCTTCGCGCCAGTCCGTATGGTGCTGTGTTTTGCAGTTGTGGCTAAAACAGTGTTGATGACACACCAGTGTGGTGACTACTGCTGAGCAGTGCTTGTAGTCTCCAGGCTTTCTCTTCCCCATCCCACTCTTATGGAAGGGGACGCAGCCATGACAGCTGACCCAAACTGACCAAAGGGATATTCCATACTATATGATGTCCTGCTCAACAATAAAAGCTCAGGGAAAGATGGAGGAAGGAGGGATGTTTGTGGTTATGGCATTTGTCTTCTCAAGCACGCTTTATGACTGCCGAGTCCCTGCTTTCCAGGGAGTGTCTGGACACCTGCCTGTCAATGGGAAGTAGTGAATGAATTCCTCTTTTTCCTTTGCTTTCACGTGCAGCTCTTCCTTTCTCTATTAAACTGTCATCATCTTGGTCTACAAGTCTTCTCACCTTCCTTCTATTTTCTCCCCCCAGCCCATGGGAGAGGGAAGCAAGCAAGCATCTCTGTGGGTGTTTGGCTGCTGGCTGGGGTCAATCCACCACACAGTTTTGCTGCAGTTCTGAAAACTTGCAATCCTGAAAATTCCTGTGATAGTGAAAAACTGTTTTCTGTTCAGTCCAGTACAAAGCAAATGTTCCATCCTCCAAATAAGGCCAGTACCTGTTTGCATATCCACCACGCTTATTTTGCATTGCCATCCATTTGTGCACCACCAAAATGCACAAATATGAGGATATTATTTTACAACTCATTCCATAAAATATGGGGAGAAGAGGTCCTTACTCCAAGGACTTTTATTTGAAGTTTTAATGTTTATGGATAAAAGGGGAATTATCAGTGACTAAAACTTGCCACCTTTTAAAGAAATGGAACCGAACATATGGAATGCTTTCACAGAAAGACACTAAATGTTATACTCAAATTGACTTTTCCCTCCCCGCAGAAGTTTACTGCACCGTATAGGTAGTGAATGCAGGGCCTCCTATGTCATTAAACTAATTTCTATAGTTTTCTGTCTCCCACATGCTGATTAACTGCTTATGTCTGTCTTCAAGCCCTCTGTTCTCACACACACGCACACACTTGCTCAATATTATATGCCTTTTTATTAAGAATGATTACAGCACACATAACTTTAATCTAGTTAGAAATCAACAGTTGCTAAGCAATAGCAACTCCGGCTTTAGCCACCAAGAATATACACAGGGTCCTGGCAAAACCTTCATGGAAGCCTAAACAGCAGCAGCTTTGTTGCCATCAGTGCTGGAGCTAACTACATCAACTAATCTGCAGAACTAGTACCGGAAATCATATGTGACAGCAGTATAAATATATCCATGGATAATGTTGTGCAGACAGCATGATCGGGCTTGTTTTGCCCTTTGCTAAGTTATGCTACTGGTATTCTGGACACACGGAACCAGCCCTGGGCAGGCCCAGGAGCCTCTAAGACATCCCCTAGATGTTTTCCTTTGTTCGATTTCTCACTTGGCAACATCTCTCTTCTCAAAACTCCAATTAAAAGTTATAAATAATGAGCGAAACTTAAAAGAACTCCTAAACACAGAACTAACATGATATTTGTAAATCCCTGCTCAGTCTGTGTGTTGTTCTCCTGTTATTTGCTCATTTTGGGATTATAGGTTATAAATACTAGTCTTCTAAATTTACAGTGTCTCTATATGTGTGCATTGATCCTGATGCTACAATGCTAGACTTAATATATAAGTAATGAAAGGACTAATTAATACTAGACTTGTTCTACTAGTAACTCCTAGTAGTATGACAGTATTAGTCCCTCTAATACTTTGTAGAAGAATTATTAGTATTGAAAATAGCTCATGAAGGAAGTCCACCATCTGGGACAGCAAGACCCTGAAATGAAGAGTTAGAACAGCCTGATGTAGCCTGGAAATGCTACAGCCATAGAACTTTTCATCCTGGTCTATTTTAATGAAAAATAATTACTTCAGGGATGAGCAATAGCATTAGAAAAGTTAATAAAAACAACAAAGAAACAAATATTTGGGTGCCGTAAGTAGGAAGATACAGGTATCTCTTGCATAGATAATGACTCAATTCATGTAACTGGCAAGTAAATATTGTGACAATATACACATAAGACTTCTGGAAACGAACTCACTAACTTACCATTAATCGTAAACAAATGAACATGTAAATGGAGTGACAACATAGAGCTGCACTGTCGATACGTATTGAATCCAAAAGCTATCATTAATTGGCATATGTATTTATTTCCATTTACACGAATCAGACTTCCCCTGGAGATGCATCTAAGACTAAACAGAACATGTGAAAGTATGGCTAAAAGTAATTTCAATGTTTCAGTCTGTAGTTTATGAAAAGTGCTGTAGATTTTTTATTTCGCTGTTTATATTATGTAGTGTGCTACAAACTCTGAGTCTCTGGGACTCTTTCACAAGTAGCCACTGATGCTTCCCTTGTTTGTTTCTACTCCTCTTGCCTTTCTTCTACCCATTTGATTATAATTAGGAGGAGTATGATACATCTACAGAAAGGAAAACAACTGGCTGAAAAATAAAACTTCCTTACATCATGATTCATCACCTTATCAGACATAAATTTTACAGGTTTAGTGGTAGAAACCTACTGCCCACTTGCCAAGTCAAACTGGAAAGATCTCTAGCCAGCATACTAAGCAGGAGCATCACATTTACAACATTACTAGAACCTTTCCTTTCCAAAATGTTTAAGATATCCCACTGTAGGAGTATATATGTGACACTCTTACACCTGATCCTAAGAGCCTTTCCAACAACTACCAAAACTTTTTCTTAGCCTTCCCACAACTAGCCAAGAATATATTTATCCTATTGTTGATAATTCATATTAAGAAATTATGTATTTTGCTCAATCATCTTCTCCATTTTCCATGGCTATGAAGTAGAAAAATTGAGGGGGTAACCTCTCAGAAAATAATTGGAAGGATTTTAGGGCAACGAAGATGATTGGGGGATTGGAGCACCTCCCTTATGAGGAAAGGCTGAGAGAGCTGGGACTCTTTAGCCTGGAGAAGAGAAGGCTGAGGGGAGACCTTATTCTTGCTTAGAAGTATCTAAAGGGCGGGTTGAAGGAGGATGGAGGCAGACTCTTTTCAGTGGTTCCCAGTGACAGGACGAGGGGCAACGGGCACCAGCTGGAACATCGGAAGTTCCATTCAAACCTAAGAAAAAACTTCTTTACGGTGAGGGTGACAGAGCACTGGACCAGGCTGCCCAGGGAGGTTGTGGAGTCCCCTTCTCTGGAGAGTTTCAAGACCCGCCTGGATGCAGTCCTGAGTAATGTGCTGTAGGCATTCCTGCATCAGCAGGGGAGTTGGACTAGATGATCTCTAAAGGTCCCTTCCAACTCTGAAAATTACGTGATTCCGTGATCTTTCATCGTCCTAATTACATATCCAGCCTACTTTCATTGCTGGGATTTCACTGCATGTACCACTTCACTGACTCCCTTCTTAGATTTTTTCTTTTGCTTAAACATGTATATATATATATTAAACATGTATCAGGCTGAGAAAACTGGGTTTGTTCAGCCTTGAGAAAAGAAGGCTTAGGAGAGACCTTAGCACCATGTTCCAGTATTTAAAGGTGGGTACAAAGAAGATGGAGACTCCCTTTTTACAAGGAGTCACATGGAAAAGACAAGGGGTAATGGGTAAAAGTTACTCCTGGGGAGATTCTCATTGGACACAGAGGAAAATTTTTCACAATGAGAACAATCAGCCATTGGAATAATCTCCCTGGGGAAGTGGTGGATTCTCCAACACTGGACACTTTCAAGGTTCAGCTGGACAGGGTGCTGGGCCATCTTGTCTAGACCATGCTTTTGCCAAGAAAGGTTGGACCAGATGATCCTTAACATCCCTTCCAACCTGCTATTCTATGATTCTATGGTTTTTCTTATGGCTCCAGATTCTTCTTGGTGGTTCCTTTATGAAGTTAACTTTCTTTTCAATATGTGCCCACAACTCACCTCTACATGAAATAATAGGCCTTACAATAGCCTTGTATATCTCAAGCTTGGCTTTTCTCAGTATTTCAAAGCTACCAATTATGTACTGAGAAAAGCAACGGGCATTCTTACTTTGTACTTGTGCAGTGCCTTAATTAATTTCCTCATTAAACTGTAAGTAATTAACATTCCCTGGCATTTAAACTGCATTTTTTATACCAGGGATTATTTATCTAAACATGTTCAAGATTCTCATCAGCTATCAACACTGTCGTTTCCCTCCATTAATCTCACATCTATTTAATCATTCTGAGTCTCCTATAACACGATGTATGAATATAGCCCAACATTCAGTATATTTATTACAACAGTTGCTTATGCACATACCACTGGTGAGAAAAATGTTAATACCAGCAAAATTAAATGGAATATTATTTAATCTGGATCTGCTGAAATGGGTGAAAGGCCAACATTTGTTTGAAAAGTATTTATAAAGTATAGCATATGAGGTAAAAGTGAGGTTCATGAGCAGATGAAAAAGAAATAGTTCACACAATCAAGCACTTGCATAAGGCCAAGCTTTCATGGCAAAACCGAAAAGAATTCTTGCTAACACCAATGCTGTTCAGAAAAATATCCAGCATTTTCTGGCTCCTGTCAAGGCCGTTTTCTGGCACTGGAGTCAAGATGTTTTATGAAGATGCTTGGATCCTGACAAAGCTTCTCCAGAACTCAGCAGGGGAAACAAATTCATTTTCCCTTGAATCCCTCCCTTTGTTCCTTAGGAGCATGGCTGCAGCCTGGAGACCCAGCCAGCACTTGCAGCTCTGAGACAGGCTTGCCATGGGAACCACCCAATCTGGTAGAATTCTTCTGGCTGAAGAAATGAAAAATTTGGGGAGTTAATGTTGAATTAGAATGAAATAGATTTTAAATATCCTTCATTAAGTGAATTTTAATCCCCAGGTCCAGTTACCGCTTTTACTTATCTAAAAACTGTATTGTGTTGGGAAAAAAAGGGAAGAAAAAGCCCCTCCTGGAAAAAAAAATAGGAGTGTTCTTCTGAAAGGAAACAGAAAAAAAATATTCCTAGAAAAAGAAAAAGAAGGTGGGGAATAATGCCAAACACAAGTGAGGATGTCTTTCAAAAGGAACTGGTATAAGTCTAAGAACCAAAGAAGCTTTAAACAATTCTCTTTAGATGTTAATCAACAGAATCTGATGACTGGTAATTCAGTGCTCAAGTGAGACATCAGTTTACCTCTTTCATCTAAATAATAATATCCCTGTACTACAGAAGAATGCAACGATGTCCACCTCCTTCCCCAGAGCCAAGAAATAAATGCAAATGGACAGTCAGATAACTAGGACATGAAAGAAGTATCTGTAACTGAGTCTAGTCTGATCTAAGGAACAGGGGGTCTTATTTTTGTGTTCCATTTTATTTGTTTCTATGACTACTTAAAGCCCAGATATTATCCTTCCCCCTCAATTATTAAAAGCCTAACTGAAGAAAATTGGAAAGACTGTCCAACTCAATAAATTAAAAATCTGAAGGTAAAAAAGTAACTTTTTAAAAACTTAGAGAAAAGTGGGGTTTTCCCATTATTTTTAAGTTTCTGGTATCTTTTAGTATCAATATTCGACCTGGTATATGAAAGTATACTTTTGACAAAAATGAACCTGTCATTTTTTCAATTGGCAATGACTTCTGCTTGCTGAATTAATGTGAATTTTGGTGGCTCTGTGTGGGTTACAAAGTTGCAGTGGGTGGTGCTACCACCTGCTTTTTGTTCTTCTGCTTTTAAACATTAGCAATAAAAACAGAATTTAGTTTACTACATGGCTGGAGTCCCGAGACTTCTGTCTTCAGATATGCCAACTGTCTTGTTTTGTCTAGGCAAAGCCAACTTTGTCAGATAAACAAAACAAAACAAACCCCAGAAGTCAGCTTTTCAGAACTTAAAAATTTGCTTAAATTGTTTTCCAAGTAACTAAGTCAATGGAAAAATATACTATGGCGATAATATTGTGCATTAGAAATGACTCACCAGACAAATAATGGGCCTTTTCTATTGCTGCTTTCTTAGATCTCAGGCTATTTTTCAGAGTATCCCTTAATTTGAGTCACTACTTACTTAGGGCCTATTTCTGCTAT
This sequence comes from Burhinus oedicnemus, assembly GCA_008921705.1. Taxonomy (NCBI): domain Eukaryota; kingdom Metazoa; phylum Chordata; class Aves; order Charadriiformes; family Burhinidae; genus Burhinus; species Burhinus oedicnemus. Next base: position 1,206,354 of record VFFE01007706.1, read on the forward strand.
AACAAAATGTTCATGTCCAACTTTTCATCACTGCGCATCAAAATTAAAACCTAAATGAGATGAAACGTGGTTAATTCACAAACCTTTTTTATTCATCTCCCTTTTTCATTTCTTCATTTTAGTACTCTGTTTTCCCTACTATTCTGGTATGCCTATCAATAACTCCTCATGATTCATACAGGCTGCAGCATACTAAAAAAAATGGAACTTGTTTTTCACTTTCCGAACATCACTCTGTTTGCAGTGCAGACTATCTCCCTTCTCCCTTGGGGTCTTCCATTTGGAGAGTGATATGTTTGTAACAGGGAGCTGATTTTCTGCATTTGTGGAGTGTTTAGTGCAAATGGGACAAGATGCCAGATCTGGGGTGTTACCCCTCCACAGATCCACAGATAACAGTGACAAGGACAAGGCAAACTACAGAGCCTTAAAGGCAAAATAAAAAAAAGGTTAATCATGCTCTGTAAGGTATGGAAATATGCGAAGGGAAACCCAAGGGAAGGAGAACATTGCCTTAGTTACCAGAAGAGAACCTCATGATAAAAGACCTCTTCCTTCATGGTGAGGGGTTCCTTCTATCCTAAAACCAAATATGAGTTGATGACAATGACCAAAATGCAAAGCAAGGATGGACAGGATTCAAACACAGCATTGCCTGAAAGTTGAAATGGTTAAAAAATATGAAGGCTTAAGTTATGTATACTGCCTGAGGAACCAGAAAGCTGCAAAAAATATTTTTCAGGTTTTATCCAGACTAAAGGCTGCAGGTAGGGCACCTGGAAGTTGCAGAAACGTTTTAACTTTTATCAGGTAGGAATGAGTGGAAGATTCACACAACTTTTAAAGGGAGATCACCTGTTTACAATGAACCAGAGAGTGAAAAAAGGTACATAACAATTCCCTTTGCAAAAATTTTACTTCCACAGAACTGCTTCTGAGCATGCAAAAAAAGCACACCTGTAAGTGTGGAAGAATTAACGAAAGGACAAACAATAAGCGGAAATTGTGAAGCATTGCTCTTATAGGTGAATGTCAATGGGCCCAAGGAGTCGAATAGCAATAGGACACCATTTGCTGAAATAAATGAAGAGTCCACATGGCAAGGTTAAGAGTAAAATAATATTTTTACCTCAGCTATTTTCTGAAGATCTGTGCTGTCCTTTCTGCTGCTATGCCATAATGGAAAATTTGACCTTTCAGCATCCTTTTCCCTAAATTTCTTGTGATAAATATTTCATTTTAATACAAAAAACTGAGTTCAATATCCTAGTCTCAATTTTCAAGAGATAGGTTAGCCCCACTGGCCATGCTTTCTGGTGCATGTTGAGGCTCTCATGCCGTGGTTTTTCAAAGGGAGATGAATTAAAATTCACAATTGCAGTTAACTTTCTGGGAAAACGAAAGAAAAAAAGAAAAAAGAATGGTGAAGTGGCAGCATCTGGGCAAATAAGGGAAGGCTGTGAATCAGGAACTCGTGGGTCTTAATTATTGGTTTTGCTGCGGGTTTGATGTGAAACCTTGGGCAAGTGACAGTCTTTCTGCCTCAGCTACTCAATCTTTGTAACGTGAAATACAGCTGTACTCTTCAAAGACAGCTCGTGAGTTTCTATTTCTGAATTTATTCAGCCTTTCCTTGCCAAAGTTGCTCTGATGGGCCCACTGAAAGCAGTGCTGAGATGGAGTGGAGTGGAGTGGAGTGGAGTGGAGTGGAGTGGAGTGGAGTGGAGTGGAGTGGAGTGGGCAACGCTTGTGGAAGGGCTGTGTGTCCATCCCCCTGTTCTTGTGCCACTGCTTGCCACCTCCACTGCAACCAGGGCAGCAGCTGCTCCCACAGACTGAGACAGCTCATGCCCTTACACCTCCCCTGATCTCTGCCTGCCCCTCTCTGGCTTGCATGCTCATAAATATAACGATTGCAAATATGGTGGTTATAAAATACAATACAAAGCAACTATTAGTTATGAACTGTTTTCATTTTCATGTCCTAGATCCTAAACCACACATTCTAGGCATCCTAGCATACTGTGACACCTCATTCAAAACCAGTAGGGACAGAAACTATTAAATTATTTTGGATACAGAATTTTGTTTCACACATATGATGCTATTTATAAATCAGAACAGCTAGATGGAGAATTTCAAACATAGGAAGAGATACACCCAATAACACAGACACTGGAATGTAAAGACTAGATTCAGTATGCAGACACCAAAATCTGTTGGTAGTTGCAACACTCAGCAACACTTGGAGAAAAGTGTTCTCTGGAGCACCTCTACCTGTGAAGACAGGCTGAGAGAGCTGGGGTTGTTCAGCCTGAAGAAGGGAAGGCTCCAGGGAGACCAGGATTACTAGAGCAGAGCCTAGTAGCAGCGTGCCAGTGCTTCTGCGTAAAAGTGTTAGCAAGGTCTTGCAGTCTGACTCAGTGATGGTGGGGGATGGTGATCCGTGTGGTAGTGAAGACATGAGGGGTAGTGATAGGATGGTAACTACAAGAGTGTCTGAGCACGATCACATGGGAATTAGGGCTTGTCCCCCCAAAAAAGTGGCAGCACAATTAGCCCAGCTGAAGTGCATCTACACTAATGCACGCAGCATGGGGAACAAACAGGGGGAGCTGGAGGCCATTGTACAGCAAGGAAACTATGATATAGTTGCCATCACAGAAACGTGGTGGGAAGACTCGCACAACTGGAGTACTGTGATCGATGGCTACCAACTTTTCAGAAGGGATAGACAAGGAAGGAGAGGTGGTGGGGTGGCCCTCTATGTTAGGGGCAGTTTTGAATGTTAAGTTTGAACTTAACATTGTGAATGACAGTGTTGAGTGTTTATGGATAAGAAGGGGAAGGCCAATAAGGCAGACATCGTGGTGGGATATTGTTATAGACCTCCCAATCAGGATGTAGAGACTGATGAAATGTTCTATAAGCAGCTGGCAGAGGTCTCGCGATCACTCGCCCTTGTTCTCGTGGGGGACTTCAACTTCCCAGATGTCTGCTGGAAATATAACACAGCAGAAAGGGAACAGTCTCAGAGGTTCCTGGAGTGTGTGGAAGACAACTTCCTAACACAGCTGGTGAGGGAGCCAACTAGGGGAAGCACCCTACTGGACCTACTGTTTGTTAACAGAGAAGGCCTTGTGGGGGATCTAAAGGCTGGAGGTCATCTTGGGCAGAGTGACCACGAAATGGTAGAGTTTTCAATTCTTGGAGAAGCAAGGCAGGGAGCCAGCAAAATGGCCACCTTGGACTTCCGAAGGGCAGACTTTAGCCTGTTTAGAAGCATGATTGAGAGTGTCCCTTGGGAGGCAGTCCTGAAGGGCAAAGGTGCCCAGGAGGGCTGGTCATACTTTAAGCAGGAACTCTTAAAAGCACAGGAGAAGGCCATCCCCATGTCCCTAAAAACAAGCCGACGGGGAAGAAGAGCAGCCTGGCTAAATAGAGAGCTTTGACTGGACCTCAGGAACAAAAGGAAAGTTTACATTCTTTGGAAAAGGGGGTTGGCAACTTATGAGGAATACCAAGATGTAGTGAAGCTATGCAGGGGGAAAATTAGAAGGGCCAAAGCCCATGCAGGATTCAGCTTGGCCACTGCAGTTAAAGATAATAAGAAGAGGTTCTTTCAGTGTAACAATAGAAAAAGGAAGTTTAGGGAAATGTAGGTCCACTGATGAATGAGATGGGCACCCTAGTGGTGGAAGACCTGGAGAAGGCTGAGTTACTGAATGCCTTCTTTTCTTCAGTCTTCACTGCTAAAGCTGTCCCTCATGAATCCCAGACCCTGGAGGCAAGGGGGGAGGTCTGGAGAGAGGAAGACTTTTCCTCAGTTGAGGAGGACCGGGTTAGAAACCGCTTGGCCAAGCTGGTCACCCATAAGTCCATGGGCCCTGATGGGATGCACCTGCGAGTGCTGAGAGAGCAGGCAGATGCTATTGCTAGACCACTCTCCATCGTCTTTGGAAGGTCATGGGGAACAGGAGAGGTGCCTGAGGACTGGAAGAAGGCCGACATCGCTCCAATCTTCAAGAAGGGCAAGAAAGAGGACCCAGGGAACTACAGGCCGGTCAGTCTCACCTCTGTCCCTGGGAAGGTTATGGAGCGACTTGTTCTGGATGTCATCTCCAAACATGTTGAAGAACAGGAAGTTATTGGAAGTGGTCAACATGGATTTACCAAGGGTAAATCATGCTTGAGCAATTTGATAGCCTTTTATGATGTTATAACTGGTTGGCTGGATGAGGGGAGAGCAGTAGATGTCATCTACCTTGACTTCAGCAAGGCTTTTGACACTGTCTCCCATAACATTCTCATTAGGAAGCTGAGGAAGTGTGGGCTAGATGAGGAGACAGCAAGGTGGATTGAGACAGAACTGTGTGACAGGCTGTGTGACAGAACTCAGGGGGTTGTGATTAATGGAGCAGTGTCAAGTTGGAGGCCTGTAACCAGTGCTGTCCCCCAAGGGTCAACACTTGGTCTAATCTTGTTCAATATATTCATCAGTGACCTGGATGAGGGGACAGAGTGTATCCTCAGCAAGTTCGCTGATGATACCAAACTGGGAGGGGTGGCTGACACTCCAGAGGGCTGCGCTGCCATCCAGCGTGACCTGGACAGGCTGGAGTGCTGGGCAGAGAAGAACCTAATGAGGTTCAACAAGAGCAAGTGTAGGGTCCTGCACCTGGGGAGGAAGAATGCTGGGCACCAATATAGGCTAGGGGTGGATCTGCTGCAAAGCAGCTCTGAGGAGAAGGATCTGGGGGTCCTGGTAGAGAGTAAATTATCCATGAGCCAGCAATATGCCCTTGTCGCCAGGAAGGCCAATGGAATCCTGGGCTGCATAGGGAAGAGTGTGGCCAGTGGGTTGAGGGAGGTCATTCTCCCCCTCTACTCGGCACTGCTGAGGCCACAACTGGAATACTGTGTCCAGTTCTGGGCTCCCCAGCTCAAGCGGGACAGGGAACTACTGGAGAGAGTCCAGCGTAGGGCACCAAAGATGGTTGGGGATTGGAGCACCTCCCTTTTGAGGAAAGGCTGAGAGAGCTGGGACTCTTTAGCCTGGAGAAGAGAAGGCTGAGGGGAGACCTTATTCTTGCTTAGAAGTATCAAAAGGGTGGGTTGAAGGAGGATGGAGCCAGACTCTTTTCAGTGGTTCCCAGTGACAGGACGAGGGGCAACGGGCACCAGCTGGAACATCGGAAGTTCCATTCAAACCTAAGAAAAAACTTCTTTACGGTGAGGGTGACAGAGCACTGGACCAGGCTGCCCAGGGAGGTTGTGGAGTCCCCTTCTCTGGAGAGTTTCAAGACCCGCCTGAGTGCAGTCCTGAGTAATGTGCTGTAGGCATTCCTGCATCAGCAGGGGAGTTGGACTAGATGATCTCTAAAGGTCCCTTCCAACTCTGAAAATTCCATGATTCCGTGAGACCGTATTGCAGCCTTCCAGTACTTAAAGGGGGCCTACAGGAAAGATGGGGAGGGACTCTTTATCAGGGAGTGTAGTGATAGGACGAGGGGTTATGGTTTTAAACTGAAAGAGGGTAGATTTATTTTAGCTATTAGGAAGAAATTCTTTACTGTAAGGGTGGTGAGACACTGGAGCAGGTTGCCCAGGGAAGTTGTGGATGCCCCATCCCTGGAAGCATTCAAAGCCAGGCTGGATGGAGCTTTGAGCAACCTGGTCTAGTGGGAGGCGTCCCTGCCCATGGCAGGGCGTAGAAACTAGATGATCTTCAGTGTCCCTTCCAACTCTGACCATTCTATGATTCTATAAAAAAGAAGTCGTGCAAAACAAACAAAAGAATGAAATAAGGGAAACAATCTGCTTTTCATTTAAATTAAAGTAATTTTAAGAGAAGGTGGTAACACAAGTATATAAAAAAAATGTTGCTATTCACCGAATCTTTATTTTACTACTAGTTGTTTTCCTTTGACTAGGCTATCTGCATAGGATCATTTGAATTTAATTTTTTCTTTTACCTGCTGTCATAATTTCAGTTTGCACTGAAGTTGATGATGAGAGAGATTTTCAGCACGCTTAAAGCTGACTGTATTATTCCTACAGCAAAAATAATGGGAAGAAATCTGACTTGAGAAAGTATTCAAATCCAGTGCAAAAATACATATGTTACCTCTAAAAGTCAGTAGGCATGGTGCTATAGAATAGCAATCTCATATGTCACTGTCCTGTGAGATAGATCTTTCGGAGGGGGGAGTGTTGGAAAACAGGCAAACATAAATTTACTGAGTTAGCTTCTACTTCCATGTAAGAATCACTCACATTTAGACTATATTTAACATAATTATTACATATGCTTTTGTTAGTCCTACACTACGGTACCATACTGCTCAAGGCAATATCTAAACTCTGTTTCCATGGCACCATTTACCTTCCCGTGCCACTTGTTCTGTGTGCATTACTAGAAAATCCTGAGAAATGTTGTATCATTGTGCCAATACTGAGTTATCATCATAAGCTGTGGGAAGGTGGAAACAAGGCAACATGAACCTTATTTCTTGATTTCGTGGATCAGTGTTTGTTTGTGGGTTTTTTCTTTCATCTGAAATAAAATTGCTACTGTAACCCTCTTTCAGTCCAGCTGTATCATGCTGGATTCAAAGGAAAAGCCTGCAAGTTACATAGATGAGAAGTACTATCTACAAGCTAGAAGTACACTAATAAATTAAACAATGCCCAGGAACATTCCCAGGGTCTGGTGTGTAGTCAGATATATGGATAAATTCTTAGGCTGGTCTGCAACATGTTTTTTGCCTGTGCCATCTAGCAAAAAAAAAAAAAAAAAAAAGAGTCTTAATAGCTTTTCCAGCAGTGGTGTGGGATCAAAATCTTGCAGGGAGATCTCTGCCATTCCAAGTGGACACTTGGCTTGCAAGCAGCCATGTGCACAGGGAAGTTCTGGAGGTTGACAGATTTACTAACAAAAGGTAGGTCAGACCATGCCAGCTGGTTTCACTGCTCAGCACCATTCCTGAGTATGTTTAGTTTACTTACATAGACGTAGCTACAATATCCACCCCACGCTGGAGTGTTAAGGGCAACAAATGGCTCTTACAGCCATCTGTTCATGTTATATAAAGGCATAAAAATTCTAAACATCTGGCTATAACTCATTATTCTTTTGTAAGATATTATGGGTGAGATTTAATTCCTTACTACACACTTAATGAAGGTGTCTACATTTGTGCTAGGTATCTAAGCTGCCATATACTCAAAGATTTATTCAATACAGTCAACGCAGTCTGTACTGTGAGCTGAGGCTCCACTGATGAGACCTTCAGTGGTTATGATGGGAACTTAGACATCTAGTTCACCCGTAGACACCTATATTTATTATTTTAATCCTGAATTGAGTTCTGCCCAACACATTTGTGCTTCCCAGAATTACCTCAGGTCGTTCCATCATATTGACACTAGAAAAACAGAGTAATTTTCTTTATTTCAAAATTGTAAGTGAAGCTAAAGAACCAAGTGATAAATCAAAAAAGCACATATTTAATTTATACACAAAATCTCATTCCTCCTTCTCTTCTCTAGCACCTTGACTAACTTTAAGGCCAAGCAGCTTGGAGTGCACAGCTAGCTCAGCTGAGGTGTGTCTCTCATTTAAAACGGACTGGAGCATAGTCCAGCTTCCATCAATGTACAGGAACAAGAGCACGAGGAAAGCAGGTCCCTCTAGCATGCAGATGGATGGAGCATCCATAACAGAGCACTGGGAAATACTCAAAATATTCTGTGGATACCTTCCATGTGTCTTACTCTCCTCTATCCCTTTTGGTGAGGACTGAAACTGTTGTTTCTCTTTTTCATCCCTTTCATTTAAAATTCCTTCCTGGTCGCTAGGAAGGTAACTTGAGTAACACAGAACTCATTCACTGACTGTAGCCAAGATGAGCTTGGAGTTCTTCCCTTTCCTCTTCTGTTTCCTCTGTCCTCTCTCCCACCCTATCCACATCTTCCCCAGACTTCCTATGTGGGGAAATTTATTTCTCATGCATCATTTTATTTAATACATGATAATTGCATCATGTTTTTTGTAAGCAACCCTAAAATTGAGAAACGGTAGATTGGTTGACTATGTCTTAATTCTTTTGGTTAGGAACTATCCTGCTGGAGATACCAAAGCTCAAGTTATTCATGGTATACAAGTGCTGCTTTTAATACCTAAATGTAATGATTTTCATAATAAATAGTTTTCTAAATTCAATGTGTGAAAGCTAGCTACTTGTTACTATTAAAATGCTAAAATGATCTTAGTATTTCTTTGATGACTACCACCAGAAACATTTAAAAGATTTATATATGAGAAGCATGTGTTTCATCAGTAAAACCAGCTGACTTCATATTTTTAACAAAGGCCAAACTTATATCGACTGATTTTCATTTCCCTTGAATTGCAAGTTAATTTATTGCTCAAATGATTTTGTAGTTCCTAAAATGATATTATTACAAGTGTCTGACTGTGACTGGGCAAATAGTGGCATCCTGACCTATTAATAATACTTTTCAAATATATTGCAATGTGTGATCTCTATAGGGTATGTAGCAATAAAAAAAAAAAAGACAAAGAGAGTAAAATATTCCCAGTGCACACTCTTCCAGTTACTCTACCAGTAAATGGTCTAGAGGGTTAGAATATTCATAAATACATATATTTTATGCAATTTAGTGGCAGGAGTGCACAATTATCACATTGACAGTTTCCCTCATATTACATTTGTCTTCAGCAATTTATGCTTTCCATAATGAGAATTCTGGCCCTTTTATTACGTTTGGCACAATGCACTTAGATAATATTCAGAGCCTGGAGAACAACATAAGATAAATACTCTACCATTAATGGCGTAGCTTTTCCTCGCTACGCTTATATGAACCCAGCTGTGCTACAGCTGTTACCAAACTATTGTTAAAGAAATCAAGCAGTTCTCCCTCTGCCTCCCAACCTTCATTTATTAGATTTTCTTTTTGCTTTTCACCAAAAAATAATCGTTTGGCATGTGAAAAACATTATTAACATTGAGATAAAGGCAATCTGTGCTAAATTGCATACTGTTCCAAAATATAACCTCTACTTCTTTCTTTTGGTTTTCCTTCTTGCCTTTTCTTCTCTAATAGAAATATAAGACTGAAAGCTGTGGAAATGAAAAGGGTCTCAGAAACTTTCTGTGTGATAGTCTTCCTTTCTACAGGCATTAATTAGTGCCTGATTCATTTCTGTGCACAACTGTGTATACACTTGTATTACACTCATGAAGTTCATATGTTTGCTCATAATTGACGATGTTCAGAAAAGAAATATGGTTCACACCCTTGTTCTGGCACTAGTATAGATGTGAGATACCAGAACTTAAGCAATCATTTTGACAAAGACTTCCATTTTCAAACTTAGAAAACTCACTTTCAGGGCTAGATTTACAAGGGGATCTAGATTCTCAAATCTGTTCTGACTACACACATATATAATATAAATGCCATCTATCTATCTAAGCAGGATCTATCCATCTATCTACCTAAGTAAGAGTCCAAAGATTTAGATCTCAGATTTGCACTATTTTGCTATCTCTACTGTTCCCTCAGAACCAAATGTTTTGTCACTAATTTTGTTCATCTTGAACATACTGTACTAGGTAGTGAGTAGGAAGCACCTAAACCCCCTCAGGAGATACGAGGTAGGCATTTTTTCACCTATTTAATCTATTCCCTCAAACACTATTTCTAACATTCTGCAGTGAGCAGCCCTCTTAAGATACCTATAAAATTTCCTATCTTAATACGTAAATGCACTAAATATTACCCAACAATTATTGTTCAGTGAACCAAGAAATAAATAATGATTATAATAATACTTCTCTCTAATATGTACCTCTCTCTTCATCAGTACATCAGTACATCTCAGATTTGTTGATGGAATAGTCAGTGTCATTACTCACAATTTATGAACTGGGAAACAGTAAAGTAAGGGTTTTTTTGCTGGAAGTCATGCAACAGTCTACTTTAATAACTAGGTCTCCTGAATCCCTGGTTAATGCACTATTCAGATAAGCTATGAACACAAAAGAACTGTTAAAGACAGAAGCAATGAGCCATTTGCTCTTCATGGACTAATAAACAGTCTCTAGTTATTTCTCTGTTTCAACAGAGAAATCACACAAAGGGATTTACTCTTGCTCTTTTATGCCAAGTGGAAACCTGAGATTCGGGATGCTTTCCAGTGAGATGAAAAAGAAGCAGAGGCAAACTCAGTTAAGGTAATTCAGTATCCCAAATCACATCCCATCTGAGACACATAGTATTCAGGCTTCTATAGGAAAAACATCGGAGGCAGCTGGGCTCAAGAAGTGGCTGTGTCTCACTCGCATTTCCACCACAACAATCTCACTCATTCAATATCTGAATAGTTATTTATAAGCAGACATGTGCTCACTTGTCCATCCTGCATAGCTTATGTTTGTAAGATATGAAAAGCAATTAGCAGTGATGAGTCTGAGCTAATAAGCCTGTTGTGAGGCAGGGTATATTAGTTTAGGGTCAGCATGCTGTTAGCCACAATCAATCAGCTTTCATTTGCCCTGGAGCAGGCCAGAGCAATCTTACGTCTATCCAGAAAATAGTCTTTTAGACCCAGAACCAACAATTGGCTCCCTCAGCTTCACACAAAGTTTCTGATGATATTGCAGTGAGCAACACCTTCTCCAGGCTGGTGTTTCCAGATGTATTGCTGCAGCTGCAAAACACTGAGCACAGGGTACAAATAAATAGGTGTATTAAGCCACACAAAGCTGTAGTCTACAATGGCTGCTCTGCAACCAGTACTTACAAAACTAGTTTAAAGGTGGCTCAGAATGTGTATGTGATTTGCAGAGACATTAGAATGGTATAGACGTACAAAGTAAGTGTCATTCTGAACATTTATTATCTGGATACAGCATCCAAATGACTACTTCAATCTGTCACTTTGAATTTTGACAAGGTGATTAGTCTTGGCTGACTACTTCAAAGAGTAACTATCCTTTGAAGTGATTTTGAGCTTTTGCATACATCTCTCTAAAACACCCATTACAGCCATTTCCAGGAACTATATGAGGATAGCACACATAAACTATGTCTTGAAGTCTCAAATCCACCTTTGGATATAAAAATACAGCTCTTGCTGAATTCAATGAGTTGCATATGGTCCTCACACTAATCAAAGGAAAAGATTACACACTTTGAGCCTGCTATTGCACGCATCTCTAAAGCTCCACCCTGATTATGTGTTATCTATTTTCTGTTCCCCCAAGAAATTGTTAGAAAAACTTTCAAGAATTATGCTAGAGCACAGAGCTGTCACAGCCAGCCTGTAAAATATACAGCCTAAATAAGCCTGAAGTAGCACAACTTTCTAAAATGTCTCTATTAAGAATGACTTGTGTACCTGATTACATGTAGAAAAGTACCATACAGCTATGACCTGAAACTATGAAGACACATGTTTGAATAACTTTCAGTGATAATGGGAAGATGAATGTTTCCTCTGCTTTTCCAAGCAGGCTGCTGCTTTACCTGAGTCTGCAGGAGTCCCAGAAAGGAAGAAAAGTCCTTAACTGACTCTAAGTGCAGCAGATTATCTAGTGGAGAGCATCTCCCACACAGGGAATCATAGAACAGGAAAGGTGTTCAATGTTTGCCAGTAGGAAATAGGCTATGGAGAATTTGCAGCTATGAGGATGTTCCTTTAAATTGAAAAAAGAAAAATTCCAAGGCAGCTGCTGGACGACTGGCATCAGTAAAGTGATGTTTCTGACAACTCTCCTCACGATATCTTTTCTTCCCTTTTCTCCCCCCATTCTCCTAATCATTCATGCACATACTTACACTCCCTTAACAAATCTAATTGACTAAATCCATCGAATTTTGCATATTCAGTAGGAACATAAAAGACCTAAAACTATTTCTGAACAATTAATCAGGAAGTCTAGCTAGCCAGCCTCTTCTTCCCCATAAATAATATTTTTAAAATGAGGTTTCGGTCCTAATTTTGATCTTCATTGGAGCAAAATCAAGACATTTCAAAATCTTTCATGAGGAAGATGAGATGTAAGCACTGCTATTAAAGAACAGCTAAAGGCAAATGGTCAGATGCCCCACTTGGTGCCTATACGCTGCTTGCTTTGATGCAGGGACATGACTCTACATCTCTCAATGACAGCCGAGTACCCTAGCCTCCACGCTAATGTTATTTTCTCTCCAGTTGGAGCTGTTCCATCTTGTTTAAATAATTAAGTATCCAGTGACCCATGAAGAGTGTGTTTCTCTAATCCAGTGACTAGGGCATTTGCCTGGCAAATTGACCCGTTGATCTGATAAGAAAGCACTCTGAAAAGACATTTATAGTCACTTCATTCCTAAGAAAAAAGGAGAAAGTTATTTTGGTTTGGTTTTTTTTTCCTCATCCCTGCATTAGTTCTCTCAATAGCCACCTATCTCCCGATCCAGCACTGGTTGCTGGCTGCCACAGTGCTGGTAAGTTAGCAATTCTCTATGTAGCACTTTTGCAAAGTGTAACAAAATGTTTGCCTAATACAAAATGGGTTTAACATTTTATATAAAATATAAAATGGTTTTAAATCAATTACTTTGAAAAATCTTTTTATGGTTGGTTTTGGAAATGGGCTAAGGAAGAGTGCATATATATACAGTTGCAAAGTGACTACTTTATATACTTATGTACGCTCACTCAGTGTACAGTTATGAAGTTTGTGTATAGAGTTTCCATCTCTCACATGGTGCCAAGTACCAAAAAACTATTCTCGAGGAGTATGAAGAACGCTTTAGCAGAGAAACCCATTAGACCCGGAGGGCCTCCATAGGGTGGAGTTGTGGGTCACAAAATTTGTTCCCTGCTTCTGCAGGAGGCACCACCATATTTAAGCCCTTTATAATCTTTATTAAGCCAGAAAAATATCAGAAACACTGTAAGAATCACATGTCTGCAGTAAGACAAAAAGTTTGCTAGAGCAGTGCCAACCTGTTCCTAGCCAAACCAATGCGCTGAATGAAAAGCAAACTGGCCCTTAAAGCTGCTCACTCTGCCAGGCCCGTGCCAGTCTCTCTGCTTAAAGTGCAAAACTGTAAAAAAAGCATAACCCACATTTATGCCATCACAATGTCTACCTGTTTCCAACATTTTTATCTGAAAACTCGTAAAGAGGATTGGGGCAGGCATGTAAATACCGTTCCAGTTTCCTCCACAGGATTTAGCTGTTAGGATGCTTGCTGGGATGGGCTTAAGCCTTCCCGATTGGCCTCTCACCAGGCAAAACCTGGCCATGTTTTGGGGCCCTTTGTCCAGGGCATTTTGGATCAGGTAATGCTGTCCTGAGAGGGGAGACTTTAGCCACTTTGGCCCATTTTACTTACTAAAACGGATTCAGTGAAAGAGGTTAAATAGGTACAACTGAAAACTTTTGCCGAGCTGAATACAGGTCAAGGATTCATGTTACCTGTTGCCAACAGCCTGCTTTATTACCTGGCTATTGTAGCTCGGTTTCAAGTGCAGCTACATCTGTCTTTGGGAAGAACTGCTGCAGTGACCTGGTGCTGACAGGTCTGGAAAGACCCAGGGGCAGCTTGTCCTTCCTCCTGCCTTCCTGCCCACGAGACCTGCCGTGGGGCAAGGCTGTTGCAGGAAGCCACTGCTGGGAAGAAGGGTCTGTATCACCCAGGCTTTAGTTCTTCCAGTGGTCGCCCATCTCCTGCCTCCCATGCTACAGCGAGGACAAACTAGAACATACTACAGAACATACTGAAACAAAGCTAAAAAATGCAGCCCCAAAAAATCTATACGAAACCCACGCCTGACAGCTGGGACAGATTTTATAAACCTTCCCGTATTATTTTTCCCCATGCTGGCTGCTGGCTTATTTTCCTATGTGCAGTTGTTCGGGAAGTGGCATGAGGCTCAAGCAATGCAGTGGTTGCCATGGAGAGAAGCTCGAGTTTGCACTTTATTTATTTAATTTATTTCTGAATGGCAGCGTGCTGCAGTATGCAAAATCTGCATGACTTGCTAACACACTGGATACTAAGAACCTGGGGCTGTATTTAAGCGTAGCCTGTCTTTTGAAGAGTACAGTAAAAAGCTGAGCCTCATTTGCAGCTGATTTAATTTCTTTTTTGGGATTGGATTTCCCTGGAGACTCATGGCTCCAATGTCCACTGAAGCAGAATTAACAGTTACCTCAATTAAATCACAATTTTTTTACCTGATACAAAGACACCTTATGTCAATGCTGTTAAATATGCAATTTCAATGAGACTTTCAGGAGTGAGTGGAGCATGGTCTCTTCATCCCTGTTTCATTTATTTACATAGCAACTAGAATCACGTAGACTCTTTCTTGTCTCCACGAAAAGGACAGAATTTGCAGAGCAACATTTACAATTAATTAGCAATGAAAGATGCTACTGAATTTTATCCTTCAACATTACAGTAAATCTTGTCATATTAAAGTGACACAGCAGAAGCGTACAAATACATGAACGTCACTTTCTTTTTAGACTCAGTAAATCTAATGACACCAAAGCAGTGTGCAACTGCTAGTAAAAAAATGCGTATGGAATAATGAATCTCTTTGTCCCTCTTTCACCCCCTCCCTCCAAGTTTTTGAAGCTTTTAAAATGGTCATTGGTTGAAACTAAAACCCATAGGAAGAGTGAGTCTTTATTTGTACCATTGTCATTAAACAAAAAGGGTAGTAAGACTAAGTAATTTTTTTAATTATATGGCTTGTGAGTGAGCTGATGATGTGGACATGTGAGGTAGACTTTGATCTGTTTGGATAGTATAATTCACACTCTTTTATATAAAAAACAAATACAGCTTTTCTATATCGATTTCTTCATACAAATAAGTTAAATTAAAATATTTACAGGAATATAGTACACTGGGTGTAAGTAGAGATCTTAAAACTCTGCTGCTGTCATTTGGCAGACTCAACTATTGTACCTTATCCAGTGCTTTGTGTATTCCCTGCTGCCTGGGAAAACAGGCACGCAACACAGCCACAGAAGCTCGGCAGGCTGAGCACTATGTCTTTATTCTTATTTTCCACCCATTATATACTGCCAAGTTGCTTTGACAGTGCTAGCTATCTTTTAATTGGTTTGGTAGGTATTATACAGTTTAGTCATATGCACCGATGATTAATTAAGCCAGCTCATATCTGTATTTAAATTCAAATCTAAGGAACAATATTAAATTTTGTCCTTCTCTACAAGATGAAATAGAGGGATAATCAAAGAATAAAATAATAGGAAAAGATCCTTTTCTTAGTTATAAAGGGATGGAAATTAATAGATTGGCTCTGATTGGTGACTCTGCATTAAGAGTTATTTAATGATCCACACACTTGAACTGTATTATACAATTAATTTTAAAGTAATTCCTTTCATTAACACAATATATGTACTTGCATTATGTCAAAGAAGTAATATCAAGCCTTCATTGTTATGAGATCCTTACCTAAGAAGGTCATATGGCCTGTTGTCCTTGTGTGGGAGAGCAGGCCAATAATTCAGCACTAGGAAAGTTAACATCGAACTTTCCAGAAATTTACATAGGAGTCTTACAGGACTGATGTAAGAATATATCAGAGAAAAGTGTCCCTGAAAGTTAGTCAAAAAAATGTCAGTTGTAACGACACTGGAGACTGCAAAAGGAAAGAAACCCACTTAATGCATATGAATGTTTTATTATACTGTGTGTCACTTGGTGTAACCTAGATTTTAGAAATTAGATATGAGATTCAGGCACCCTTAAATATGGACATCAGAAGAATTAGCTGCTAAGAGAGGTCTAGAAATTATGCAGCACCTTCTGCTCTTCACTGGTACCTTCTTGGTTAGACAGAAAATTCATAGAATCATAGAATGGTTTAGGTTGGAAGGGACCTTAGAGATCATCTAGTTCCAACCTCCTTGCCATGAGCAAGGACACCTCCTACTAGACTAGATTGCTCAAAGCCTCATCCAACCTGGCTTTGCACACTTCCAGGCATGTGGCCTCCACAGCTTCCCTGGGCAACCTGTTCCAGTGTATCACCACCCTCAGAGTGAAAAACTTCTTCCTGAGATTTAATCTAAATCTACTCTCTTCCAGTTTGAAGCCATTACCCCATATCCTATCGCTACATGCCCCTGTAAAAAGTCCCTCTCCAGCTTTCCTGTAGGCCCCTTTCAGATACCAGCAGGTGGCTATAACGTCTCCCCGGAGCCTCCTCTTCTCCAGGCTGAACAACCCCAACTCTCTCAGCCTGTCCTCATAGGATAGGTGCTCTAACCCTCTGATCATCTTCATGGCCCTCCTCTGGACCCGCTCCAACAGGTCCCTGTCCTTCTTATGTTGGGGGCTCCAGAGCTGGACACAGTACTCCAGATGGGGTCTCACGAGAGCAGAGTAGAGGGACAGAACCACCTCCCTTGACCTGCTGCCCGTGCTTCTTTTGATGCAGGATACAGTTGGCCTTCTGGGCTGTGAGCACACGTTGCCAGCTCATGTTGAGGTTCTCATCTACGGACACCCCCAAGTCCTTCCCCTCAGGGCTGCTCTCAATCCGTTCTCCACCCTGTATTTGTGCATGGGATTGCCCTGACCCATGTGTAGGACCTTGCACTTGGCCTTGTTGAACTTCATGAGGTTGGCATGGGCCAACCAGTTACTCTAGTTACTGCTGGAGAACTAGACTTCTGAACCCTTCCTGAGCTCTACCACCATCTAAAAATCAGGCCAGGCAGCTGATTTCTGTCTGAATTTCCACTAGGGCTTGATCTTTCAGAGACACTCATGATAACACACATTGACAGCATGGGGTGCAGCACAAAGCCCTGTCATGCAACAGGTGGGAATCCTAATCCTCAGAAGCTGGGAGCTGGTTGGCAGCATCATGTGCTCTTTCCATTTTTGCTCTGAATCCCCCAACATATGTCCTTCCATGATCGTCTCCCGCTCTGGAGGCAGCCACAGAGAACTGGAAGGTGACACCCACCACCTGCGGAGCGAAGCTGGTCGGTCTCCTGCAGGGGACTGCCATTTGAGAGTCTGTCCCTACAATTAGTGGCATGCAGGATATTGACAGTAAAAATCACCACCCCATGAAACAGCTCTAGCTTCAGTTTTCATTATTTACTTTAACCTTTCAAAGTAGAGCCTAACATTTCATTTCTCTACGCTATGCTTACAAAGCCCAGCAGTGTGCAACCAGCTGCAAAGTGCAGTTAACTGGCTGAAATTGCAAACAGGAGGTTTCTAGGCTTTCCCTGTACAAGTTGCTACAGCAGGTCACATGTCAGTTTAAAAGAACATCAGTAGACTTGAACAGATCTATTTTTTTAAGTATGTTTTTTTTGTACTTCTCCCTGATACCAGAGTGGCATCCACCTGGGCCTTCAGAAGTAGACTGTCTTGCTGAAGCTGGTGCTGTTACAGACTAGCAACTTGAAAAGGGTTAAATACATTAACCACTTTTTATACAAGAAAGTAACAGGAGTGAAAAATGCATCTCCTTAGACCAACCTATCCTCCAGGCAAAACACTCATATCAATCATTAAGGAAAACACGGTCTACTTCTTAGAGGATGACAGACAGAATAAAAAATCTTAAACTCCAACAAATATTTATTTGCCAAACAAATCCAAGTGAGTTCTTTGAAAGGGTGACCAAGGAAATAGATGATAGAAAGGTGATGAAAGCCATATGTCTGTATTTCATCCAGGCATTTGATAAGCTGTCACATCAGAAATTGGTGGGGAAACGAGAAGACAGGAACAAGAATTATATTGACATCATTGATTAAAAGCTGGCTGTCAGCCCAAACCAGAAAATGTTAAGTATTTAAGGTAACTAGTTGCAAGGTGGAGAGATAGAAGTCTTGACCCTGGCATGTCCCAACATCTGGGTTCATCCTGAGATTTTTTTACTTTATTTTACATGTGATTTCTTGGGATTTCTTTCAAAGGAATAAAAAAATAGATGAAGGGAAACCTTAGAAAGGAGGACTTGTAACTTCTACGACTGCTACTGCAATCAAGAAAAATATCTAGGCTCCAGACGTATTTATTTTCTCCTTGTATTTTTATTTAACAGCACTATTCTTTCTCACACTGCAGAAGTAATTCTCTCTGAAGACTATACAAAGAGACTAAAAAAGAACAAAAAAATCTATCTTTTGAATTCAGCAAAAATAAAAACCAGGTTATTGAAAATTATTTTTATGACTTCGGATCAGGACCATGCTGTACATGCTGCACAAAACACTCAGGAGGACAAACAGTAAACTCTGTTTCACTGAAGGAAATGGAAAACCCACACATTGGTCTTAATAAAACAGACACAAACAGATTTTATTCCTGCTTCCTACTCAAAGACATCCTAAACTGAAGCCCAGGTAGTGGGGAACCTCTGACACGTCTGGAGAGCCCGCTGAAATCCAAAGCACAACGTGAAGACAAATATAAAAACTTCAGGACAACTTGAAACAGAAAGAAATTAAGTGAAGAAGCATGAGACTGTTGAGATTCAAACTAAAGGACATGTTTCTACGTAATCTCTTTCACTTCACTCTCTTTGTATATGATTCTCCATTTAATTCTGTGCAATTGCAGCATTTCAGTTTCTAAGAGATGTTCATAATCCAGGATCAGATCTTGTATGACCTGTCAGTTTTTTAATAACGTATCTTCAGTTTATGTTCAGACTTCAAGTAAAATGGGAAACCTAAAAAGATTAAAGCAATTGTGACAGTCTAAAGCAAAGAAGTGCACTTGCCTAAAACAAATATCTTCGCTTTTTCCTCTCTTATTATTAATAATACATGTATAAAGCATATTAAGAACTACAAAACACAAACATGTCATAATTCTTTCTCTACTGCAGTGTTTGAAGTAACTGATGGCTCATGAATAACAGCTTCAAAAGCTGTGTGAAGATACACTTCCCACTACCTCAGGACTACAAAGAGCTTTAATCTAATCTCAAGATGATACATTTACAGCAGTATTACTTAAACATAAAAGTCTGATCAATATCCTAAAAGACCCATGTACAATGTCATTTTTAAATGTACCTTTGTACAACAGAAAAAATGGTGGATGTGAAAGATATATATTTCACGTTCATGATACAGAAATTCCCAAATTTGGTCTAGCTTAGTATACAGAAGTCATTAGACTATGAAAAATGTGATTTTTTTTTTTTTAATTTCCCCCACTGAATATGAGGAATGATTCTCTACAAGAGTCATGTGGAGCTACTGCAATCTAAACAGATACTACCAGCAGCAACACAAATGCTATTTCTGTTTAAAAGCAAAGGAATAAATGTGATAACTCTTCCACAGTAAAATTGGCAATGTTGGGCAGGTAATGGTCCTGATTATATTCCTTGGGTGTTTTGTACTACTGTTATTCAGCTTGCCTTTTCTGACCAGCAGCAGGGAGGAGGGAGAGAGGCAGCGGTTTCTCATGACCGTATGGTGCCCTCATCACCAGCTCGTGAGAGACCTGACTGTTAGCCAAGCTGCTGCAGGTACATGGTCCTAAATTCCCTCAATTCAGTGCAGCTGCAATGACCTACATCTAATGCACAGTTTCTCCAAGAAAGCAGTCCCTTCCATCATCCCTCAGCTGTGACAATGCTTCTTAGTAGGAACAATTTCAAACGATGAAGAAAAAACAACTGCAACTTTTGAAAAATCAAGGTAATACCAGAAATAAAGTAGATTATATTATTGGTCTGATATTTCTGTGTGCACTTATGATACTTTAGGATAAGAATATCTAAGTGTACAAACAAGTAGCTTGTATTTATTATACTCATACATATAATATATTATTATATAAATAATAATATGAAACAGATCTGAGTTACTCAGCTTGCTTTCTGGTGCAGAAAGCCATATGGAGTCGGCCAAATGAATATGAGAATTCAGCTCAAATTATTTAAAAAGCTCTTTCAGAGAAATTATTCTTCTGACTTTTCATTCAGGTGCTTCACATTCTTGTACAAAGTGCACTAGAAGTCTCATTGTTAATGAAAGGCTTTATGAAAGGCAATTAAAAGTAACAATGTAAAAAAAGCCTAAGCAAATATTAGACTTGATGAAAAACTTTGAGGTACTTTTATTTTAAATAATGTGCATCTGTTTTACAAAAAGGTGGCTGAATCATCTTAGTCCCAAGGCCCTTTAATTTTTTTTGTATTTTTTTTTAAATTTTTTTTTAACCAAGTCATTCCATCCTTAGTTTCTCTTTTGCGTTTATATACATTTTAAGGTGAATCCAGCTAGAACATCTCTTCTGAAATTTGAATGCTAACCCTAAAAGAATGAATACAAATCCTTCTCCAAAATACATCAGGGCTTTAGGAACAGAATTATATTGGCCTTAAGAGAATCACAGAATCACAGGGGTTGGAAGGGACCTCTGGAGATCATCTAGTCCAACGCCCCTGCCAGAGCAGGGTCACCTACAGCAGGTTGCACAGGACGGTGTCCAGGCGGGTTTGGAATGTCTCCAGAGTCGGAGATTCCACCACCTCTCTGGGCAGCCTGTTCCAGTGCTCTGCCACCCTCAAAGGAAAGAAGGTCCTCCTCATGTTTAGATGGAACTTCCTCTAGTCAAGTTTGTGCCCATTACCTCTTGTCCTGTCAGTGGGCACCACTGCAAAAACACTGGTCCCATCCTCCCGGCACCCTCCCTTTAAGTATTTACAGGCATTGATGAGATGCCCTCTGAGCCTTCTCTTCTCCAGACTAAAAAGACCCAAGTCCCTCAGCCTTTCCTCATAAGAAAGATGTTCCAGCCCCCTAATCATATTTGTAGCCCTCTGCTGTACCCTCTCCAGCAGTTCCCTGTCCTTCTTGAACCGGGGAGCCCAGAACTGGACACAGGACTCCAGGTGCGGCCTCACCAGGGCAGAGTAGAGGGGGAGGATAACCTCCCGTGACCTGCTTGCCACACTCCTCTTGATGCACCCCAGGATGCCATTGGCCTTCTTGGCCACAAGGGCACATTGCTGGCTCGTGGTCATCCTGTTGTCCACCAGGACTCCCAGGTCCCTTTCCACTGAGCTGCTTTCCAGCAGGTCAACCCCTAACCTGTACTGGTGCATGGGGTTATTCCTCCCCAAGTGCAGTACCCTACACTTGCCCTTGTTGAACTTCATGAGGTTTCTCTCTGCCCAACTCTCCAGCTTGTCCAGGTCATGCTGAATGGCAGCACAGCCTTGTGGTGTGTCAGCCACCCCTCCCAGTTTGGTGTCATCAGCAGACTTGCTGATGGTAAGTGATCATATGTGACTCAAAACTTCCAGAATCATCTCTAATACTATATTACTTGAAAAGCTTCAAATTTCTAGGTGAATGCATACAAGTACACATTTTTTTAAATGCAGATAACAATGTTTTTATAGATTCTTTATAAAAGACATTATCCTATAGGACTGAAAATTGCTGTGAGCAGGTTTCCAATTTGATGTGAAAAGGAAAAATCATTCTCCAAAACAGCTAAGGTAGACACAGGGCAAAACTGTTGTTCTTGAATATTTCTTAAAGCACCAGTGCTTATCTTAGTGTGCATGTATTTATATTTCTTTGGTGTTTTTCACTATAATATCTCAATACCAATACAAAATCTAATCTGTCTGCAAAAAGAGATGGGTGAATGTTTCAGGACAAGGACCTAAATTTTCCTTGACACCTTTTATAATGCATATTTTAAATATCCCATGTGTTTCCAAAATTCTTTTGAGTATCTTGCTTGGGATCCTGGACTAAAGCATTACTGCCTCACCCTCATCTGAATTCTTTGTGATACGTAGTATCATATATATTTGTAGTGAATTCTTGTAAATTTCGTTCTTAAGATGCTTCCTTAATACTCTACTCTGCTGCTGTTCTCACCAGTGCCTCAGTAATGTAAGTACATTTGTTTAACATAACTTGGGAGTTCACTGAGTCTCATTTGAAACCTAAAACATTGATGGGACTCTTTTCATTGATTTCAGCGTTTTTGGGATCAGGCCTGTAGAAATTTAGCCATATAATACTGCTTCCAGAAATAATCGCTTATCAGTCCATCTGGAACAGTACTCAAATGCAGAATAAGATAATATCTGTATCCAAAATACCCAATTCCAAAGACACTTTGAATTGAAGTGGAAACAGCTGCATGGCCAGAAACATCCTAGTATACTGACTAAATACTAATCATGTACGGGAAACATACTGTTTTCAGTGAAAATAACACAAATGCAATGCATTAATATTCATGAATATCACACGTATTATTAGTATAATTAACCTCTATTCATATATCCATAGCCACGGGTTTGGATAGGTGGACTACCCATTCTTATGGTGGATGGAAAGTCATCTGGACAGCTGGGTTTGCAGTGTTGTGATCACTAATAAAAATTTCAGCCGGTGGCTGGATACTAGTGGCATCTCCAGAGGTTAAAACTGGGGTCAGTTCGTTTAACACCTTCATTAATGTCTGGATGAAGGGACAGAGTCCATCATCAGCAATAGTATCAGTTAAGGGGAAAGGTCAGTACGTTGGAGATTAGGATTGCTATTCAGAAGGACCTGACAGGCTGGAGAAACAGGCTGATAATAAACTCATGACATTCAAGACAAATACCAAGTCCTGCACCTGGCATGTAATGACCTCTTGCCACAGCTGAGGTTGGTGGCCAACTGATTACAAGGCAGCTTTGCAGAAAAGGACTTGGTGGATACCAAGTTGAATGTGACTTAACAGGGCACCCTTGAGGGCTGTCAAACATTGGAGCAGATTTTCTACAAAGGCTGCAGATATCTCGATCCTTGGAGATGTTCAAAACTTGACTCTACAAGGCCCTGAGCAACTCCAGGTTGGCGTTGCTTTGAGCGGGACCTGGACCAGATGTTCTGCAAAGGTCTCTTACACTTTGTATTATTTTGTGATTCTAGATTTTAACAACCTGCTTTATAAATGTGCAGTATTCCACATTTTTATCTGAAGATTACAAAAGTATTATCTCTATTGCATACTACATCAACCTTTCTCCATCTTTTATGCGTGAATAGAGTTGTATTTGAATATTCTTGCATTGCATCCCATCCAGTTCGATTTTCACTTCAGAAAAATAAGACGGTGTATTTGTCATTCTTAAAGCAAGAAATAATTTTGCAAGCCTGACACTGCAACAATGAAAGTACAGCATGCTCATAAGCCAGATATTTTCTAGCTAACAAGATATTTGCTAGCGTCTGTTTTATATGATTTAGTGACTATCCTCTGCATAGAGATAGCACACCATTCATAGCATATGCTCTTTGCTCAGTATGTTTAATAAATAGATTGCCTTCTGTTCATTTGATAACACAAATTTACTTGTCTTAAAAAATGACTTTGTACACCCTAAGAAAATATAACCCTGTAGAATTGGATTTAGTCTATAAAACATGGCATTTTTGTGACAGTATCATGCAGTTAAAGGGCATATTTCTGACCATACACAACTACCTGGAATATAGAAGTTTACTGTACTCCTTTCCTCTGCTAACTGACCTGTTTTCCAGTGTACCTCTCCATGAAACTCTGCTTACCGTGTTTTCCTTAAAACTGCTTTTGAGCACCCCATGGATTTTTATTACTTGCAGACTAAACGTGTGGCTGTGCTTTAGTTAATATGAAGTTTTTGAAGAGAAATTAGAGACTCTACTGTGCGGTAGCTTGGAGGCAGCAAAGTTCTTTGCTATGGAGATATAATGTGTACTTGTGTTCATGTCACAGCATCTGTATAAATATCAAGCTTGTTCTCTGCTGTATGTTGACAATTTTCTGG
Organism: Burhinus oedicnemus; assembly: GCA_008921705.1. Taxonomy (NCBI): domain Eukaryota; kingdom Metazoa; phylum Chordata; class Aves; order Charadriiformes; family Burhinidae; genus Burhinus; species Burhinus oedicnemus. Next base: position 1,230,235 of record VFFE01007706.1, read on the forward strand.
CTCTGCATGGTTTCCTTCTGTCTGTCACTATGTTCTAGGTGTCATCTTTCCTGCACTTCCTATGGTTTCCCTTTAGTTTGTCTCCTTTTGTCTTTCTGACTTGCAACATAAAACAACAAAGGAATGTAAACTATTATATGACACAATGAACGTGGCTTCATATTGTCTTCAATTTTGTTTATAGTTGCTCCTGTTGTTTTACCATCACTCATTCTAATTGTCATTCATGCAATAAAAACATATTTGTTTAAAAAGAGAGTGTCTCTTGATACCTGCTAGGAAGTGATAATTCTTTAATACCAGTATCTACCAATTCAGTACAGTACCACCACCCAGCAACTGAATCTCAGACATTACCTGTATCCAAACAAAAGCAATAAAACTAAATACCAGCTTTTCTCCTAAGTCATAGGATTGAAAGCAGCCATTCTCTGAAGCGCTGCTACTGAAGCTCTCTACTACTAAGCCATTCTCTGAAGCTCTTCAATCTCTGAGCTCTCCTACTTTGGACGATAGGGTTTTTTTTAATAAAGCTCTATAGTAAAAAGCCAAATAAAGTGAGCTTTAATTCAGCTGCAGTGGTGTTTTTCCTTGATTCTTAGGAATTATAATGTCTCTGCTGAGAAACAAAGTACCAACTGAGATTAAATTTCATACAGCCATACTGATAACTATCCTTCAATGGCCTTTCTTATTTCAATCAGATTTCAAAGATGCAACAGCAACAAGGTGCTGGCTCTGGATATTCTATAGGGTATATATTCTATAGGGTATGTATAGAGGATATATATTCTATAGGATATATTTCACTGTACAGATTTTGCAAGTTGATGGAACATTAGGGTTAGTTTCTTTGCAATACTGAGTTCTGAATTTCTCTCTTTCCAGAGTTTATTTTTGCTACACCAGTCATTCAAAAACGTCTCATTCACCTGCTGATGGTACACAAGGCAACACAATTTAATTGAGATCACAGCTTTTCTCTCTGAGCACATGTCCAAATTCTGAGGCACATAAAGACTCCAAAGACAAAAATAACTTAACACATTTGAACATTCAGTTTCTATGGAGACAAATAAAAGTAAAATGTCTAATGTGAGTTCTTATTCAGCCTGATGCCTTACAGATTAGAAGCACTTCACCGAGCCTTAGGGACATATACGATTCCACAAATAAATAAAGAAATAAAATGATAAAAAAGAACCACCCCAAACCCCAAATCTGGTGTTTCTAATATGCACTTGTGTATTCTAGTTGTGTAAGAATTACTGTTGGCAGTCAGTGCCTGTTCTTCTATTCCCACCCCACATTATAGCCTTATTGATATACTTGAGGTATAGTTTGTGTCATTTTCAATAGCAAAATCTTTTTGTTGAAACATGGGGAAACTCAAAGTTCAGGACTTTGAGACTTCTAGCCCTCACTCCAAGGGTTTAGAGAACAATAGCTACAGAGTTAACTGTTACAGATGCCTGATGCTGCTAGGTCAAAGTAATGAAATTTACATGAATAGTCTGACCTTTTAAGCCAAGATCAGCAAAAAAAAGGCCTGAAAAGCACAGCATCATGATTAGAGCTGTGGAAGGACTCGTGAGGCTTCTCTCAGGCAGCTGGATACAGAGCCCACTTTTTAAAAGTGCATTTTAAGTGGCACTCTAGTCAGTCTTAAAGATCATATTTGAAGAGGTGCTGCTCACAATTATCATCAGCTTTAATGGTGTTTTCTGAATCCTGTGATTCTGCAAGGCTTACTAGTTAGCCTAATGTCTCAGTCAGCTCTTCCTTCACGCAAACTGCAGGTAAACTACAACATGAGATTACCAGTACTGAGGATCTCTACAAAGCTTTTTGCAAAAATGCAGGCTCTGATGATTATGTTTGAGCCAACTTCTACGCAATAGCCATGTAAATTGTCATTAGCACAGCATCGGACTTCATCTCAGTTCCCGGCAGGGCTTTATTAGCTCCATGCTGTATCACACTAATTATGGCTACATGCTTTTTGGCCTGAAGCTTGCTCATGAATGACCAGCTCAGAGCCTGAGCAGAACGAATTCATGCATGACTAAAAATATAGACATACAGAAGAAATTAATTACAGTGCAGGAGCCAGCCTCAGCCACCTTAAGTTGACCTAACCTACTTGATTTTAATACTGTTAAGCCTATTTATCCACCTGAGGATCTGCCAAACTTTTTGTGTTAGAAAGGACCATGTATCCGCTCAGCTAAAATTTATTATGCACGAAGATCCCAAAAAACATGAAACAGCAGGGTAAAGCCATCCAGTGGACAGAAGTCTGTTGCCTGCTGAACTAACAAATCCCAGAGCAGAGACGGGCGGGAGCCACTTCATAAGTGTTCCCAAGCGGAGGATGACAGCAGCAAGGTCCCTTGCGCCTGCCACGGGCAGCCTGCAAGGTCTGTCCCTGCTCACTCCCAGCTTGTGCTGCTGTCGCGTGGCTTGGAGCCAACGTGAACTGTTCCTCCGGAGAGTCTGCTTTAGTTGTGTCTCCTGCGTATCAACACCGTGTGTGTCTCAGCCTCCTCTGCTGGTAACGACTGTCTGTAATAACACTTCAGACACCGGATTCTCACTTAGCAAAGGCTGCCTTTGTCCAGGCGAGGATTTGCTATGCTGCAGACCCACCCGAGGAAGTTCTGCACAGACTGACCCCTGTCTTTAAATAGTATAGATGCATACCCATGGCACTCTGTTATGAAGATTTACCACTCAAACAAATACGAATTTAGGAATAGCTCTTCTCCATATTCCATAGCGTTATTGATATTAGTTGTCTGCAACTGCAATTTCACTTCGTATTCTGATAGTCTTATTTATATATGTCTTATTTGTACTTTTAGCATAGACTGTTAAGAAGATCTGACGTGTGGAATCAGGTTGTCCATTTGTCTGCAGTTGGCAGTTTCCCTGCTGACTAACCCTGAACTCAAGGGCCAATTTAAAAGAGGAAAAGAATTCCTAGAGATAATTTGTGAAAAATCAGAAAATGAGTAGAGAAATGCACAATAGTGTCTTCCCTGAGGCAGAAGCCAGCCATGACACCGGAACTGGCAGAAGCCAAGTGCCCAGCTGGCACATGGGCATTAGCCAGGCGATGCTCACACAGTTGCAGGGTAGCAACAGCATTGCTACTATATGGGCTGTTATGTGGGACAGTAAAGGAACGCTGGGAAGCAGGGAATGAAAGTCAGACGATGAATGCAATTCATAGGAAATTAGACTTCAGTATTTCCATTTGCCTAAATAGGAACTCATTTTGTGCATGTTATCCTGCTCATCAGTTATCCTGATTAATTAAGACTTGCCTGTATACTTAATACATTACCAATTCTCACGAAGAGTAGCTGATGGGAAAATCAGTTTACTTATCATTCACTAAACTCCCCCGAAGGAGATTTATGTTACTCGACTAGAATTCTACCAAAAGACCAACATACTTCCAAGTACTTTAGAAGCTCTACTTCCCGAACTTTTCTTGCATGCTTATTTGACTCAAGAGGAGCAAGATTCAACTGCCTAAATGAATCTTAGCAAACAGTATTGAGTCCATATATAGTCAATATGGAGATAAAGTGCTCTTGGGTGAATAGGGTGCTATTCATCTAATCCTAAAACAGACATCTTAAATAGGTCAGATGAATCATATCCTGAAAGTACTTGCTTCTCTCCATTTACTGTAAAGTGAGGCTGGGGTAACTAGCTTTAATACAGACACCTAAGGTGTAAACACTTGGAGTCAGGTGAAATCAAAGGCACCTTAGAAATTCAAATGTAGAATCAGATATTTAATGTACAACTAAACCATGTTAAAGTTCCTAGAGTGAAATTCCTTAAAAAGAAAAAAAACTGAGGCAAATCTCATTAAGCCCCAGCTGATTCCACCCCCGTCCCGCAGAAGTAAAGCCAAAGTTTAAATCAATTTTTCAAAACTTCTTTTTCTGTATCTCCAATACAGAAAAACACCCCCCTGAACAGTTAGGCTAACATGACAGGCAGACACACTAGTCACTACTTGGAAGCAGAGGTCTTCCCTGCTGTCTCCTCTTCCAAACTGAGTTCTCCTGTGAGCCCCAAATTTGGCAGCTGACAGCACAAACTTCCAGGCTCATCTGTGGCATACTGGCAAGAAATACCCATAGCCCCTGCGTTCCCCAGTCCTTTGCATTTCCTGCACCTGAACCTTATCAGTTTTAACCCAGTTCATTTTGCCTCAGTTGAACAAGTTGAAGCGTTGTCTAGGATTATTTAGCAAGACTTAAAATTATCTTTTAGGAAAAACAAAGTGAAACTGCAAGCAAAACAAGTATGATGATCAATTCCAGACTGTATTTACTAACAATAGTCTTTAGTATCTGTGCTGGCTATTTCTTACCCTGAACCCTTCCAGGAGGTGACTCACACATGTAGGGACACTAACTCACACAAGAAAGCCTTACACCACAATGCCTAATGAGTCTATGGACCCCGGCTTTGATTTGCCATCTGACACATGCCACTGCAAGCCCCTGAGACCCGGCCCACAGGTCATCCGGAGCACTAGCTGCTCAGCGTGGGCTGAGCCTCCCGTATTGCTGAATAACTCAAAGCTTGGAGGCCAGGGCTCAAAAGGTGGGAAGGCCACTGCCCTCCCATTTCTCACACCCCCACACATGCAGATTGTGGCGAGGCTCACATCCAGATCTGCGAACTCAGAAGTGCAAGCTTCCAGCATCCACAGTCCTGCTGCAGGCTATACTTGTATGGGAATCAGCTTCCAGATCTGACCTACTTGCTCCAAGGGAGGCACTGTGAAGTCCCCCAGCTGTGCTCATACTTCCGTGCCATATCTGGTAATGAAAACACAGGCAAACCAGCAATGTAATTTCTAGGGATTCTGAACTTCGTATCAGGGTTTGAGAACAATAAGAGCTGCCATAACAATCCAGAAGAAAGTTGTGCCAAGGCTGGTCTGGAGCCTCTACAGAGTCATAAAACTTCTGTTTTTCATACTTTTAAGAAACATTAAGAATATATAGGCTACCGTGAAAACACTTTAAGATAGCCATAGCTAATACTTCTATCTTGTCCTAACATACCCAAAACTTTATCTAGGGTTCTTTGCATATCCAGTACTGATGGGAAAATAGATTAGACTTCAGACACATAACCATAAAAAAATACCTCCAATCTTTTAGCACATGTCTATTTCAAGAAAAAATAATTTGCTGTCTTGTGCAAATCAACTAAGGTTTTGTTATTCATTTGAGAAAGCTCCTGTTTACAAAATGTACTTTTGTCTCAATAAATAAAAAAGATGCCTTCAAAGACATAAAAAGCTTGAAATATTCACATCATCATCTCCCTAATTCTTATTGCAGACATGCCTCCTATTGCATAGCATATTGTGTTGCAGAAGTTTGCAAAAGGTATGCAAATTGTATGCAATATTTTAAAGACTAGGAACTAAAATACAGAAGAAGAGGTCAAGAAAACACAGACAAGCTATGATATTAAAGAGTAAATTAAGAACACACTTTATGTAACTTTTTAGAGCTTATGAGGGGTGAATAGTGTAACATCTATCCAAAGCATTAAGTTCATTAATATTATTAAAATGTGTGACAATCAACAAACACAGTTATAATCCACCTTGGCAGAAGTTAGTGCATCAAGCAAATCCTGACCTGGCAGTCCTGCCACTTTCTTAATTGGAACAATAACTCGGTATATTTTAAAGACTGAAATTTATTCCTCATCTTAAGTGATACCAGTGGATAACAGAAAAATCAGACAGAGCAGAAAGACTGCAGAAATGACTGGAAAATAGATGCAGTTGTAGAAAAGTTCCTGGTTACAAGACTTATTTAATGGAAACGAATCAGATCATGCAAGGGAAGTTGTTTACGAGACTATGCAGGAAGGGCTTTAAAGCTTTTCTCTTAAAAACACATCAGGGTATTCCGAGTTAGATCTTGAATATATCTCCAGAAACCTCCGTAGGTATTAGAGAGTGAGGATTAATAGGGTTATCCTCCTGCTGCACAGGGGAGAGAAATAGCAGAGCAGCGTGACCATTTCTCAGTCGCTGTAAAGTGTCATGGCTCAATTAACTTCGAAGGCGCTGCAAGAATGTATACCAGGGCAAGAACTGCCCCCCAGTTTTGTGCAGGCCCTAACTGGGGAAACTCTGATGGCCACACAAGAAACAAATGCAATAGTCAGAATAAAAGAATGTCTCTGTACAAGTACAGACTGTTGCTTAGGATTATCTGTATGGGCTCTGTTTACACACTGTGCTGGTTTCAGATGGGATAAAGTTAATTGTCTTCACAGTAGCAAGTATGAGGCTGTATTTTGGATTTGTTCTGAAAACAGTGTTGATAACACTGCTTGTACCACTGAAATCACTTCACACCCTCTTCCACTTCGACAAAAAAGATGCCTGCATCAAACTGTCTTTTGGGAAAGATGCGTGGCCAACCTTAGTTCTTGAAACACACCCGGGCACATGCACAAGGAGTGCACTGGCACTTAACTATGTGGATGGCCACATGCAGTGAGGGGACTCAGACCCTGGCCCGCTTCAGTCTACTGTGGCAGATGCAGTCACAGGCACTGGACAGTATGGTTCACTGAACTGGTACATACGGGATTCAGATCAGGTGTGTACAAAAGGGATGACCAAGTCCTACAATAGGATGTTGGACAATTACACCTACAAGGAGGAAAGGAAGATTTGATCAAAGAAAAGAGAGGGGAAACCAGTTTTTATTACTACTTATCTTTCCTGCTGGTACAGTAATAAAGATTCTAGCAATGACCCACAAAATGCTTGATGACACACTCTACAGGCCTTGTGTCAGAGGATGCCTTGCTTGCCCAAAGAATGCACTTGTTTTGGGACTTCTTTGAGACGAAGACAATACAAGTGAACCTAGAAGACAAATTATCAAGGCAAATGGAAGCTGAAGAGTTTACAGAAGATAAACACTCTGTTTAATGAGGTTATTCCACATTATAAAATGACTGAAAAATAGTATCCTTTTTAAGGGGAAAAAGCTTCCTATATTTATATTTTAAATGTGTTAGTGAGGGCATCTCCATATTCATAAAAATTGCTTTCTTCTCATAATATTTATTTTACTTGGATCATATGCTTAACATAAATACAATGTTCAGGGGAAAATATCTTTTGCTTGGCTTGTTTCTGGTCTCTTGCAGATAGATAATCCTCTGTTTATTTAGCAACTACATAATTTGATAAAATAATATCATGGGGAAAATATGAGTTTCAAATTCCAATTTGTGATTTCAAGACAAATACAGCATTTTTTTATTGAGTAAGAAATGAACAGTTACAGTGGATGCATCTTGCACGGTGTGGAAAGTGCATTATGAGAATGCAGGTAATTCTCTGCAGGGAAAAAACAAATGTTTGGCTGGATTCAGTGAGAATGTTTTATAAGATATAATAGGAAACCAGGTCTTGGTTAAAACTCATGAGGGCTTGGGCTACACTTCCGAAGCCTATTTTAATATTGATTATTTTTGGCTGCATCTCAATTTGCAACAAAAAATGATATAAAGGGGATACTGAAAGGAGGCAGGTAGAGCCTTAATTGCAACATTCAGAATAAACAATGTTTGCTTAGACTGATTTGCATTTTCCTGTAACTATACGTATTTAAACCATCAGCAATGGGGATATAAATCAGATTTAAAGGTTGATATCTTCCTGATTATGTTGCAATTTGAAAATTGCTCAGTTAATGATTATGAAACATATTTCTATGGAATGGTGTATTATTTCAGCATTTGCTCCTGGGGATTACTGCCCAATACTGTCATTAAAACAAAGTAAAAACCTGATGGTGGATGAAGTATAAACATTGCTCTATTAGAATAAGATGTCATAAGAATTGTAGCTCAAGTGCTTACATAAAAATTTGTGAGCTACTGTTCCCATAGCAACAGGCAACATAATTTAGCTAACATAGCTGCTTTCCATTCTAGGGACTTCATTGTCATTGCAGTTTACAAAATACAAAAGTACTTCTTCTAAGACTCTGATACGGTAAACAGACAAAACATTGGAAACATGTTGAGGAAGGCATAGCTTTCATTTCAGATGCAGACGAATAAAATGCTTTTTTCTCTTCTCACCTGTGTTTCATGGGATTCTCTACTGTCCTCAACCCACCATGTACTAATTTAGTTCTTACAGTGCAGGAGATCCAGTGAAAGGCACCTGAAGCTGGCTTGCCTCTATATTAGTCCGATTCTTTCAGGAATGTGCAGAAGCAGCTTCTTTCCCGGCAGATTCCCTCTTTCTCTCCTTCCTCCCCTCAGTTACCAGAATAAGATTCACTTCAATGCAAAGAGTCAGCACAACATATCTGGGGCACCTGTTAAATCTCATATTGAGCCTACACACAGTTACTAATTCAACACACTGCCGACACACTCCCATAGCCATAAGTCTTTTGCTTCCCCAATGGTTCTGTGAATCTTGTTATTAATCTGAGCCACTTTAAAGTGCTTTTTTAAAACATCTGGCTCCATAGTTTTCAATTTAAAAAAGAAGGGTCTGTGAAAAAGTTTTAAAATAAGAACATAAAGAGACACCAGAAGTAATATTCTCACTAAAGGTACTCTGAAATTTCACACTTGAGTAGCTGTGGTGTAAATGGAAAGAATGGGGGAGCACCATTAATTTCTATCTACTGGAAGTTTAGGATTGCCAGCCTGCAATCCTTGTCTTGCAAAGAATAATGTTTCACACTATTTTCTCAGTGAGGCTGGAAGAATTCCTTCTGGAAGAGAGATCTAATTGATGGTAGCAAGTGAATCACCACCTGTCTATGGGTAACAGATGCTTTTGAAAGCAAGCTGTATTGGCCACTGCATTTGATATAGACTCCGTAATGAAGTGCTGGCTCTGTCTCTGAAGTTGTCCTGTGCTGAGCCCCTGATGGGGACCCTAAGGCACTCACCTCTTCACAGATCTTCCTTCCTGAACAAATACATGGCAGGTAAAAACACTAAGCTGTTAACTTCACATGTGAGAAATAATTATGCATTATATTAGAATGCAGATAATTTATCTGACTTTGAAGATATTTTCTCATTTTGGTGAGTTGAACGGTGCACCTAAAGACAGGAACTGACACAGGTGGTTGGAAAAGCAGCTGTGGTGCTGGAGTACAATCACCTGTCCTGTCGGTAGGTAACACGAAAATTTGATGGCGGCAATTCAGGGATCAGTGTGTCAGATACAATATATTCCACTCATCAACTTCACCTAAAAAACATGCAAAAAGTAACCATGGCAGCTAGCTGTTTTTTTCCAACTACAATGCAACACATGCCTTTTTCCAGACAAAGATGCTATGACACAGAGGAATAATCCTCTACTTCTACATCCATCCAAACAAATATACAGAACCTGCCTATTATTTCACTCATACCAACGAAGTATGTATGATCTAGCACTTTGATGAAGGCTTAAGTGTTCAGCTGATAAAAAAAATAAAAAAGCATTTCACCTACCACTGTAATTATTACAACAGTATTTTGCTCCTCCAGTTGAACATACACAATAAATGAGCATCGGGTTACGCTACTTGAATAGTGCATTAACCTTTATTGTCCTACAGGACAAATTCTGCAATATCCTCTCACAGATTTCATCACAGCAATTTCAAGTTCTTGACCTGCAAGGCAGGTTGAGTATGCCCGCCAGACTAGAAAGAATAGTAAATATCCTGTTTCTGCAAAAATTGATTGAGTGTTAACCACCAGGACTGTAAAAAGCCATCTCCATATTAACTAACAGTGCCTAGTCTTGCATTAAAATCAAACACACGTACACAAGTCACTGATCGTGATAGAGAAGTCTCACACTACTGCATCCAAAATTTCTGGTTATAGGAATCACAACCATGTCAGAGGTAGACACAGCTATGGAAAGCATTAGCTGCTATCATCTCTGATCCTTATGATCACTTCCTGGGCTGAGAGCTGAATCAGGAAACAGTTCTAGAACTATGTCAAAAATACAATTTAAATTCTATCATCAAGTTCATTTTGAAATAGTAAAGACTGCATATGGCATTTTAACTTTTGAGTAGTGTCATTTAATACTTTCAGAAGAATAAGTTTATATAGCAGTATGATTTATTCTTGTTAAAAATCCTGTAACAGCAATGAAATACCTGACTCATGATCTATGCAATACATTAAACTCCTGTGCAGATTTTGTTGGCTTGTAGAGAGTTATCTGAACATCTGTTCTCCTTGGCATAGCTTTCGTAATTCACAACTGAGACTGGTCATTTCAAAAGAAGTAAAAACCTTAAGGTCTGAAATAAATACAAATTTCAAAAATATAATTACAAATTTCAACAATATTCTGATGTGATATTGTCTTAGGGGAAAATAATCTTCGAGAAAGCAATATTTAAAAAATCATTTAGAACTACAATATAGGACTATTATTTTTAAATCTTCCTTGTTGCATACAAAAACAAGTGAAATTCATAAAGAAGTGCTGCTTGATCACTTAATTGGCCGTTGAGGACCATAATGGTCAGGATTCATATTGTGCCCTGGAAAAGAGATATATATCATAAAAAAATATGTACTAATACGAACTATTTATTTTGTAAAATATTCTAGGTAGAACCTTCAGCTGCTACAAGCTGGCCTAAACATATAACTAAGGAGTAGCATTGGATAGTACATAATCACAATAAATAGAAACCTCATCAATGCAGTATTTCATACTTGTCTATTTTAAGCATCTACCACCTGAAAATTTAAAAACATATTTGATATTTAGCTGTGAAAAGGTTACATTTAATCTATGTTATGAAAATGAGGAAATTGAAGGAGACAGGTTTTAAGTGAGGAGGCAAAGTTTGCAAGAAGTCAAGCTTCAATTTGTGATTGCCAGACTTCTGTCTCAACCTTAAGGCAATTCTTTTTACTTCCTGACAGCATTATACAGAAACAGTCAGCTTCTTTCCAAAGAAATGTAGGATCCAGTGCAAAATGAAACAAGATGGCTTTTAATAGTAACTACAATGGAAAGCTCAATAGCTATACACAATACTTCATAGATATGTCAGAACCTATAAAAGCTCCACACTTTGGCAGATTAATGTCAAATTTATGCCTTGAGCCAACATGGTTGCCCTCTCTTCAATTCAAAATCTAAATTATCCTCCTTAAGGATTTCCCTTTGGCTATAATTCCAATTTAATATCTTTCTTCATATGAGTTATTGTGGACTATAGAATTAGTTTAAAACATCTGAATATATTTCTTTTAGGAGACTTTTAAGATTTCAGAGTCTCCATTTGACCTGTTTCTCTTAACATTATGAAGTGGTGGGTCTATTTAAGATGTTCTGCAGCATAATAGGTTCAAAACTATTTCCAGCAGCATCACAGGCTAAACACAGAGCAAGAATAGTTGAATGACAGTTTAGAAAAATCACTGCCTTAATAGAATGTTCAGGATAATTTGACAAACCCAATATCATAATTACTGTTGCCCTTCCAGCTCTCAAATAATTATGTTTCAGATTTTTCTAAAAAGAAATGTTTAATTAAAGAAGAATAAAGCCATGAATTCATGTATTTGCAAATCAGAGATACATTATGTAGTTGTGCAGTATCTAGTAGAGTCCAAATCCTTTTTTTTTTTAAAAAAAAAAATTCTTTTTAATTCTGTTTGGTGGTAATGAATGAGGTATATAATTACTCTGATTCATCCTGTACACTTAACATGAAGTACCCCAGAGTACTTAAAAACAATAATTAATAAAATATCAAGAAAAGAATGAATTAAATGCACAACTAAATTAAATCCTTAACTTGATATTAAACATGATCAAGAATTCTGCAGAACTCATTGAGACTTTGTATAACTCATGTTATACAAATGGCTAAGAAATGACTGGTAGTATCTGTACCTCTATACCAACAGCTATGTATATCTTGTTGAAGAACTATAAATCATAGTGAAGAACCAAAGAAATGAGACCAAGTAATCCTAAAGAGTAAAATAAACCCATGAGGCAAAGCACCAGCATCACATGTCTCTGTGAAACTCCTAATTTCAAAGAAGGAGTATATAGCTCCTTCTAATTCTGAAGCTTGTATCCCTTTCATTTTTCTTTTTTGCATATATTTAAGTGGAGAATAAACAGGTGAAATTTAGGATAAAGAAATAAATATTTAAATACAGGAATGAAAATCACACAACTGTCAACTGGTCATTTTTGTCTGTTTTCCCATCTTTGTTACTCCATGACTACGTCTGTGCTCTGGAGCAGGGATACAACACCACGCTGTGCACGCCCCAGCTCAGCTTCCCCAGGCACATGCCTTCTGCATCCTGACCCCAGGAAAGGTTTGCTCAGCGACATGCTATCCTCATTGCTAAATCACCCATAAGACGTAGGCTCCAGAGCAACCCGGATGGGAAACTCATGAGATGTTTTGGACCCAGAGCCTGAAAGAGCTGTGAAATAAAAGAATTCATAAAAAAAATTTCAATCAATTTGAAACAATTTTTTAATCTCCCCCTCCACCACCACTGCAAATTCACATATCTTTTCACTTTGGTACTTTTCATTTTGGTACATAATGCTTGGTTTTCTACCTGCAGGTTCATCTGGCAGCCTATTTTGAACAGCAGGACTACACACAGTTAAATCCTAATCAAGACTCTAAAGGCAAGAAGTATGATGTACACGCAAGCTTTCTCCTCAAAGTTTTCACTTGGGACAAAAAAGTCAAAGGGCAAAACCAGAACTGTAAGAAATTAATAGAGGTATAAAGTTATGAAGGCATATAAGTGTAATAGATGAAAGAAGGCTTATTTCTTCTTTGTGATTCTGTCCATTGAATTTTACAGAATAGGAAGCACAAAGGGAGCTCAACTGTGACTGACTTTTTTGTTTTGTTTTGTTTTGTTTACTAACTCATCATACTCCACCCCCCTATGGTTTGATGGCTTTCATTTTATGTTGGGGGTGGTTTTTTGTTGTTTTTGTTTTTTAATCAAGCTTGTATTCAGCCTAAGACGAAATATCTTGCTCTTTTTGAACCTGGTGTAAATCAAAAATAATGTCACTAAAGTTCAGTAGAAAGGTTAGAAAAAAAAGTCATTTAGTCAGACTTTAATTCACTGGGCAGGCATTTCCCTGGATAAAATCATGAGGATAGCTAGCCAAAAGCATCTGTGAAATAATAATTTCTCCAAATTTGTTCTTTAAAGATCTGTCAACTCTAATCAAATAACATTGAACTTTGATATCCTGTTGTTGATACTCTTGAACTAAATTCCACTTAGCATTATTTGTTCTAAAACATCCATTCTTCATTAACACTCTACGCAACCTTAAACATGCTTTGGAGAAAAGGCAGAGAAAAAGGATAAAGATGAGACTTTCTGCGTTTCTGACTCAATGCTACAGTAACTGCAAATAACATGGCTGAGCAGACACTTTCAGATCAACTCTGATTCCAGCCACAAAGCCCCAGTACTGCTGTAATGAATGAAAAGTCCGTTTAACTTTTAGACCTAGCATATCTGTGAATAGGAAAGTGCACAGTTCAGCAGGCTATTAACTAACCTGTGAAATGATGCTCATTATACAGACAAAGTGTTATTTCTTCTGGAAAACAAGCAGGTCACCAACCAGCTACCTTGATCAGATACACCCAGAAATTAGAATGGATATTTTGTGTTCACATTTGATTAGCATTTGAGACCCTCTTTCTCTAAACAATTCCCACAGGACTGCATGTGCCAAATTCCTACCATAGCTCGAGCTATTATACAAATACCTGAGAGGGCTCATTTCACTTAGCTCTATCTTAGGTCTACCAACAGTGCTGAAGACAACAGTCTTTTCCCTAGAATATTAAATGACTTTCAGAAACAAAAAAAGAAACATTTTGAAGTTGAAATCTAGCCTTACATCGCTCACAATGAAGAACTGTTAGAATAAATAACCAGCCACAGCTTTGTCTCTGAGGTATTTTGTAAAATCTCAAGCCTATTTAGATGAATTGCAATAAAACAGTATTCATCATTAACGCAATGAAAAACAAAGTCTGTGGATCTTACTGAAGAGTTTGGATACTTTGGGGTGCCAGTAAGGAAAGGAGAAAACACTCCATGCTAAAGCAGAATTAAAAGAAGATTCAACCTAGATGCATAAAGTGCATTTGGATTATCTACTGTAGATTCCTAACTCAGGTGTTTTAAAATGTGTTTTAAAGCAAACAGATAGAAGACTGGGAACATCTGGGAACAAAGGACTTAGACCTATAGCATGGGAGATTCTGTTTGTGAGGCAAAGACCCAAGGAAGGGTTTAAATTCATTATGATTTGGTCAGTTTTGTGGCACACTTAGAGAGAAAACAATCCTGGAACCCAAATCTCTCAAGGTTCTGCCATGAAGGCATGGGTGGGATTATGAAGGAATGTAATTATCTGAACACTGAGAAAAAGCCTTTTGTTACAGGGACTGCCAGCACTATATTTCCTGTTTAGCAAGTTCCTGCAAGTTAGGGGCAAATTTCATATCCTTACATGCTTTGAAGTCTCTGTCCTTTTTTTCACCCTGCTCCTCAGAGACACATGCTGGCTAATCCTCCTTCCTCTTTGGAATAATGATCACCCAAACCCAGGTGCCCACCCAGATACGAGCAGAAGAAGCTAGATTTCATGTGCTGCCATAAGAGGCATTCCCTTCCACCTCTCATCTCACATCAGCCACATCAAACTAGGGGAAAACCATTAATTCCTATTCTATCAACTAGATTTTGGGATCACCACTTGGATTGCTTGACACAGATAATCACTGCAACCTGAGCTGGCAGTTCTGAACTGTACCTAAATGCCTAAAAGGGGGAGTGAGAAAGGAGGTGTTATGTACAAATAAGAAATTACTTTGCTTCTATATACAGCATTTACAAAATTTCTACATGAGTATGTTCTTTATAGTTCTCATAAGTTTTGAAAAAATGGAGAGGTTTCCTAGGACAGCTATCAGAACACCAGTCTTACAGTGTGAGCCTTAAAGAGTACAACATATCCAGTTTACCAGAACAAAAGTTGAGAGGTGCCTTGACTACTATATATAAATTTTTAGTAGTCATAGGGGTGTTAAAATTGTCATAGTCTAAAGATACGGAAGATCCAAGGTTTGCAGATCAAGGCAATAACTTCATTAGGCCAGGTGGCATAGCACAAGCTTCTGTGTGCATAGGCTTTTCAACAGATCACTGCAAATAATCAGTTTTTCATAGACACTTGTTCAGAAAACATATCTGAAAAAGGGAGACTTTTCAGTCTTACTGACAAAGGCATAGCAAAAGGAAGACTGGCAGCTGAAATTAGACAAATCCAACCTTTCCACAACATTGCAATTTCCTAGCACTAAGGGTAATTAAATATTGGAACGGCTTACCAGGGGAGCTGGTGGACTCGCCATTGCTTGGAGCTTTAGGACGAGATTAGATATCATTGTAAAAGAGATGCTTTAATCCAGCTTCTGGAAGTTCTCAACATGCCCATAACACTTGCAGCTCTGCATTAAGACAATGACTATAATCAAATCTCATACTTTAGGGTTTCAGCTGATCAACTGCAAGGGTTATAAAGAATTTCTTTTTCCTTTCACATAAAAAACAGACGGATACTTTGGTGTGTTTTATATTCTCATCTGTCTCTGAAGTAGCAGACTGACCACATCTACAGAGTACACAGGGGGAGCTGATGGCAGCGGCCAGTGCTGACAGGTACTATTTCTTAGCCTGAAATTCACCAAGCAGTCATATCCTCATGTGAGCTCACTTTGAATTTGGATGCAAACCACCTCCGACCTGAGAACTGTGTGATTAGGTCAGTGCAGAACCAGGTTTGATCTGTGTGCCCAGCTAAGGGCCTGGCATTAGCACCCGCTCAGCATTACACTAACACAGCTACGTGACTTTTGGAAAAGAGCCATTTCATGCTCTGCGGCTGCCGAGCACTGGCCAAGGGTCAAATGAAGAACTATTGAATCCCCATACCCTTAGAGGTCTTGTTAATGAATCTTGCTGGAGTAGCTCAAAGGGAGTGCTTTTCCCAAGGTGAGATAAATAGAAATCTCAGTTGAGTTTGGTTTCTGTTTGTTCAGTGTAAGATCCAAATCACCTGTTAACACACTAAGATCATCTGGACATATCTCATCTGATTAACTAATTGCTATTGAAGAAGCATAAGTAATACCTTGATCTTTTCTGTCTCCTGAAAATTAACATGCTTTAGCCTAACTAGAGTTATCATGTTTACACACAAGTATCAAGATGGATTTAATGTTCTGTGTTTTCCAATATAACTAGATACATAAGCGTCCCTTTTGGTGTTTAATTTAGCTACATCTGTAACATTACAATCTGCACTATTTTAGCAGAATACTCTCAGGACTTAATTATTAAATGTAAGTAAAGCTGAAGACAAGACAGGACATTCTGCTGCTTTTACAGTTTTGTGTGAAAAGAGTATGTCTCAACTCTGTCAAATAAAGCATAAAATGAAAAATGGTTCCTCTAGTGATTTCTGTGAGCTGCACAGTGGCATGTCCATACTGTGAGTCTCCAAATAAAGATCTATTTGAGTCAAGTCCATGTTTCCGGGCTTTTATTCTTCTCAGCTACCTATACTATTCTCCTACATCCCTTTGACAGTGAGTTAGATTCAAAGATATTTCTGTCTGTGCTAAATAATGGGCCGTTTGATGGAGTTGTGCACAGCTACACCTGGAATGTAATGAAGGCATATAATTCACCTGTCCTGCAATGCAGGACTTTTTCCATGCAGAATAAGGATGATTTCTCTTTACCATAATTCTGAAGCACACACATTAATATAAGGCTCTGTTCTCAGTATCGGTCATTATCATTATGTTAAGATTGTCATATTTCAAAGTAAGAATGGGACACACCATGATAGCACTATCTAGTAACACAAAATATTCATGTAGAAACAAAAGCAGATTCATTTTTAAAAAGGAGAAAAAAAAAAAGATACGCTGATACTGCTTGCCTCAATATCTATCTTGATGATACATGCGTATATTTGACAGCAATCGTGAAGATAATCTTTACAAGACGGCCCTATTAAGCAGTACATTATTCCAAGAGTATCCTTTCTCAAACCAAACCAGATGACTCAGAGTAAGAGTCTTCTCATCTGGGATGAAAATGGCAAAATCTGCACTTACAGTCTTCTGACTTCTCAAATGGATGTCACTTGTTCTGCTGCTGGAATTGAGTAGAAATAGCTCTGACAGACCTTGTACCCCGATCTGCTCCACACTGCACACAAATTTCATGATAATGAACTTCCAATCTGTTTTTGATCATTTGTTCTACTGTGATTCTTATGGCATACCTAATGCTCACAATGCAGGAATGCTTGGAAAACCTCAAATAAACCTACTGTCCCATGATTTTTAAAGAATAGTCTTTTAAACAAAAACTGAAGGAGGGAGGAATATTATATTACGCAATAGACACATTAGAAGCCAATTACATAATAAAGACTAGTATTGTTCTAATGATAAATATCATCACAATTTTGACTAAATCTCTTTGGGACACAAAAATTATGCCTTAGTTTTCACAACCTATTCATCTGAAGGATTACTCAAGAGAATTTTGGGTACAGGAAGCCTCTACACATTTGCAACAGAGAAGAGATTTCCTTATCACACAGAGTGCTCATTTATATTCCTCCTGTGCCAAAATTTTTACCCAAATAACACAGAAGTTCACGTGATCACTCAGTATCAAATTCTCTGCTCTTGTATTTCTGCTAAAAAATTCTCAACTCAAAATGTTTGAAGTGTTAAGTAATTATAGTTGTAAGATTCTAAAATTTTTGAGTGGACGATTTTTAAAGTTAATTTCCATACAGCATTAAAAATAGATGTGTACAGGAGAATTCAGAGAATTAACATAATTGTCTCATAATTTCTTGATTCTTTACTGAAAATGATGTCCTTACTATTCAAAACCCATTTCCTATACATTTCTAATGAGAGAACTGGAAACTCAGTCTTATATTTCTTGAATCTTAGCTTTCCTTAAACACTTCCAGGTAGGTTTTTTTCTTCCTTTCAGAATCACGTGCAAGTTTGAATTAACTTAAAATCTTTTCATTAGGATTTGGTATTTTGGATTAATGTTCCCCCCCCCCCCTTGGTTTGTTTAATATTAAAGATGCTACACTTAACATAAAAAGCAGGTTTTCAATTTCATTCTTTAAACTAGTCATGTAATAGCTACCTCTTCTTAATTTTTCTGAAACTAAAAACCACCCTAACAGTACAATTCTGACATGTAACAAAATGCAGTCAGAAGCAGACCAATTCAATTTTACACCCCCCCCAAAAGAAAACTCAATAAACTCAATATAAAACACACAAATAACATAATCTAATCTAACTGTTCACTTTACCTGGAAATGCATGCCCTGTTAGAGAATCCAAATCTGAAATTAAAACAGTGAAAAAATAGTCTTTAACACTAATTTAATATTAAAACCAACAACAACAAAAAAAACCCCAAAACAAACCTGGCACCAAATATTACATTATCACCAACATCAAATGTTAATCTCATGTATATATATATATATATATATATATATCAGAAAA